>CM021101.1:429655747-430050575 GCA_007115665.2 Sequoiadendron giganteum | reverse complement strand
GGAAAAATCACAATTCCATGCTCTAGGTCTCACCTCAGCAATTCCCTTTGGTGGCTTCCTCCACCACTCAACCTATAGGTCCTGACACAAACTCAATTACCCCTGGTTCTACTGGCCATCCCCTCTTCCAACCACAATACACAATTCAATCCAATCTTGGTGCTTTGACTCTGCTTCACCCTTGACCCTTAATCCTCCCTAAAGGCCAAATGCTCTCAATACACAACTAGATGTTTTCAGGGGTGTAAATATGTGTTTTCATGCTCCCTAGCATTCCATTTGGTCTCTTGAACAACCACTAACTCCATTCCATCATCGTTTCTTCCAAACCCTCACTTAGGTTTTCAAAGCAACAAGCCTAGAGTCTCTTTTTAGCCCTCCTAGCCTGAGAAAAATGGAATTTTCACAAAACTTGTCCAAAGAACCCCAAATCTTTTTCATGGATTCTTGAACCTGATATCAACCTCTAAAATATTTCAAAACCCTTAGGCCTTTCCTTGCCGTACACAGGACTTTCCTCAAACTTCGCAAAATGTAGGGTTTTTAGCCAATTCCTAACCACCCGATTTGGGACTGTCAAAGAGTTCACCACCCAAACGGCTTGTTGGGACCTCCTCCTTGGTACCAAACCTTGATAAGACCCCCTTCCAACTTTATACCATGGGGATTAGCAAGGTGGGGTCTCCCCTGCAAGTTATGTGCTTTTTAGCACTGTCCTTCCTAGCCGGGCAAATTCCTGACCACCCGGTTGGACTGTCAAAGAGTTTGCCTAGCAAACGGACTGTTGGGACCTCCTCCTTGGTACCAGACCACTGTGAGACCTCCTTCCACACTTCTACTATGGGGTTTGTCCTGGAGAAGTCGTCCCTGCAAGTTATGTGCTTTTTAGCACTGTCCTTCCTAGCCGGGCATTGCCAAGCTCGCCTAGGAAGTGACTTTCCTCATAGCTACCCGACCCCTAAAGAATCCTAGACCTAACCTATGTATAGGCATGGAGATTAGCCTCATTACCCTTAGACTATACACCAGGCATAGAGAAAGATAGAGGTCTAAGACTCCATGGTTGATAGTTACCAGACTAATCAGCAATGGAAAGAAAACAAAACTTAACTAAGAACAAGCTATGAAACAATGGAAATGCTTAACTACTGACCACACAAAGCCTTGAAAAAAAATTAAATATCATTCCACACATATCTAGATACCTGATTACACCATTAAAATACTACCAAGAACTCAAACAGAAAATTCAGTTATTTCCTACTGTCTTCGCTTAGCATTCATGAGAATTGTCAAATTACAAACTTTTCAAAACATTCACAAAGCCTTCTAACCCTTCAAACAGGTCGAGGCACTCCTTATAAAGTTTCAAAAGGTGGTTATCCTTCCCCTTGGTCGGACATAACCACCACCTTAGGCCAAAATTGCTTAAAGCAACATTTTGGGCTTTATTTCCAAATACAAGAACTTACCAACCTTGTGTGGCTAAACTCAGAACTTAACCACTACTAATAGCTCCTGACCAAGGTATTGTGGTAAGTCACACACTCAAAGCAATGGTCAACATGACCTTATCAAATTAAAACAAAACTTCACAAACCTTTCCTATTCCTAGTGTTTTCCTAGGTGCTCTTCTAGGTCCTCCTGCACCATTCTCCCCCTCCCTACATAAACACTATGGAGTAGAAGGAGAGAGCAATGACAAATCAATACCAAGATTCTTGAACTAATCCTCTTGTACCCATGTAGCTTATGATTCATGCTTATTCTTCCACTTGATAAGGTGCTCCATGTACACCTTGTGTCTTCTAGACTTTTGTACCCTTGATTCCAAGATCCTTTCAGCTCGGTGCTTGTCCTAAGAAGGTAGAGGTATGTTGTTGATGTCCTTGAAGACCTCTTGATTGTTCTGATCCATTTCCTTGACTGATCCCTTATATTTGATCAAGTCAGCAATATTGAAAACCGATGAGATTCCTAAGTCAATACGTAGTTCAACCTTGTATGCATTTTTCCCATACTTGGCCAAGATCTTGCATGGTCCTACTCTCTTCATCTGTAGCTTGGTTGACACTCCCTTCTGCAACCTAGATTTATTGAGGTGAACCATGACATACTCACCCACTGCAAATTGCACATCCTTCCTTGTCAAATCTACCTTCTCCTTCAACTTTTATGTAGCTTTGATGACTGTCCTCTTCACCTGCTCCTGAATCTCTTTCATGGTCTGACTGAAGTCTTCAGCATGTCCACTCTTGTTCTCCATGGTTCCTAGATCTCTGAGTTCACAAAGTCCTCTTGGGTGCATTCCATACACAACCTCAAAAGGACTCTTCCCTGTAGTTCTGTTGACACTATCATTATAGGCATACTTAGCTTGTGAGATGACCATATTCCTTTGTTAGGCACCTAAGTAGGTTACCTAGCACCCTATTGACCACCTCTATTTGGCCATTGGTCTGAGGATGGTAGGCTGATCCAAAAGATAGGTTGGTACCTAACCTACTCCAAAGAGTCTTCCAAAAGTGACTCATGAATTTAACATCCCTGTCTGAAACAATGCTTAAAGGTAGGCCATGAATCCTTACAACCTCCTTGAAGAAAAGATGAGCTATGTAGCTAGCATCATGAGTGGTTTTGCAAGGAATAAAGTGACTCATTTTGCTAAATCTGTCCACCACTACATACACACTATCAAAACCAGACTTGGTCTTAGGGAGTCCTACCACAAAATCCATGCTCACACACTCCCAAGGTCTGTTAGGAATGGGTAGGGGTTGATAAAGACCAGCATTACTAGCTCCTCCCTTAGCTCTCATACATACAACACATTGTTCCACATACTTTCTAACATCTCTTGCCAACTTAGGCCAATAGTAAAATCTTTGAACTAGCTCTAATGTCTTATTGATGCCAAAGTGCCCACTAAGACTGCCATTATGCTTTTCTTGAATGAGGTTTTCTCTCATTGACCCTCTTGGAACACATAGCTGATTCCCTTTAAAAAATAAACCACTTTGCAATGTATACTCAACATATTGACTATGAAAATGATTCTCAAAATCTAAGCATACCTTATAAGCTTCTGAGAAATCTTCATCTTCACCATAGAGATCTTTAAAGCTTTCAATCCCTATGCTCTTCAGTTGTATCTCTTGAACTGTCAACAACCTCCTGCTCAATGCATCTGCTACCTTATTCATCTTCCCCTTCTTGTGCTTGATGGTGAAGGTAAAAGCTTGGATGCATTCCATCCACTTCAAATGTCTATTGCTCAACTTCTCTTGGGTATTCATGTAACTGAGTGCTTGGTTGTCTGTAAAGACTACAAACTCCTTGGGTAGAAGATAATGCCTCCATTTCCTAAGTGACTGAACCAAAGCATAGAGTTCTAAGTCATAGGTTGAGTATTTCTTCTTTGCTTCATTAAGATTCTCACTAAAGAATGCTACAGGTCTTCCCTCTTGACTCAACACTCCTCCAATTGCCACTCCACTAGCATCACATTCCACAGTGAACAACTTGTCAAAGCTAGGCAACAAGAGAATAGGTTGAGTTGCCACCTCTTGTTTCAGTTTCTCAAATCCTCTCTCAGCTTCTTGTGTCCACACAAACTTGGTTTTCACACCACCTTTTATTGTATCTAAGACCAGTGCACAAATACCACTAAAGTTCCTTATGAATTTTCTATAGAATTGAGCCAATCCATGGAAACTTCTTACCTCAGTCCCTGTTGTTGGTGTAGGCCAATTTATGATTGCCTCCACCTTGCTTGGATCCATCTTCAATGATCCCTTAGACACTACAAATCCCAAATATACAAGTTCTTGTTTGAAAAATTCACACTTTTCCAGGTTGATAGCCAACTTCTCCTCTTGCAATCTTCTAAGTACCAACTCCACATGTTTGAGATGGTCCTCTGCTGTTTTGCTAAAGATGAGGATGTCATCAAGGTATACAACCACAAATATCCCTATGAAGTCCTTGAGCACTTCATTCATGAGCCTCATGAACGTTCTAGGGGCATTGGAGAGACCAAATGGCATCACTCTCCACTCATATAATCCATCTATTGTCTTGAATGTTGTCTTCCATTCATCACCATCCTTAATTCTGATTTGATGGTATCCACTCTTGAGATCCAACTTGGTGTAGTATTGAGCTCCTCCTAGACAATCCATTAAGTCTTCAATCCTAGGAATAGGGAACCTATACCTAATGGTGATTCTATTTATTGCTCTAGAATCAGTACATAACCTCCATTTGCCTCCCTTCTTGGTTGCCAAGACTACTGGTACTGCACATGGGCTGATGCTCTTTTGAATCAATCCTTGATCCAACAACTCTTGCACTTGTTCAGTTATTTCCAAATTCGGATCCTGCGTTTCAACTTATATATTGGTTGACCGGAGAATTTTAGTTCCAATTGGTTAAGTCTGCGACATTTTTGTTTCCGTATACGATTTGGATGCCTATGGATTATCATCTATGGATGGAAATCCTTTAAAAGAGATTGTTAATGCGATGCATCTTCGTCGATACTGTGTGTAGTGTTCAACGTGTCATATATGTGGTGTTCTCTCTTTTAAGGGTAGTGGCATTGCAAGTATTGACATTATTCAATAAGACATTATGAAAAAAATTATGTTATGATGTGACCATGTGTGTGTCTGTGTATGTGAACAACATACATACATGTGTCTAGCTATGCTATGTATCCATACATCACATTACATCTTTTAAGGAAATTAGATCATCATTGTATTTAATCAACATACAACCATGTGTGTTCATTAAATCATATTAGCATCTAATGTAAACATAAATCCATATAAACATATAACATCCATATCATCAACATGTATCATAGACAAGAAGCATACAAATCAAAATTCACAATGTCATGATGTCAAAATCGGTATGTATATATATGTGTGGGTGTATCAAATGTCATGTATATGTATTGAGTCACTGCTGTAAAAATGAGTGGTTGTTGAATATATGTCTATACAAATGATCTATAAAAAATGTATATATGTATCACTACAAAACTAATAAACAAAATGAGGAAGCCCTAAGGCTACGGTACATGGCTCTTAAAGCCCTCTCGCTTGGGTGACTGCTATTGTGGTCTAGGAGGCAGTTGCACAGTGGTCATGGATTAGGATCAATGTGATCATGATGCGGACATAGATACCCACATCCCTCTGATCTCTCCCTGCAATGAGCATATGTTCATATGTGCCTGAGTCAACTTCTATTGTAGTTGCTAAGCATCTACCGGGATCATAGTTTTCGATTTCCTATTGAGGTCATCAATGCGGCTCTGAAGGGCATCACTTGGCTACTTGGTGGAATCAACCCTCATCATTTCCACATCTCGCTCTACAAGCACCGTACACAGCTCCCTCGACAGTTAGTCGTGTTGCCCCCGAATAGTGGTCACCTTTGTAGTCAACTAAACAATCTCTACCCCGCACTCCTCATATGTGGTCCTCAAACATGCTATCGGCTCAGAAATGTGGTCATGTCACCCTATATATGTTGGTCGGTAAGCCTCAAGGACCATCCCCTGAACAAGCATATTAGGGGCCACCTCTGAAATACACTGAGCTAGTAGCCCAATCTATCCCTATACATCCTCTGCAACCACAAAGGGAAAGATAAAAATCAATATCACATGGGATATATGTATATAACCATAAATGAGAGAAACTAGAAATACAAAAACATAAGAAACATGCTCAATATACCTGGGTCCCCTAGCTACCATGTCGAGATAGGGTGAGGATCCGCGCTAGGACCCACACCACCGACATCAGTAGCCACTCCCAGTGATGCCAAGGTCACCACAGCTATAACAATAAGAGTTGGTGGTGTTGAAGAGATAGGGGTAGTTGTTGGAGGATTTGATCTCCTCTGTCGCCTTAGCCTTTGAGGTGTCACCTCCTCCTCCTACAACCTCTCCTCCTCCTCCTCAACATCTTATTGTCGTCCTCTTCATCTACCCTATGGGGGTGGGGGTGTCAAGTCCTCCTATGGACCAAGATCCTCTCTAGGATCACCCTCACCAAACATAGGAGAAGGATGGTGCCTCTCCCACCATCGTATGAAATCTACAGTAACCCCAACATTATTTGTGAGTGTTATGGGTGGAAGATCGTGGTCGGGCTCATCATCATCAGAAGGGACAAAATTAGTGATGGTAGGGTGGGGGTGATCCTCGGGTCTTGTTGCACTCCTATAGGCCCTAGTATATGTGGGCACATCTAGTGGAATCGTCTGAACACAACCATGTTGTTGCATGACCCGAATCCAGTAATATGGTACTATAACATAATCACGATGACCTACTAAAAATGGTCCCACTATAGGTTCCTCAAGTACCTACCATCATCCACATATCTGAAAAATTAATGGGGCCTCCATCGAACCTTGTCTACAATAAGCGTATCAAACTATAGGTGCCAAAACTATAAATCACCGAACCTCCACTAGCCTGTCATATTGTGCCAATGGTCCATGGGGAGGTGATGTGGCCATCACTAGGGAAAACGGATTAGCTTGGTGCAAATAATGTGGGAAAAATCCCATACCTACAAAAGTGTGCATGCAGTAAGGCTATAGTACTCATAGTAAGGCAAAAATTATCATGCGCTCCACCATCTCTCTGATCATGTGGACGGGGCCACCTGTGCTAGTGCAAGCCTCACCCATCTATCATGATCCAAAAGGCAACGGTCACAATGATCACCCAACGCAACAACGGTGTAGTGGTCCTCACCTGGTCGTACCAGTGTATATAAATGTTGCCCATGCCATCAACATCACTCATCCATCCTGAGTAGTAGAGGACTCCCTCTGTCCGCTTCCATGTTGATCGAGTATCATCTAGGGCCACCCATCGCCCATAGATTGGTAGTTCGAGGATCTGATAAACATCCTCGAGTATGATAGTCATCTCGCCAGAAGGTAACTTGAAAGATGACGGGTGGCATCCCACCGCTCCATCAACACTATGAGCATCCACTCATGATAGCGCATATTTTGCATGGTGAACACATGCCAAAGACCAACCCACTCCAAGTGTGTGATCTTTTCCTCTATCAAATGATCCCTCTTCTCATGAACAAATCAGAAATCTCACCCTCCTAGATGCACACGAATCTCTAGATACCCCTACAAAAGTAAAAAAAAAATAAGTAAGAACATCAAGGTTCACTATGAAAAACAAAAAAAATTAAGACCTATGCACATTGTGCAGACGTCTACATGTCGCGCATGCATCCCTGTCGGCCATGAATGCCTCGAGGATGCCAGTGTTGGCAACATATTGTAGACAACTAAGAGGAGGGGTGAATCAATGCATTCAGGTTTACTACCCAAGGGAAGACTCGTTGTCTTACAAAAATATTCAGATTAAATCCATCTGAAGATCTTGACCTGAGAAAGTAACATCTGCTAATGCCTAATTACAATTTTGGTTAAGCACATGAGCACTTCTTCACTCTTCTTCACTCTTCTTCACACTTTGATCTGCCTTCGAATGATCTGACCTTTATTTTCACATAGTATCACACACTTCACATACTACATGTCTCAAATGAGATAAAAAATCGCTCATATATATCTGCAACAAGTAATTACATCGCTTCATGTCATCTTCAACAAAATAATAAGATGAATACAAACTGTCCGCCCAAAACAATAAAGATTATTAATGTGAATCTACCAAGGTTGGCCACAACATATTAGAGACCCAAAACAATGTCCTCAAACACAAAACACCTTCAAATATTTTTCCTCGAAGATCCACAACACGCTATAATCACCCTGTCGTCCATGAACATGAAAAACATGAACACGCAAGAGAAAATCATCAACCGCGAGAAAAATGATCAATGCAGACATGCAACATAGATAGAGCATGATCTACAAACATACACAAATACCATAGGATCATACGCAACAACTCAAATTACCATAATCACATTATCTTCTTCTAGGAATTTTAGTAACAAAATAACTGTCAAAACACAAAAACTCATAACTTGCTCAAATCTTCATGCGCACCTCTGAAACTTTCGGTGGATAAAATATATAGGCTTGAAAACAAACCCTTTAATCTACAACTTCTCACCATCAAAATACTGAACTTTCCATCATATTGATCTTCACTGCTTCATAGACAACTTGCAACTTATTTTATTACAATTTTCTCAATATCCTCAACATATACAGTCTTAAGACATTAATGCTAATAGTGTTGACATCAATGACAACCGCATATTAGCAACACAACAATAACATCCAACAATCTCCCCCTTTGGCATTTATGGCAACACATGATGTAAAAAACACCATCAATGCAACTAACTTCAAAAGTTACTCCCCCTTAGGTTCTGACTCTTTTCTCCTCAGATAATTTCTAGTTTTTTACATTGCTCTTCTCCCCCTTAATTCTTCAAGAGTTTTTAACATTACTCTTCTCCCCCTTTGACATCAATGGAAAAGGTACACACAAGCTCTAAACCACATATTTGAATCATCTGACTACTCCCCCAAAGTAGCAGCCACCACAACACCAATCTGAATCAAGATATGGCTGTGAAATGCTCGGACTGATGCAATGTCTTGCATCTTAGTTTCGATTAGGAGGGGTAATCACCCCTAACTTCCCTCTAAGATACTCAAAATTATCCTTAGGAAATGGCTTAGTAAAGATGCCTGCAATCTATTCCTTAGTAGGCACATACTCCAGTCTGACTTCCTTATCACTCACCTTGTCTCTCAAAAAGTGGTACTTGATAGATATATGCTTGGTCTTTGAATGCAGCACTAGATTCTTAGATATTTTAATTGCACTTGAATTGTCATAGAATATAGTAATAGGTTCATCATACACAACTCTGATATCTTTCAACATCTACTTCATCCATAATACTTGAGTATAATTGGTAGCAACAACAATTTATTATGCCTCTGCAGTAGACAAATGTGCCACCACTAGTACTTTTCATGTCATTCCCATCTCTTGCCCAATCAACATCAGTAAAGGAACTTAAAGTAAGATATTCATCTTTAGGATACCACAGGCACTGTTCCCTTCAAGTATCTCAAAATTCTTTTTATAGCAGTCACATGAGATTCCTTAGGATCAGCTTGAAATCTTGCAACAATACATACAGTATTCATGATATTAGGTCTAGTTTGAGAAAGCAATCCACCAATCATTAATCTGTATCTAATCTAATTTGCCTTTGAAGAATCATCATTTTTTGTCAACTTACATCTGGTCACCATGGGTGTACCGACTGGCTTTGAATCTTCCATACCAAATTTCTTTAGCAATTCTTTCACATACTTGGACTAAGATATAAAGATCCCTTTATCTAACTGATTAATTTGCAATCCCAAAAAAAAAAATCATCTCTCCAATCATTGACATCTCAAACTCATTTTTCATCTCATCAACAAACTTCATGCACAAACCATCATCTCCTCCAAAAATGATATCATCAACAAAGACTTCCACAATCAAATCTTTATCATCATCAATCTTGAAATAAAGATTACTGTCAATAATACATTTTTTAAATCCAAGCTTCATCAAATACTTTTCCAAATTGGCATACCAATCTCTAGGGGCTTGCTTGAGTCCATACAATGCTTTCTTCAACCGACACACCATATCTCCTTGATCGGTCAATTGAAATCCATCAGGTTGCTCAATGTACACTTCTTCTTCCAATCCACCATTTAGAAATGTTGACTTGACATCCATTTGATAAACCTTATAGTTTTTGTAAATAGCATAGGCAAGAAAAGGTCTCACAGCTTCAATTCTAGCAACAGGGGCAAAAGTTTCTTCAAAGTCAAGTCCTTCCATCTAAGAATATCTTTTACATACCAGTCTTGCTTTGTTTCTGATAACTTCACCTTGCTCATTCAGTTTGTTTCTAAAGACCCATTTAGTTCCAATTACATTTTTATCCTTAGTTCTAGGAACAAGAATCCATGCATTATTCTTCTCAATTTGTTGAAGTTCTTCTTTCATTGCTTCAATCCAATGTTAATCTTTGCATGCTTCATTTACATTACTTGGCTCAGTCTTTGATATTAAACAGTATTCTTCTCCAATTCTTCTCCTAGTTTGGACACCTTTGTTATTATCACCTATAATCTGATTTTCTGAATGATTTAATCTCACATACCTTGGAGTCTTAGGTTGTTCTTGAACTTCAGGCTCTTGTGATCTCTCTTTTGTACTTTCACTAGTTTTTCCTTCCTCTTGATCTTCTTGATTCACCAGAATGATCTGAACTTGATTTGAAGTCTAATCATATCCACTGGTTCTAGATGGTCTAGAAATGTCTTCATCAACCTTAACATTAGCACTTTCAACCATTTTCTTCAATCTCTTGTTGTAGCATCGGTAGGCCTTACTCTTAGTAGAATAACCAAGAAATATTCTTTCATCACTCCTAGCATCAAACTTTCCTATATCTTCATCTCTTTTGATGTAGCATTTACTCCCAAATATTTTGAAATATCTAACAGTAGGCTTATGACCAAACCATATCTCAAAAAGGGTCTTACCAGTATCACTTTTGATTTGTACCCGACTGAGGATATAGACAGTAGTACTCACAGCTTCTCTCCAATAGATATGAGGAACATTTCCTTCCAACATCATAGTTCTAGTAGCATCTTGAACTGTCATGTTCTTCCTTTCCACAACTCCATTTTGTTGAGGGGTCTGTGGTGTAGATAATTGTCTCTTTATCCCATGCAATTCACAGAAAGAATTAAAATCACCGGAAGTGAATTCACCACCTCTATTTGATCTTAGACATTTAATCTTCAAACTTGTCTCTGTCTCAACCATAGCCTTGAAAATCTTGAAATTCTTTAGAGCTTCAGATTTTTCCCTTAAGAAAGTAACCCACATCATCCTAGAATAATCATCAATAAGCAACAAAAAATACCTGTAACCTTGCAAACTTATGATTCTAGAAGTACCACACAAGTCAGTATGTAAAAGCTCCAACAATTAATTTGAACAATGTTGTTTGCTTTGAAATGAAATTCTAGTTTTCTTTCCTAACTGGCATTCCCTACATATGGCATCAGATGGTTTTACCAACTTAGGAAGATCTCTCACTGCCTGAGTAGAACTTATCTTGATAATACTGTCAAATTTTACATGACACATTCTCCTATGCCACAACCAAATTTCATCAACTTGAGCAATCAAACAACTTTTACTAGCAGCATTCAGGTGAAAAATGTTACCTTTTGTTTTTGTACCTGAAGCAATCACATTTCCAGAACTTCCCAATATTCTACACTTTCCATCCTTGAATTGAAGATTGTATCCCTTATCAACCATCTATCTGACACTTAAAATATCATGCTTCAAACCTTCCACGTAAAGAACATCATCAATATTATGCTTACCATCAAAATAAATACATCCTCTTCCATGGATTATACCACCATTGTTATCACCAAATCTTACAACAACACCATCATACTTTTCCAATCTCACAAATTTGCTTTTATCACCTGTCATGTAATGTGAACATCCACTGTCAATTACCCATTCATCCTTCTCTTCAACTCGAGAAGCTAGGGCTTTCTATACATTTATACAACTAGCATATTCAGTAGACACATGTTTATTTTCCTTGATAGCAATAAACACAAGCTCATCTTCACTTACATTCCCTTTATCAGATTCATTATATGTCACACCTTCATCAGCAGCATAATAACACTTCTTTTGAAATCTAGGCTTGTTATATCTTGGCTTAGGGACTCCTTCCAGACACCATGATGCAAAATGACCTATCTTATTGCAGGAAAAAAAATTAATATGAAACTTTCCTTTATACTTACCTTCTCCTTTGGCTTCTCTTTTGACAATAAGTGATTCAAGCTCGTTCAGTTCTCTTTCTTCTTCTTCAATCTATCTCATTTCTTCCTCATACTTGAATACCTTTCTAGAATAAATTTCACCCAGATCATATCTTTTCTTGTCTCTTCCGAAGGTAGTAGCTTTAAATGAAGATTCTATTTTAGGAAGGGCATCACCGAATTCACTCAACTCAAAAGTAGTAAGTTTACCAATCAACATATCTCTGGTTATATTTGTCATAGTTCAGAGCTCCTCAATAGTTGTAGCTTTGATTTTGTATGCATCGGGCAAGGATGTAAGCACTTTAGCAACAATATCTAATTCATCCAACTGTCCACCAACACATCTGATACCACACACAAGTTCATTCACCCTTTGCATGAAAGTAGTAATATTCTCATCATTACCCATTTTCAACAGTTCATATTTCCCTTTCAAACTCTATAGCTTAGCAATCTTCACATTAGCATCACCTTCATACAAGGTTTCCAAATTTTTCCAGATCTCATAAGAAGTCTTCAGATCCATAACATTCATCATCTCATAGTTAGTCAAAGCACTCAACAATGCTTCCTTAGCCCTGGTATTGTATTCAGCATCCCTAATCTCAACAGTAGTAGTAGGACCATTTTGAGGAATAACATACCTATTACTTGTAATGTTCTAGTAAGATTCACCAATGCATCTTAGATGACACTCCATTCGAGTCTTCCATAGAGAATAGTTTGTTCCATCAAATATTGGACTATCCTTCTTATATGTTGCCATCCCAGATCACCTCGAGTTGTTAAACTTCTTCCAAGGAACCTGCTCTGATACCAATTGTTGGCAACACAAGGGTAGACAACTGAGAGGGGGGGTGAATCAATTGTCTCAAAATTTCAAACTTATTAACTTTATTAACCCTTATTCTCATATCTGATTAATAACCATGAAAGCATAAATCAACAACACATCAGAAATACACATAACACCAATATTTTTCAATCGAAACCCTGTTAGGGGAAAAACCACAGTAGAGGTTAATCCATAAGTTTATACTCTATTAAAAGTATAAGAAGAACAAATGGGGAATGCACATGCATTCAGGAACACTTCCTACAGCTCACTGCTCAAATACAAGAGGCTTACTACCCAAGGGAAGACTCATTGTCTTAAATAAATGTTCAGATTAAATCCATCTGAAGATCTTGAAATGAGAAAGTAGCATCCACTAATGTCTGATCACAATTTTGGTTAAGCACATGAACACTTCTTCACTCTTCTTCACTCTTCTTCACACTCTACTCTACCTTCGAATGATCTGATCTTTATTCACATGTAGCACTCGCACACTTCACATACTACATGTCTCAAATGAGATAAACAATCGCTCATATATATCTACAACAAGTAATTACATCGCTTTATGTCGGCTTCAACAAAATAATAAGATGAATACAAACTATTGGCCCAAAACAATAAATATTATTAATGTGAATCTACCAAGGTTGACCACAACATAGTAGAGACCCAAAACAATGTCCTCGAACACAAAACACCTTCAAATATTTTTCCTCGAAGATCAACAACATGCTATAATCACCCTGTTGGCCATGAACATGCAAGAGAAAATCATTGACCATGAGCACAACAATCAATGTGGATGTGAAACACAAATAGATCATGATCTAGAAACATTCACAAACACCACATGAGCATACGCAACAAATCAGATTACCAGAATCACATTATCTTCTTCTAGGAATACCAGCTTCAGTAACAGAATAATTGTTAGAACACAAAAACTCATAACTTGCTCAAATCTTCATGCACACCTCTAAAAAATTTTGTGGATAAACTAGATAGGCTTGAAAACAAACCCTTTAATCCGCAACTTCTCACCATCAACATACTAAACTTTCCATCATATTGATCGTCACTGCTTCACAAACAACCTGCAACTTATGTTATTACAATTTTCTCAATATCCTCGACATATACAATCTTAAAGACATTAATGCTAATAGTGTTGACATCAATGACAACCACATATCAACAACACAACCACAACATCCAACAGCCAATGCATCCTCAAGACTCCAACGTAGATAATGGATGCGGGTATGGAACGAAGACAATAATGCGCATTTTGGACACAAGCACCCAAAAAAGATGTGTGTGCACCTCGTCGCATAAAAAATGCTAAAAATAAGCTTAAATTCATTAAAAACGAGGCTTAGTGACCTACCTGGTCCACCTCGTGACCCTTGGTGATGTCATCAGACATCTGCTCCAATCTAGGCGCCTCATACTCCCTCCTGCTCAAAATTTTGCTAACTTTTCTCTCACAAAAGTCAACAATTTTCTCGTAGTGAATAGTGAAAATGACCCTTCTAGGGGGCCACCTAGGTTTATATATAGGCCCCCTAGGGACTATTTTTTTGAGTACTTGTGGCTCCCCGGTTTCTTTTGAATTTACCCCAGCAAGATAGGGGAAAACTCAAGAGGGAGCATATACTCACCTCTTGATCATATTTTTCTTCTGAATCAACTTTTTCTTGATCATTCTTCTCATCATTATAGCTTCTTCTGATTTTTGAAGATAACCTAAAATTTGAGTTTTGTAGGTTATTTTCCATGCTTGTTTTGTCACTGTTTGTTGAGCTCTATTACTAGGGGCACCTTCGATACCGGTTATCTTGAATTCGGTGGCCTCTAAGGCCCCTTTCTTCTTGGCACACAAATCCATAAAATTCAAAATCCAGGTGAAATGTTTCTTCTCTACTTTAGTGAGGCTGATTTTTTTCCAAAATCGAGCCCACTAAAGTGGGGGCAAAATCTAATGTCGCCAAATTGCACCTAAGGGAAATTCCACATTTTTGCACTTTTGCCTAGCATTTATGACACCTTAGAGCATTAATGACAAAAATCCCATGAGTCAGAATTTTTTGATTTTGACTCCACACAAATTTGTGGCAGAGCGACAGAAGCTTGACAACACAATTCCTAAAAATCTAGGCTTTGGACACTTGTGCCGCGCACGGACATCTACGTGGAGCACTAGCGTCCTAGTGGTTTTTTGAGTTTGAAACAAGGAATATTCAATATTGACTCTCTTGACAGGTGTCTTAGCAGTCATATTTTGGATGTAATAGCTCTTTGCCACCCTTGCATGCATCAAAAACCCTTTCTTTTCTCTCATTTGGGGTTGCAAGTCATTCATTCAATCTCTCTTAATATTTGCTCCACCTTGGAGTTCTCATCATCTTTGATAGCATCACTCTCACAAGCGAAGCCATGCCAGGCTGAGTTCCTTCCAACAGAAACAACTCTCAAGTAAGAATTCAACGGTGCGTTTGTGTGCTTTGGAGAGGGTCTAGGCCCATGGGTAATGCTCTCTCTCTCACTTTCCTTTCATGCTTGTTTGTTACTACATGGTGCATATTCTACTCCTGAAGTGGGTTTTTCTTTCACCACACGCTTTATTTACTTCGTTAGCATTCCTTTCCAACTTGGTTGTTTGTGGAGGTGGGAACACCAAAATGGGGGTCTGACTGAGGAAGACCCCTATACATCCCCAACCTTTTCCTCTAGTTCTTATGTGTGTATATTATGAAGCAAAGCTTAGAGTGAAGATCCGAACATCCGGTAAAAGGTGAACTTTCTCCAAGTCCAATTGTGTTTGTTTTAGCTTCTGACTTCCTATTTGGTTATTTAGCTCAGTACGTCTTCGGTCTGAGCTTCGAAGTGAAACATAGTTCCACCCGTTTGAGTTCCTGAGCCCTCTGTTGCTTAGGATGCTAGCACGGTTTTTACATAACAATGCATCGTGCTGGCATCCTAAAATTGTGCTTGTGTCTTTTCACTTTGATCTCACACATTTGAGGTAGCAATCTTGAGGTTTCACTCTCTCAAGACCCGAAGTGGTTTCTCCTGAAATATAATTTGGGTGTATTTCTTTATTGTTTTCTTAACTTAATTATGGTAAGGTGTATAAGGGAAGTTCATTTCTTGGTGATCTCTCGAGAATAGAGAGACCCATGAGCAATGAATCCCTCTTATATCACAATAACAAACTCCACTCCATTTACCTTCAAACATCTATTGTGCCAACAACACACAAACTCCATAGAGACTTTGGGTTTGTGGCCATGAAGCCTCTCTAGGAAAGGCATAAACTACCCATGCCTCAAGATTCTCCAAATTTTTCACTTCTTCTTCCAACCCTCGCAAGATAGAGGCTCAACTCTACCCCCATCTCCACCCATTTCCACAATCACCATTAGAAAGCACCAGTGCCAAATCACTTTTTTAGAGTTAAGAATGAACAAAAAATTAAGTGAGATATTACCCACAAAACATGTGGTAATAAGGCGGGCAATAATTGTGCAATCACCCCAAATTTCAAGCTCTAAATTAGCTATCATTTTTCATTAAAATTTTGGCTTCCTTGAGAAGTAGAGAGTACTCCTCCCACACCTTGAAGTCATTAAGGATGATAGCCTTATTTTCAAACCAATCAACCAAGGAATTACCTTCCTTATAGATATGTGTGAGACGCATCTCCTCAAATGATCTTAGCATCATTATGGAATCCATCATAAGATGTTTGACGATCTATCTTAGCTTCTTCTTGCCAAGTAGACAATTAACAATATTGAGGGAGTCTCCCTCCACCCAAACCTTTGAATAGCCCTTAAATTCAATGCAAAATTTGTGTTGATAAATGTGGCTTCAGACTCAACATAACTATTTGACTGGATTCCCAATCAGAGTGCCACCACGCTCAAGAACCTGCCATCTTCATTTCTCAACACCCACCCACAACCTGCGGGCCTAGGATTACCCTTGGTTGCCCCATCAAAATAAATTTTAACCCTTTTTAGGGATGGGGGATTCCACTTTGTACTCAATCTGGCATTCGAGTTGGATTTAAATAAATTAGAAGGTAGAGAAGATATCTTCTCATTAGTAATCACCATGAGATCATACCCAAACAAAAAAGAGGATGGAGCACACTTATTAGAGTCCTAAAATTGAAAAGAGAATATCTCTACAATGGCCCTTTGAATTTTGATAAAGACATTGTCCACTTTTAGTTTAGAGTCACAGAAAATTTTGTTATTTCTTTCTTTCCATATTCCCCAGGAAATATGTGGGGCCATAAGCTCCTAAATTCTTCAAAGAGAAGGGGAAGACAAAGGACACTTAAAATGATCCACAAATTTAGAAAGGGAATCTAGGAACACATAGTGAAATTTCTAGAGAGAAATAAACTTACTCCAAATGAGAAAAGAAAAATTGCATCTAAGCAAAAAATGAAAAGAACTCTCTACATTGCATTCACAAAGCACACATCTATTAGGCAAGGCAAAGCCCCTTCTACAAAGGTTATCCTGAATCAGCACCTTACTTTGCATTAATAGCTAAAAAATATATTCACCTTAGGAATAAGTGCCTTATTCTATAATTTCCCCCAAAAAGGATGAGGATTAGGCTTTTCAAAAGAGTTGAAAAATGGAAAAGAGACAAAGAAGCAACCATTATTACAATGGGTCCAAATAATCTGATCTTGACTCGATAATTGGGGAACATAAATGTTAGCTAGGAAATTATGTAAAACAACCAACAAAGGGTCCCAATTCTACAAGAATTTCCATGAACCATTATGAATGTAATCAACCAACATATAACCAAAATTATGCTTGCAAAAGGCAACAAGCGGAGGAGCCCACGGAAGATTCACCAATGGACCACCATCGCACCACACATCCTCCCAAAACAAAATCCTAGAACCATCATCAAGAATCCACTTAGCACCATTAGAAATGAGATCCCTGCAAGGGATAATATTCTTCTAGAAGAAAGATCCCAAGGCGATAGAATGAGCTTGCAAGAAATCCCAAACTCTCCCATACTAGTCAAGTATTTATTCCTTATCAAAGAGGACCAACCAGCTTCCCCATTAAGGAGTTTCCAGATATTCTTTGAAAGGAGGGCCTTATTGAAAGACCTTATGTTCCTCAGTCCCAGACCACTCCACTTCCTCAAGTTGCAAACCAGTTCCCAAGCAACTAGATAAATTCTTGCTTTGTCTTCCACACCCGACCACAAAAACCATCTCATAACTTTCTCCATTTTTCTTCAAATTTCACCAGAATTTTGAAAAGCCTCAAAGCATAAAGAGGAAGGTTCTACAAGGTGGAAGAGATAATTTGAACCTTACTTGTCTTTCTAAGGAGGGCACCCTTCCACCCAAATAGATTTATATTAAACTTATCCAAGGGCCCCAACCAAAAGGAGTCAGGAATCATAGCCACACACAAGGGAAGTCCCAAATAAGTCAATGAAAATTCACCATGATTGCATGCTAAAATCCTTTCCAATTTTAATTGAAGAAACTTTCGGGTGTTGAGGAAAAAAAATTGACTCTTAGGAAATTTAACACATTGACTAGAAGCCTTCTCATAAGAACCAATCACCAACTTAAAATCCCTAACTTCACAAATCGAAGATTCACCCATCATGATAGTGTCATCAAAAAAAATTTGATGAGTGATAGGTGCACACCTAGAGGAAGGCATTAATCCCCTCAATGAACTATCCATCAACACTTTCTGAATATTCCTCCCAAGCACCTCAACCATCAAGATGAATAGAAGCAGAGAAATAGGGTCTCCCTACTTGATGCCCCTAGAGCTCCAAAATAAGGGAGAAGGGGAACCATTAACAAGAAAAAAAAAAGAGGGAGTTGAAATGAGTTGTTCCATAAGCTGCAAGAATTTTTGGAAAAAACCAAAATGAGCAAGCACCAGCAGCAAGAATTTCCAATTAACCCGATCATAAGCCTTGAGGATATCCAACTTAAGAAAGAAACCAAGCTTTTTATTTGAAGCAAGAGAATGTGCTACCTCATTGATAGTAATAATAGAATCCAAAATTTGATGACCCCTAAAGAAACCACTTTGTTGCTTGGAAATAAGGTCAGGAAGGATCCTTTGAATTCTAGTAGCCAAAACTTTAGAAAAGATCTTACAAATAGAATTACATAAACTAATCGATCTAAAGTGCCAAAAGCTATTAGCATCAGTAGATTTTGGAATCAAAACAATGAAAGAAACATTCAATTCCTTAAGTAGTCTCTGAGAACCAAAAAACTCCTTAGTGGCATTGAAAACATTAGAATCAACAATATCCCAACAAGATTGAAAGAACAATAAGGGGAAACCATCAGGCCCAGGGGCCTTGTTACCTTCAATGGAAAAAATATCTTTCTAGATGTCCTCTGAGGAAGGAATTGCAATGAGATCCTTATTAATATCTTCAAAAACTAAGTTAGGAATGACTTCCGACGTAGAATCCACACTTTGGTGATCCCAAACCACTTTCATCAATTACTTGTTAACCACCAACAACTTTTATTCTAAAGGATACATATTTTGCAATTATATCATTTCTTAGATCGTTAATGAAATCAAAGCACCTATATTCCTTTTGCATGTTAACCAAATTAAATTCTTCTCATACTAAGCTTAGATGAATTTCATAGATTCAAGGAACATATCAATACAAGAAGGTGTGATAGGTCTAAAATCATTTCGGATCTAGGAAAGGGAAATAACAAAGTAGTGATTGAACACGATGCTATAATCTCCCTCTTTCCATCTAATGTCTTCCAATTCTTTGACAAGAGAAACATGGTCCAATTAAAATTATTCTCCAAATGCAACCACAAAATGATTCCAAGAGGTAAAGGAATTCTCTAGGAAACCATCATACCAATTATATTCATTTCCCATCAATGACCTAACAAATAATTTCATCCACAAGTCCCCATCTTCAAACTGATATTTCTCCATGAAATCTAAAAATTCCTTGAAATGTGCATCCCCTTAACTGATAGAATGCCTATTGAACCTTGGCACCAATTGATAGATTGAATATTTCATTGTTCTTTCACAATTAACCCTAGAAAGGTCAAGTTGCATGTAAAGAGTTTACAAGGGAAATACAAGGGATTGAGAAACCTATTTTTCTATAACAATAGGGTGTCTTTGTGATTATAGAGCCTTAATTGTTTCTTCACATTTCCTTTTGAATTCCTTAAACTCTTATATCCTTAACTTTCTTTCAAGTATGGATGTTTGTAGGTTTCAATGTGGATTTTTATTTTGTGTTGGGTTGAATGAACAAAATGGGTGCTCATCCTCATAATATTCTTGGAATTTTCTCTATCATAGAATCTTGGTTTGAATTGGATCTTACATTTTTTTATGTATCCCTAGTGTAGATGCATCCATTCTAGTTATTTTATGGTTGGTTACAATTAATTACACATAGTAAAAAAGAGAGGAGGAAAAAAAAAATTTACCAAGAAAAAAACCATGCTTCAAATTTTGGAAGAAGAAAAAAGTACCTTATCCTCAACAATAATTACTTTGATCAGTGTTCATGAAACATGAACAAAAACAAAAACAAAGTATTTGACACCAAAGATGCCACCTCATAAAAGAGGGAATCCCTAAAGTACACGAACCTCCAAGGTACAATTTTAAACCTAGGTTGCAGCCACCACTAGAGTCTTCAATTAACATTAACCCATTATTCATCTTCTTGAGTTGGCAGCCCGCCAACTTATGCCAACAAGTCTATCCTTGAAAACTATTCCATTATGTTGGTGTGATTTGATGGGCTATAAAACTCACCCAAATAAAATGCACAACTGCAAATATCTTCAAGTTAACAAGGCTCTTAAATTATTCTTTTAATTTTTTATATCCTCGACAACAATTCCATTTTGTTAGGCCTCAAAATCACTACTCCACTTCTTAGACTAAATTTCACTGACAAGACTTGGGTTATCAAAAAATGAATGAAATCAATTCATATACAAACTATGGAGGATTTTAAGCTAATTTTATGAAATTTGGTTTTCTCTCCTACACTTTGAGCTCAACTTGGACTCAAGAGGGTATTCTCAAGGGTATTCCTTGACAGGTATTGACATCACATAAAATGTACAATCAAGAAATAACTGCAACCAAACATAACTACATTCTTGAACCTTGATACTATCACTAGGTTAAGAAAAGTTGGTTTCATATAACCCCTACATAGCTGATAAAAATGCACAATAATAACCGACATGAGATGAATTCATTTGAGTCTTACTGAATATAAATCCTTGGTTATATCACGAGGTTATAAATATACAAAAACTACTCTTACTCCTACACTACTAATGTATTGCTTTTGATGGTGTGAGAATTGTAAATGGTTCCGGTGAACATAAATTTCCTCGAGCTCCCTCTAGGTGGTTTTTATTTTTGCTAAGTATCATCCCTCACCCTATACTTTTCATTATTCAGGCTCCTTTTTGCAAAAATTTTGTCTGACTGTTTCCACATGTTCGCCAAGCACTCTTTATAAAGATTTCTTCCTTGACTCTTCCAACAGCTCTCGACATGCTTCCACATGTTAGCAATTCACATTTTAAGGTTGCTTCTCTTTGCTTTTCTATCGAGCATCGTCTGAGCGCCACGTAACATTGATCTATGAACACTTTTTGGCGGACCCCATCGACAACATCGTTTATGAAGGGTAACTCCACGTGTCTTCACCATGTAGGTTTTCATCACAAGAGGGGAGGAATGACCATGAGCTATGAACTGTCACCATGTGTCTCTTCTAGAACTTCATCGAGGAGAAGTAGGGAGCAAGCAACAAGCCTCACCAAGATTTCCACGTGTTCTAACCACCTCCATGGATTAGCAACACTCGTCAACACTATGTTTTGTTGGGACCATTACCACCATTCTCAAGGGATGCATTTGGTTTCTAAGCGACCATGTCCATGTTCAGAATCTTTTATGTTCCAGTGGCTATGGGAAATCATTGCTCTGATATCTTCGCTCATGATTCAAAATCTTTTCTGTTATCGGCCCACCAAGCAGTGGGATATTTTATCTATAAATACTGCTTCTTCTTTCAAAGAAGGGGTTTGGAAGTGACAGAAAAATTTGTGGAAAAACCCCATGCCTCTTGTATTGTTTTAGCTTATTATATAAGATTTGCAGACTATGCCATTGTTCAGCCTTTTTGTTTCTTGTCTATTTGATAAAGCTTTATATTGTTCCATCATTGTATTGAGTAATTCATTCACAGACTTCTATAATTTCAATATAAGCTTGTTGATTCAGACCATGTTTTTGACTCTTCCTTTCAGTAAATGTATGGGATTTTATGTCATTGATTAAATTATTCAGGTTTCCATTTTGATTTATGTTATTCTAGGACATTGCATATTGTTGAATAGCCCTTAAATCATATCTAATAGATAGGTTTATCGTTCTAATATCTACTTCTTGGCGCATCACCCTAGATTATATTTTATTTTACATTTGTTTCCTTCTACCCATTTTCAACCCCCCAATTATAGAAGAAGTTAGCTTCTTTAAAAACCTAGAGGTCACTCAGTTTAGCACAATAAGTCCCCCCTTTAATTGAGTTTCCCACAAGGTTGTTACCTTGCCAACTTTTGGCATCAATAGTTTATTTTTTTGGCATGCCCGATGGGACTTCTTTAATGTACTTAAATCTAAAGTGGGTGTAGGAGCCATTGGCCTATTACTATATCCCAAATAGCAAACAATTATATAGTTTGTTAATGTCACCACTAGGAATAGTACAAGCCAAAACCCATATAGTGAACGTTTCGCCCCCTTCGCTAGTCATGTTTCCAATTGCTAACATAAATTATGTGGCATGGGATGTCAGAAGCCACCTCATAGCACCAATAGCACCCACTGTTTGGGCCCCTATCTCAGTCTCCACTTTAAAATCTATACCTAAATTTACGGGGGATGGCTCAAGAACACCATCCAAACATCTACAAGATGTGGCAGACGTGTATTTGGTGCATGGAGTTACTGATCAAAATATAGCACTAAGGTTTCTTGCAGCCTCTTTCAGGGGCAAAGCACTAGACTGGTACCACACTCTGCAAGCTAACACCATTGGTACCTGGGATCAGCTCAAAGATCCTTTCTATGAGATATTTTCAAACGATGGAGATCGGTCTTCACTCTACCATTAGTTGGCGACTATAAAGCGGGCTCCTCATGAAGCCGTGACTAAATTCAATGCCCGATTACACACAACTTTGCAGAGAATTCAGGTTGTTATCCAGCCACCGGCTGAGTTGGCATTCATGTTCTACCTAAAATCCATCAATGTTGACATCTCTATGATGATCCAGTCTCTTGGCGGAACTACTCTATTGGATGCGTACAACATCACGATCAAAGCAAAGAACAACCTAATCCATGCCGAAAAGTTGCCACCTCGGCTTGTTATGCCAATATTTCTAGATACATCAGTTCGCACCCAAGAAATAAACATCTACTAGTGCACCTGCTCCTCCCCAATCTATGTATACATATCTGAGTGTATCACAGAACGTTGCTTCCACATCTAATTCTTCACAAGAAGATATGAGTGACATAAAAGAATTGTTGCAGAACCTAGCAAATGAAATAACTACTATCAAGCACAACCAGGTAGTGCCTCCAAGACCAGCCTACTAAAATTATCAAGGTGAGAAACCCTCCTACTAGCAAAATCAGTACCAAGGAGGTACGCACATGAATCCACAGGCCCAAGTGACTAATCAAATAGTGCCAGTGCCTACCCCATTGGGAGCTATTCATCCAAGTACGAGCTGAGAGCTAACCACAAGGCAGAACAACCTTGCCGAAGATATCAATCCCAGGTGCTTCCCCTGCAGCGATTTGCATATGCCCCAAAATTTTCCATGTGGGAATTTACAATAGAAGGTGGCAGAACAACGCAGCCATGGTATAGCGTCAAGTTAGAGAGGTTATACATATGCCTCTCCATAAATGGAAAATGTGGTACTTACTATTCAAATGCAAGGAATGTCCTTGGAACAATAAAATGACATACCCCCTGACCATGCCCCTAACCACACCCTCTTCTCATGGATGGAAGGAGAAGAGACAGTATTCACATACGAGGCATTCACTTCAGAGGCCCCACAAGTGTAGTCTGATTACAACACTCATTCAAAGAGGAGACTCACGAGAAAATCGGTCACTCTGCAACCTACATGTACCTCCAACTAGACTCGTATTTATTCCACGGTTGCTCCATAACCACAACTACGTAAGGAGATTGTTGTAACTAGAGTTAATGAATTGAAGCCTTCAAATCCACCACCATTCAATGTGGTGGAACAATTAAAAAAATCTTCTGCTAACATATCCCTTTGGGATATCTTAGTTATTTCAGAGAAAAATTCATTGTTGCAGAAGGCCCTCCAAAAAGATGTAATTACTAAATCAACAGAGCAGTCGCTCAAATAAAATGCCACTATCCCATCACCTGCAGCCAAAAATCTCACAAAAAGTGCAGAAGAGACCTCTACTGAAGTTAAAGAGAAGCCAAAACCCAAGCCCTTTTTCCTAACTCTTATTATGGGAAAGAAATTATTGCATAATGCCATGATCGACTCTGGCGCTAGCACCATAATAATGCCCAAGTACATAGTTGAAGCCTTAGGACTTATCTATGAACCTTTAAAAAGTGGGGTTATGCATCTTGATGGGAACAAAGTCGAAACTATAGGTGTCATCAAGGACCTCCCCTTGACCTTATTCACCAGACCAAGCATCATAGTTTCACAAGATACTGTGATCATAGATGTTCCGCCGATTTTTGGCCTTTGCCTATCCCAGGAATTCACTTCAAAAATAGGTGGGTATCTTTCTTTGGACTGGTCTCACTTGATCCTAAGGACTAAGCACTGAGCTAAAATGAAAATAGTGTCTAAATATTTGCATTCAAAACATGTGGTTGATGAAGCCATGATCAACTTTGAGGTTGCTCATACCTCTTTCACTAAAGAAGAAACATATGGTATTGAGTTACTTGAGGATGTGAAGGTAATTGGAGATCGAACCTATATAGAAGAGGTCCTCTTGAGTGAATACATAGAAACTGATCCTTTTGGTAACTATCATGCTACCGGATTGGACACCTATATCATCTATGATGAGGATCAAGAGATCCTGAAGGTAGTAAAAGACCCTGCGGTCGATCAAGCCTCAGAGTTGTGGACATTGCACTTTGATGGTGCAAGATGCAAGGTTGGTGCTAGTGTCGTTATATGTTTGAAATATCCAACCAATGAGGATATTCTTAGGTGTTTCCACTTCTAGTTCGCTTGTTTGAATAATGAAGCTGAATATGAAGGCCTGGTGCAAGGTATGAGCCTTGCAGAGTGAATGGGTGTCAAGCAAATAATGGTGTTCAGAGACATTGAACTAATAATTAATCAAGTTTGAAACATCTCTATAGAAAATAATTTTTGCATGCGGTCTTATAGACAGTATGGGACCTAATTGAATGTTTCGAAGGTTTCAATATTCAGGCGATGCCTAGGGAGCATAATTCAACTACAGATCGCATGGTGAATATAGGATCTCAATTCGATCCTATCTCCAACTTGATCAAGAATGTACACTATGTGTGAGTGATTGTCTGACCCTACATTCTAGATAATGATTAGAGCTGGAAAGTGTTTGAAAGTGATGAACACATCACCTCATTCATGCAACAATTGAGAGAATTTTTTTATCAGCTTCAGCCAAAAATTTAAGAAGCATATGAAGGACAAATCATTCAGTTAAAATATAACAAGTTGTCGAAGGGCCTAGTTACTCTCAAAAATATATTCAACTGTGATAATGCAAGAAATGATAAGAGGAAGTTTGTAGCAAAAAAAAGCGACTATGTGGACCTTCTCATCGGAGATGGAAGAAAGCTAAAGGTGGAAAAAGAAGTTTTGTAGCATGACAAGGACATACTCATGCACTTTTTGTGAAAAGTATGAAGGAGTAGTGGCCTGGTTGTATGATGACCTTAGGGGATATGATCTTGACATCATCCAACATACAATAGAGCTGACGGAAGGTGCGAAACCAGTTCACCAAAAACAAAGGCCAGTAAATCCGAAGATTGAAGCATTAATGGTACAAGAGCTGACAAAGCTAATTCAGTCCTAGATCATCTTCTCAATCAAACACAACACATGGTTATCTAACTTGGTTCCAGTTCAAAAGAAGAACAAATATATCCACCTATGTGTTGATTTTAGGGACCTGAACAGAGCATCCCTAAAAGACCACTACCCACTACCCTCTATGGAGTCAAACTTACAAACAATGGCAAGATCAGAAATGTTTTCCCTACTAGATGGCTTTTCAGGTTACAATCAGATCCAATTCAAAGAGGAGGACGGACATAAGACAATGTTCACTACCAAGTGGGGGATGTTTGCATATTCAAAGATGCCTTTTGGACTTTCAAATATTGGAGCTACTTTCCAACGAGCATTGGATATTGCTTTTAGAGAACTAATTAACAAGATTATCTTAATCTACTTGGATGATTTCACAGTGTTCTCTAAATCAAAATATGACCATTTTGATCATCTGGAGTTGGTTTTTACAAAATTTCATCAGTTCGAGGTGTCCCTGAACCCGAAAAAATGTATTTTCGGAGTGCATCAAGGAAAATTATTGGGGCATGTAGTGTCCAAATATGGTATTGTTATTGATCCAGATCGAGTAAGAGCAATCAAGGAGCTGCCCCTATCGGTCAACAAAAAGGGAGTTCAGTCCTTCCTAGGGAAGGTGAATTTTGTACGCAAGTTCATTTCAGACTTTGTAGGCTTGATAAGGTTGATCACCCTTATGCTAAAAAAATATCATCCATTCAAATGGATGAGGGAGGCTAGAGAATCCTCTAAAAAGGTCAAAGAAGCCATTATTTCAGCCCCTGCGCTAATAAATCCAGACCTATCAAAGGATTTTATCATGTATGTGTTCAATAGCCGATCTAGCATAGCTACTATCCTAACCCAAAAAGATGATGAAGGAAAAGGGGAACATCTGATAGCTTTCCATTCCCGCACTTTGAAAGACTATGATACAAGGTATAACTTTGTTGAAAGACAAGAATTTTCTATTGTCAAAGGTCTCAAGAAATTCTAACACCTTATCTCTTGTAGCAAGGTGGTTTTATTTGTAGCACATTCTAGTGTTCACGACTACATAATGGAAGGAGAAATCACTGATAAAATGGCCAACTAGATAACAAAGATCCTAGAGTATGACATTGATGTCAGGCCTACTAAAATTGTGTGAGGTAAAGGGTTGTGTGAATATCTGGCATCGGACAACAAAGCACCAATAGAAGAGCAACCCGAAGTAGTCTTACTCAATGAACATGAGTCTAAAAGTTGTTGGCTAGCAAATAGAATGAGATTTATGTAGATTAGGAAATATCTGGTAAACCTTCCCTCTCCGAAGAGAAGATTTTATAGACTGTAGAACAGCGGATACGTTCTGATTGAGGGAGTTCTCTTCAAGAGGAATTTTAATGGTGTACTCCTATGGTGTGTAAATCAAGAGCAGTCGCAAAGGATCCTAAAGGAATTCCATAGCAACCCAGTAGGTGGACACTTCTCTACAAAGATAACCACTATTAAAATTATGAGCTCGAGGTATTTTTTGCCCACGCTATTCAATGACTCATATGTTTTGGTCAAAAAATGCAAGGAATGCCAATTCTTTGTAGGGAGAAGAAAATATTTGGCCATGTTGCTCAACTCGATAGTAGAAGACGAGCCTTTTGCACAATGGGGGTTGAATTTCATTAGAATGATTAACCCCATGTTGAGTGTCGGCCACAAGTGGATTCTCATAGCCATCGACAATTTCACCCAGTGGACCGAGGCCATGCCCTTGAAGAATTCAAAAAAAGCAAAGATTGTGAAGTTCCTTGAGGAAATAGTTACAAGGTTTGGACCGCCTAAGACTATCATCTCCGACAATGAAAAAGATTTCCTGGGGGCTAAGGTATGTCAATTCGCATTTGTATATAGAGTATTCTTGAAGACCTCTTCAAATTATTACCCACAGGGAAATGGATTAGTTGAGTCAACTAATAAAAACTTAGTCTGAATCATCAAAAGGATCGGTTTAGAACATCAAAAGGAATGGCACTGGAATCTTCGGGTAGCACTCTGGGCAAACCGCATAACCCCTAATCAGGTTTTAAAGACTTCACCATACGAATTGGTGTATGGGAAGGAGGCACTATTTCCCATCTCTATGGAGATTCCAGCATTACAATTACTCAAATCTTTAGATATTCAACAAAATAGAGCTACAAAGGTGTACCTAACAGAACTGATGGAAGTTCAAGAAAAGAGGGGAAAAGCTCTAAAAACCATGTGCAACCATCAGCAGGTGGTTAAAAAATGGTTTGACAAAAAGACTTCTGACCAAGGTCTTAAATGCGGAGATTTATTGCTTAAGTTCAACAAAAGGGTCACAAAGCCTGGTCAGCATGGAAAATTTGATAGCCTGTAGGAAGGCCCTTTCCGCATCATTAAGTGCAAACAACACAACACTTTTGAACTCGAAAGCATGGATAAAGAAACACTGGGGATTCTTGTTAACAAAATCCACCTTAAATTATTTAATTAAAGCTTACTATGGTTCTACCCATGTAAAATATGTACTTATTGTATAGTTTTTTTTTCATTCTTTTGTTCGACTGGTCTTTCCATAGTCAGGTGAAACAAAGCAACCATATGCAGAGAATTGAATTTTCAAAGCAGTCCTTAGAGAAAAGAGGTAACCATGTGTAGATAATTGAATTTTCAAAGCAGTCCTTAGAGAAATGAAGCAACCTATATGCAGAATTGACAAAATATTCAGAAAGTAGCAAGAAAGGAAACTCAGTGAAAAGATAGAATTAAAAGAGACAAGAGTTTTAAAATATAAGTTGTATATTCATTTGCGGTATTATATAATTTGAGATTACATGTCCAAAATGGCTATGGGGCCATGCTTTCAAAAGTATATATAGATATTATGCAGTTTATATATATATGCTATAAAGGCCTTTTCTAGGCATATTTACAAAAATAGAGAAAAATATTGACTATTCAGGCAAGAGTATTGTCAACAGCAGCAAGATTGTTGTTAGCAGCAGAGTTTTCATCATCAACAGCAACAAGGACTGGAGAAGCAGCATCAACAAAGCCAACAACAACTGGTGGAGGGAACACAAGGTTCTGGAAGTCTATGTACCATTCGATGTCATAAAATAGCACCGCGTTATAGTAGTGCAGTAGGAAGTGACATGCACGGGTGGCCCTCTAATGATGCACAGCTTGCGAAAGGACCTGAAACCCACTTAGAATTGGCACCCACGACACCACGACATCCTCTTCTATATGCTTATGCAAGTCGCTTGCTATAGGGAGGCCCAAGCCATATACGGTATTTTTCACGACTTCCCCGAGGTCGCCAAGATACTTCTTTGGAAGAATTTGCAGTGTCAATCATAGAATCATATCCTTTGGTACCTATATGTCAAGAAGAGAAGCCACAAAGTGAGAGTAGATGTCAATGTTCACCCGATATTTATCCTCGTATTCAATACAATCCCTTCCCATAACCCAATTCATGGCTATGATAGAAAGAGAATGCTTATTTTTGGTCATTCTTTTCAGTCGTCTACTCGAAATATCTCCCAGAAATTCTATCTGGGACTTATTGCAAACTAGCCTAATGGGAGTGTTCATGATGCTAGTTCTAAGCAAATGCTAGTTCTAACCAATCGCCTAGTACTAATTCTTTCGAATTGCTAAGTGTGAATTCGTTATTGTTGAAGGGTATATTTATAGAAATGTTTAAGGTGCCTATGTGCCATAAGCATGATGCTAATCGAGTGTTAACTCAAAAATCCCACCAAGGGCCAGTTTAAAATTCCCACCCAATTGCACTTACACGTATGAATTGTTGCGTGCAATATTAAGGAGCGATAATTAATTAGCGCAAGTCGGTGGCAGTCCCAAGCGATCGCCTATACAACCAAGTGTTGAGGTGTCATACTGTATGCATTTACAAATTCCAAGACATAATGCAAATATTTTCAAGTACTAATTACATCTTTGGCTTAATTATTCCTCTCAGGATATTAATTGCCAAAGCATGCGAAAGGTTAATAAGCTTTCAATCATCGGCTCAATTTCCCAAGAAAATCAAGCCGAAGGACGTGATCACTAATGTCATTATGAGTTCTTGTCTTTTCAAAAAGGAAAGTAATTCATTTTGCATGGGCAAGAAAGTTGGTGGTACATGCCAAATTTAATGCAAAAAGGCAGTCATTGTCTACCGCTTTAAAGAAAAAGCTAAGTGTTGCATACAAGAGCTAAATATTGCAGAAAGCTTCCTAAGTATGCAAAAGAATTCCTAAATGTAAAATTGCTGAGAAAACCCAAGTGTGGTGTAGAATAGCAGTGAACTAGCTAAGTGTAGTGAAATAGCTACATGAGATTCACTACTTCGATGTGGATTGAACCCAAAGAGAAAGGAAAGAATTCATTTGGGATTGTGTTCAGATCCTTGCATAGTGTTTTTGGTTCTATTCATACCGCACCAGTGTGATTTCTAAGAAAAAAGCTTGCAAAGAATGGAAGTAGCCCAAATTTCTCAAACAGAAATGCAAGGCAAAGAAACACAAAGTTTGTTCGACGCCATGCGTGTAGTGCCCGCTGCCTATATCTTTGAAGACGTCTCTTATGCTTCGCCTAGGATACCAGAGAAGTCGGTGTGGGTAAATACAAATGTCACAGAAAAGGAAAAAACCCACAGAGACCACAGCCAAATAAAGGAAATATGGGATAACATTCACGATCCTGTCCTCGAAAAGAACCCTAAGACTCTTAGGGAGGCGGCCTATGAAAGGATGAAGAAAAGTAGTAACCCAAATTCTTTGTCTCAAAAATGTTGGTTCAGTGGGCTTCCATAGTATATGGTCTCGTCTATGCACTACTGCCCAGAGCTAGTCGACAAAGCCATCAAGCATTTCAACTCGAATACCAACACCATCGAGGGTTGGGAGTTGATAGTTAATATTTGCAAAGAGGCTATCTAGTACATGCTATGCATCCTTGAGCAAAGCTCCAAAGTGAACAAAATTGAGTCATTCACCCTAGCAAGGGGAGAGAAAATATGGAAAACCAAATATTTGGCTCTGGATTTTTATAACAAAGAAACCCAAAGGTCCAAGGCTGATCAGAAGAAGCCACCACAATTTCTAATGATGCACAGAGCTTTTCTCATGGACCTACAGGATGCCTTCTCAATGATGGCATTTTTTTGTGGCCTAGACACTGACAGATATATTCAGGAATTTCAATTGGGCTTGGGTTTCTAGTTGCGCGCGCAATATTCCATTTTCTGGTATGACTTCACAGAATTCCCTATCGAGGAGATGTGGAGCCAAATAGCAGAATACAGAACATAGTAGAGGTTCAAGTTTCCTTCTTTCCTCACCCATATTTTTTTGCATCAGAACCCTAATTTCTTCAAAAAACATGTGAGTTTGTCTATTTTTTATGAAAATCAATGAAGAAGGCCAGTTTTTGTATGGACTCCTCTCCTCTCCTCAACTTATGATTATTATGCATTTTTGAATTATTTCTTGACTCTGGTTCTGTAAGATGTGAGTGAGGATGGTTGTATTTACCGGATCAACTCAGACCAGATAGAGTATATGCATAATTTCACTCTGAAATACGACTGGTTTCTCAGAGAAAATTTCACATTCATTTGAATGCGTGCCTTGACCGGAGAACCATTACGGCTTCTGGCATGTCTCATAGATCAGGTGTTGGCCCTTGAAATGTTCCGATAGGTATCAATTATTGACTTCACTTTTTGTGGAGGAAAATCCAAGAAGAGAGGATTTTTCACCTACTCGCTAAGCTTTAAAATGGTGATTATGGCCAAGAAGCAAACACATGAACTGCTAAAATCAAAGCTGGCTAATCTGGGGCTGCTATGGATTTGTGACAAATGGAATTGCAACCCCAACAATGACTTACCAAATGAATATGTCAAGGTAATGCATAGTCCCCGACCTTATTGGGAGAGACGAAAAATCCACTGAAGGATGTGGATGACCTATTGGTGGACCTAGCTCATATTCCAACTAAGGGTAGTCAGCCTCCATGACACAAGTTCTACTTTCGATCAGGAAAATATGATAAAACAAAATAGATCAGGGCTACTCTTTGCAATAATTTGATAATAAATTTCAACTACAGTGAAGAGAAGATTAAGGATTTCTAGATTTATCGACAAGAAATCCAATGCCCTGATTCCCCTTATGAGAGCATAGAGTTGGATGATAGGTTCGATAAATTATGGAATGATGAGCATCCTAATTCTGATGCAGGTGATGATGAAGATACTGACCCGGAGGAGGTTGAAACACATACTAAGGAAGGAAGGGAGTAGGAGGAAATGGAAGTTCAGATGGCCTTGATACAGCAAGTTGAGAAGGTGATGAAGTAGCCTATCAAGGTTTCTTCAAATGTGCGGGTGAACATATCATGTGTGAGGGCTTCACTGACTCACATCTGAACTGCAAAAAGAACCATAACAACCCAACATCAATAGTCAGAGGCTATAAACGTGGAAGACTCATCACCCATCAAACAATAACGCATAGAGGAAGCTTCTGGAGAGGGTTCATAGGAGCCTGAGGCAAGCCAGGGATCGCAATCATTTGCATCACAGGTATTTCTTGTTCCCTCCTCTCTTGCTTCACAATCTTTGGTTTCTCCTATTGTGTATGCAACGCCCCTCACTTTGAGTTTCGTCCCTTCCTTTTCGGCTTCTACTACAATGATCGTGGGAGGCTTCTCACAATTCTCCCAGACATGACCATTTTCCTTTACCCCTCCGTGGACCTATCCACCTTTTTCCTTGGCCCAATCCATGTTCGTTATCGCTTCACATTTCACCCCCACTACCACCATTGATTCCCCTCTTTCTACTACTATGTCGACCCCGACCCAGTCTTCCAAGCAAATGGAATCCGCAATGACTCTGCTTCAGGCACCCCTTCCCTTAAGTCCTCCCACCGGTTCGCAATTAGGGCTTTGGCATATCCCTCCTTTCTCTCTACAAACATTCAGTCTTCTGAGGAAGAAATCACCCAAAGCCACTACCCTCTCATTCCCTTTCGCTCTTCCTCTCGGTGCACCTTTCACAAGTGGACTCATCCATTCATCGACATAATTTTTGTCAGAGAGCGATACAAGAAAGCAGGCACGGGCTATCAGGGTCTAGAAGTAAAAGGCTAAGGATGTTAAAAAGCCAGCAGAGCCAAAGGTATAGACTATTTTCAATGAGGCTCAGCAATCGCTACATTTTGCAACAATATACCCCATCGTCATCAAACCACAAGGAGAGATGCAACCTGATGATTATAACCTGTATGCCATGGGACTTGACCTGAGCATAGTGCGGCTGCGGGACAAAGTTGAACTCATGGAGGAGACGTGGTAGGTGGTGACCATTGACTTCCTCAAATCTAATTTCCAGCTAAAGAAGAGAGAAGAGAAGCTGAGAATTGTTAAAGAGAGAGTCAATTTCCTATTGGTAAAGGATAAAGTGAGGGATGTATAATTTGAGTGCTTATCACATTGAGTGAAGATGGAATAGGCTAAACTCCGAGAGAAACTCGCAAAGTTCCAATCCTTTGATCCCAACCTAATCATTGAGTTGAAGTGAAAACATCAAGAATATCAGGACCAGTTGGCTCGGGCAGAGCAGGTGATGCAACAAAAAAATGAAGAATTTAACCATCAACGCACTTAATGAGAGTAGAAAATGCAGCAGAAGGACATGGACTTTGAGGCCCGACAGACCCAACTAGAGAATGAAGTCCAGGAAATGAATCATTCCCTTGAGAGGGAAGAAATAAACAAAGAATGGGTTGAAGCAAGCTGGCTTGCGAAATCAAGAACCCTACAGGGGAAAATCTCCACAGCGGACCAAAGGATTATGGAGATAATGCATAATATTGGATTAAGAGATGCAAAAAATATCATTTTTATAAAGTTTTTCCCACCCTCCGACTACCTCCAGCCAACACTCCAATTCATGGAAAAGGCAACAAGTTTAGGCAGGGAAGTCTGTGGAATGATTGAGCGTTTCCTGAAATCCATTGTGGAAAACATTCCTGAGGCAAAAAAAATGTTGGATAAGCTATACATGGTTTGGGATGAGGACTTAGCAAATGCAGGGATCGGTGACCGAAAAGTCATTGCCAAAATAGCAAATAGGTTCATCCACTACCACACTGCCATCCTCTATGCTAGCGAGTGCACTTCCACATTGGAACGAACCATGAATATCATGTGGGAGAGGTTTTCCCAACTAACTTAGATGGGATTACCTTCCTCATTTCTTTCAGATGAATTGGTGGCCACAATAGAGTAGATTACGAAAAATATTGAAGAGAAGCAGCATGATGCATCCATTTTTAGAGCTTCAGTCAGCCCCCTACTATAGAAGACATTGAAGGCATCATCCATCCAATAGAGGGGCTGCTCTTCTAACTCAAGTCTTGGGTCGGTATATACACGATGCTATCATACAAAGAAATGATCAATCTACATGGAGCGCAAGAGAATCTGTGTGACATATTGACACCATCTGAGGTTGAATGGTTGCCTCTACAGACCGCTCTCTCCAAGCTTTGATTGCATCACCCAATGGATTGGACTCTGGTCTGCGAACCAAAAAAAATTGGGTTCCTCATTTCACAGGCGAAATGCCCCTGATAGTCACCAACATTTGTGAACATATATTTCCTTGAGCTCCCTCTGGGTGGTTTTTCTTTTTGCTAAGTATCGGCCTGCACCCTATACTTTGCATTCTTCGAGCTCTTTTTTGCAAAATTTTTGTCTGACTGTTGCCACGTGTCCACAAGGCGCTCTCTGCAGAGATTTATTCCTTCGCTCTTCCAATGGCTTTTGACATGCTTCCACACATTAGCAATTCGCATATTTGAAGCCTGCTTCTCTTCGCTTTTCTATCGGGCCCCGTCTGAGCACCACATAACATCGATCCGTGAAAAAATTTTGGTGGACCCCATCGACAGCATCGTTTGTGAAGGGTAACTCCACATGTCTTCACCGTGCAATTTTTCATCGCAAGAGGGGAGGAATTACCACAGGCTCTAACTTGTCGCCACGTGTCTCTTCTGGGACTTCATCGAGGAGAAGTAGTGAGTAAACAACAAGCCTCACCAAGATTGTCATGTGTTCTAACTGCCTTCGTGGATTAGCAACACCTGTCTGCACTATGTTTTTTTGGGACCACTACCATCATTCACAATGGACGTGTATGGTTTCTAAGTGACCACATCCATGTTCGAAATCTTTTTTGTTGCAGTGGCCACAGGAAATCATTGCTCTGATATCTTCACTCATGATTCAAAATATTTTTTGTTATTGTCCCACTAGGTGATGGGATATTTTATCTATAAATATCACTTCTTCTTTTGAAGAAGGGGTTCAGAACTGACAGAAAAATTTGTGGAAAAACACCAAGCCTCTTGTATTGTTCTAGCTTATTGTATAAGATTTGTAGACTGTGCCATTGTTTGGCCTTTCTATTTCTTATCTATTTGATAAAGCTTTATATTGTGCCATCATTGTATTGAGTAATTCATTTGAAAACTTCTATAATTTCAATATAAGCTTATTGATTCAGACCATGTCCTTGACTTCTTTATAGTAAATTTATGGGAGTTATTTTATGTCATTGATTGAATTATTCAAGTTTCCATTTTGATTTATGTTATTCTGGGACATAGCAAATTGTTGAATGACCCGTAAATCATATCTAACAGATAGGTTTATCATGCCCATATCTACTTCTTGGTGCATCGCCCTAGATTATATTTCATTTTACATTCATTTCCTTCTACCCCTTTTCAACCCACCAATTATAGAAGTCGTCTTCTTTAAAAACTTGGAGGTCACTCAATTTAGCGCAATAAGTTGGGTTAACTCAGTTTCCCATAAGGATGTTACCTTGCAAATTTTTGGCATCAATAGTTCCAAACTAATACCTATCTATTGGGCAACAAATTGATGACACATTAAATAGAAAAAAAAAATAGAATCAAGAAGAATAGTGGATTTTAAACCAAATATGTGAAATTAGAATGATAGAGCATACTTATTTATCCAAAACAAAGTTGCATATATTCATATTCAATATGAAAGAGATTATTACAAAGCTTAGAAAAGTTTTAAATTTTATTACATTCACCTCATCCAAAATTATACTCATGCAAGTAAATATGGCAAAGGAAAATCCCTAGTTATGACTATAAACCCTCTAAAAGATATGCATACTTCTCTAGAGACACCTTGACAAATAATTCACTTATGTTTGCTAAATCTTCTTGTGTTCATGAATCTATAATCAAAGAATGGGTAAGCCTTGGCATCAATGGCTACCCTACAACTTCCTTGGCATCTCAAGACCATCACAAGACCTCTCCTAAAATGATCAAAATTTCATGTTATAAAAGTAACAAGGTGTTAACCCTAAATTTTACACACTATAGCAATGTTTAAAATGCATGAATAAGGTTTACTCCCACCCAAGATGGATTCTGAAAATGTAATGAGAAGATATAAAATCACTTTGCGTGGGTGGGTAAAATGATTCCATGTTGTGAGTAGGTGGAGAGGGTGGTGTAGTAAACACACCATTAAGCCTTCTACACATAGAAAATAGGCATCATGGGCCCTATTTTTCATTTTTTAGAACTTGCATGCCCATCAAGAACCACCACATTCCTAAACACCCATTCTTATTATTTCCCTATGTTAGTTATTTCACCTTCATCAAGAACTATTGGCACTTTGGGTGGTTTCAGGAACCAATCAAAGTGTCAGTGCCTCTTCTCTTGAATTCTTTCCCTTATCACATCCTTAGCACCTTATGACACTCATCTATTAGTGGTTTCATGGGAACCAAGAACCAATAATTCTTGTTTCCTATGGAACCTTTGACCAAATTCCTTCATCAACTAAAATTTCTAACCACTTCTTGACCTAGGCAATTTTTTGAACTTCAATTTTGGTGTACTGACTAAAGCACAAGGAAGAGAAAATAACCAAAGATAAATACTTTGACATGATGACCCTTATAGAAAATTCTCAAGTTGGTTATTGAAGTGGGATCATAATTCATGGCTACACAAAAGGAAGGGACTTGGGAAAAAAGGACAACAATAAAATGAGCCCCAACAACACCCATACCCAACACCAATGTTGGTGCAGTCACAATAGGAGGGTCCTCAAAGGGAATGGTCTAGACCATGCAACAAGAGTTACACAATAGAAGCCACATGGAATATGGAGGAAAATGCATATTCAAACATTCTTATTATCAGAAATTCTAGTTACAATCAGTCGACAACATCTGGATTCACAGATTGGGCTCACGGGCCTGATACAACATGCTCGAAGCACAATAGTCCAATATGCTCCTTATTGCGAGCTAAAATATTATATATCAAATCCAATATTCATTCTACTCTCTAGCCTAATGATTGTTTAAAATTATTTATATCACATTCGAAGATCTAGAATCCTCCATGTTAGCCAAAGATCATTACAATCTCTGATGAAGGAAACGTAACATGTGCATGAAATAGGTCGGCCTTAAATTTGAATTTCTCCTAGGCAAGTGCATAGGATGAATTTTGGATCTAAATTAAGGTTGGGGACACTCCACGAAACAATTTGAAACACAACACGAGGATCCACAAGTTATGGGAAGGATCCACAAGAGACAAAATTAGTCATTAGGCTTGAAACTGCTTCGGTGCTCTATTCTAGAAACTGTCACTTAATCCAAAAGCGATATCTTACCGAAAAAAGATCCAATCATTTGAAAATATTTGAATAAGGAAAATGAACATGTCCACGATGAAAACATAGATCCACAAGGTCTGGTGAGAAAATATGATGAAATACTGAATCTGCCAACTTGAATTGAACAAAAAACTGAAATGAAAATATTTTTGGTTGATGAAGGATTGCAAAGAAACAAGGATGCTCTTGCATCAGACATTTGGGGTTATTTGAAAAGTGATTCCCTCACTTTGCTAGGGCTAAAGGAAAACCAATATGGTCTACCTCAGCCTAAGAAATCCAAGAAGAATCCTCCACTTGTCTACTTTTCCACTTCACAAGATATTCCTTGTACTATCTTCCACACATTGTCCTCCCATCTCTGATATCCAAAACCTCTTCTATCTCATCTAATTGTTGTTTAGGAAACTATTTCTCCAATTTTTCTTTACTGTCTTCACTAAATTTTGATTCATGGCACTAATGTAGATCTGCAATTTTGAATATAGGTGATATACCCATGCCATCTGATAACTCTACTTCATATGCATTTCCTGAATCATCTTCAAAATATTACAAGGCCTAAACTTCCTCATCTTGAGCTTATTGTATGTGTCAACTACATATATTTCCTTCCTCAAATACACCATCACTTCATCTCCAACTTCTAACTCCTTATGTCTCCCCTTTTCATTTGCTTGCTCCTTATACTTTCGGTTCATATCTTCCAATTGTTGATTTACTTGAGTATGTAGTTTCTTCATATGTTCTACAAATTTCTTTTCTTCTGCACTCCTTTTATCTTGCTTTTTGATGTCTCACAACTCTGATATACCTCTAGGATGAACTCTAGTAACAATCTCAAAAGGTGTATTTCTGGTACTCCTGTTCACTGAATTATTGTATGCAAACTCTGCTTGTGCAAGGACTAAATCCCAACCTCTGGTCTTCTCCCCAACCAAACATCTCAAAAAATTCCCCAAACTCATGTTTACTCCCTATGTTTTTCCATCAGTCTATGGATGAAAAGTAGAACTGAACTTTAAATCTATATTTAACGTCTTCCAAATTGTCCTCCAAAAGTAACCAACAAACTTTGTATCTCTGTCTGAAACAATACTCCTAGGTATTCCATGCAATTTGACTACTTCCTTGAAAAACAAGTCTGCTACATGTACTGCATCTGTTGTCTTCTTACAAGGTATGAAATGTGCCATTTTAGAAAATCTATCCACCACCACAAATATAGAATCATTACCTCTTTGTGTCTTCGGCAAACCAAGTATGAAATCCATGTTGATATCCTCCCAAGGTCTCTTCGAAACTGTCAAAGGCTTATACAATCCAACATTTTGACTACTCCCTTTTGCAGCTTGACAAACTCTGCAACTCTGCATAAATTTTCTAACATCCTTATGAATTTGTGGCCAAAAGTAATTCTCACTTACCAATGCTACTGTCTTATCAATTCCAAAGTGTCTTGCTAATCCTCCACTATGTTTTTCTTTCACCAAACTATCCCTTGTTGAACTTCAAGGTATACACAACTGATTCCCTCTTAACAACATATCCTCCTGAATGAAATAATCCAACCACTAACTCCTATCCTCCAAGATAGGTTCTTTAAAAGCTCTCCAAGGTTTTGCAAAATTTGGGTCTTCCTCATACAAGTTCTTCAATTCATCAAATCCTAATACCTCCACTCTCATTTCTGCCAGTAAATTCATTCTCCTACTCAAAGCATTAGCGACTCTAGTCAACTTTCCACTCCTATATTTCAAAACAAAAGTATAACTCTGCAATAATTCCACCCATCTCATGTGTCTCTGTTTCAACTTACCTTGACTGTTCAAATAATACAATGCCTAATGATCTGTATACAACACAAACTCCTTAGGCAACAAGTAATGTCTCCACTTCTTCAAGGTTTGAACTATGGCATAAAACTCCTGGTCATACACTGAATACCTTTTCCTAGCATCATTCAATTTCTCACTAAAATAAGGTATTGGTCTTCCTTCTTGAATTAATACTGCTCCAATTGCATTTCCACTTGCATCACAATCTACCTGAAATACCTTATTAAAGTTTGGTAAATCCAACATAGGTTGCTCAGTCACCTTTTGTTTCAACAACTCAAAACTTCGGTCTACTCCAGATGTCCACCTAAAATCTTTCTTATCTCCTCTCACTGTTTTTGTCATAGGACTGCAAATAGAACTAAAATTCCTAATGAACTTCTGGTAGAAACTAGCCAATCCATAAAATTATCTTACATCTCCAATGCTTTCTGATGTAGGTCATTCAACAATTTCTCTTACCTTCTCAGGATCCATCTCCAATCCATCAGAAAATATCACAAATCCCAGATATACCAATTATTCCTTCATGAAACTACACTTCTTAATGTTTATCAACAACTGCTCTTCTCTCAACCTTTGCAAAACTTGTCTTAAATGCAACAAATGTTCTTCTCTAGTCTTACTGAAAATCAAGATGTCATCCAAATAGACAATCACAAACTTACCCAAGAATTTCTTCAATACCTCATTCATCAGCCCCATGAAGTACTCGGTGCATTTGTTAGTCCAAAAGGCATCACCAACCACTCCTACAATCCTTCATTTGTCTTGAATGTTTCCTTCCACTCATCCCCTTCTCTGATTTTGATCTGATGATATCCACTCTTCAAATCTATCTTTGTAAAGTATTTAGGTCCACTCAAATAATCCATAATGTCATCCATATGGGTCAAAGGAAATCTATACTTCACTATTATTTTGTTTATGGCTCTAGAGTCTGTACACATCCTCCATTCTCCATCCTTCTTAGGTGCTAGCACAATAGGTACTACACAAGGAATTAAGCATTCTCTTATCAAACCCTTCCTCAATAATTCTTGCACTTGTCTATTCAACTCTTCATTCTTTGTCGGTGTCATCTGGTGTGTTGCTTTATTAGGCAAACTAGCTCTAGGAATAAAATCCATGCAATGACTAATACTCCTCACATGTGGCAATCCATCAAGTACATTATCCAAAATGATAGCTTCATATTCTGCCAGCAATTCCTTTATCTCCTCCAATTGTTCTTCTACATGCTTCAAGTCTTCAGCCTTCTTAGGAACCAAGGCATAGCACATTTTCTCATGTCTTGGTCCATCTAGAAATCTCCTTCCATCAACCAGACAAATTCTAGAATTCATACAAACCTCAACTTTAGGAACATCCTTCAATGGCAACAAAGTCTACTTCATCCCATTAGCAACAATGGTATAGGTGTTCTTTCCATCATGAATAGCCTGTCTATCATATTGCCAAGGCCTTCCCAACAAAACATGGCATACATCCATAGGCATGATATCACACAAAATTTCATCATGATAATTTCTTATCTTCAATTTCACCAAACATTGTTCACTTACCAGTATCTTATGCTCAACTTGAATCCATGCTATCTTATAAGGATTCGGGTGTTTCAATCTTTCTAACTTCAATTTCATCACCATTTCTTTAGAAACCAAGTTCTCAGAGCTTCCACTGTCAATAATCACTCTGCAACATTTACTAGCTACCTTGCATTTGGTCCGGAACAAATTCTTTCTCTGCAATAGTTTCTCCTCCATCTCACTTTGACACAATACTCTTTTGTTCACCAACACTTCTCCCTCTTCGATTTTATTAGATGATCCAGCATGATCCTCCTTAGCAAAGGTTGTTCTTCTATTGTTCTTTGTCTTTTTGCTTGTCTCTCTCTAATTACATTCAAAGGCTCTATGCCCTTCTCCACCACACTTAAAACAAGTTCCCCTAAATACTCTTTTCTCCTACCCTCTATCACCTTTTCTATAACCCTCATTCTGGTAACCACCATATCCTCCTCTGCGATAAGAGTTTCCATCATCTCTATGGTATGGATTATCATTCTTACTGACTTCCTTATCTTTATTTTGATCTGCAAAAGATCATCTTCCTCCTCTAGTGAAAATTCTTCCTATCTCAAATCTTCCACCTCTTCCTCTCTGTCTTTGCTCATGTCTTTTATTCAACTTCTCTTCTTCTTTTAGGTCACATTGATATGCCTCCTCCACACTAATCAACTTGATCAAACTGATCTCATCCTATATAGATGACTTCAATCCATTCACATATCTAGCTACTTGCTCAATCTCATCCTCTAAATATCCAGATCTGATATTCAACTTGTAGAACTCCTCAGTATATTATGTCACACTTGACTCCTTCTGCTTCAAATTCTGCAACTTTCAAAACAAACTGATTTGATAGTCTACGAGCATAAACTTCATCTTTAACTTATTCACCATCTAATCCCATGATTTTATCTTCTCCTTCCCTCTTCTTTTCCTATCTGTCTGCAAATGTTCCTACCAAAGGGATGCATGTCCTTTTAACTTTGTACAAGCAAATTTCACCTTCTTGTCTTTGGCAGTACCTTCAAAATCAAAATACTTCTCCATCTCCATTATCCAATCAAGCAATTCATCTGAATCCAACTTACCACTATAATCTGGTGGATTGAAATGTGCTTTAGTATTTACTCTAGTTAGGGCTCTTATGAACCTCTCTTCTCCCTGATCGATGCCAGTTTAATTTTCTCTTTCCCCTTCTTCTTATTCTTCTACCTCTTCATCACTCATGTCATCAACTAGTTGACCTCTCCTCTGGGTTGTTTTGACTACTTCTAATCTAGTAGCAATTCCTCTCAACATCTCCATTATAGTTGGGTCTGCATTTTTGTGCACTCCATTTCCTCTACCATTTCTTCTACCCACCATCTTTACACAAGTCCTCTGCAGCTACAGGTCAGATCCCTAGTCTACCACCCCACAACAAATCTTCAACAGGACTTCACAAACCCTGACAATCCCGCTCTGATACCAATTTGGTGCAATCACGGTAGGAGGGTCCTCAAAGAGAATGGTAAGGACCATGCAGCAAGAGTTACACAATAGAAGCCACACAAAATATGGAGGCAAATGCAGATTCAAACATTCTTATTATCAAAAATTCCAGTTACAATCATCTAGCAACATCTGGGTTCACAGATTGGGCTCATAGGCTTGATATAACATGCTCAAATCATAGTAGTTTTATATGCTCCTTATTGCGAGCTGAAATCTTTCATATCAAATCCAATATTCATTCTACTCTCTAGCCTAATGATCATTTACAATGATTTATATCACATTCAAAGATCTAGAATCCTCCACATCAGCGAGAGATCATTACAATCTTCGATGAAGGAAATGTAATGTGTGCATGAAATAGGTCGGCCTTAAATTTAAATTTCTCCTCAGTAGGTGCATAGGATGAAGTGTGGACCTAAACTAAGGTTGGGGACACTCCATGGAACAATTTGAAACACAACGCGAGGATCCATAAGTTATAGGAAGGATCCACAAGAGATAAAATTTGTCATTAGGCTCAAAACCGCTTCAGTGCTCTATTCCAGAAACTGTCACTTAATCCGAAAGCAATATCTTGCCAAAAAAAGATCCAATCATTCAGAAATCTTGGAATAAGGAAAATGAACATGTCCACGATGAAAACATAGATTCACAGGGTTTGGTGAGCAAATATGATGAAATATTGAATCTACCAACTTGAACTGAACAAAAAACTAAAATAAAAATATTTTTGGTTGATGCAGGATTGCAAAGAACTAAGGATGCTCCTGCATCAAATGTCCCCTATCATTTTTTCTTTAAATATAGATCTTACTTTAACACTTGAGGGGACCTCACATTTTTCTAGCCTTCTCCTCTAGTTATCCTCTATTAGGATATTTTCTCATCATTATCCTTCAAAACTTATATGGATTTAAAATATCTCTCCCCCTCTTAGTCATTGATATTTATTTGATTCCCAACTAACATCAATTTGGTTGATTCAAAAATCCAAAATCCAAATTTTGGTATTCCCTATTATATGTTAGTAACATATTTTAGTTTTATTATACTAGATTGATACATCAAAAGAACTAAACCTAGTTTATTAACTTACACGAAAAAACCCCAAGACAATACTAAACCTAGGGTTCTCAAATTTAACCTTTTCTTTGGTGAACTTGACATTCTTATACACTTAATTTTTTATTTATATGATACAAAAAACATACAATATCCTCAAATATTTATATTTTCTAACTTCCCTCAACCTTAATAGATATACTCCCTTTCAACATTTTCCTTTCCCTCTTCCATAATACTTGCTCATCTCAACACCTTATTCACTCGCCACACCTAGTTTACCCCTTCATATAGGCTGATCTTTCCCTTTACCTTTTCCAACACTATTTTCCATTCACAAAACCTTATTGTTCACTCCCTACATAACTTTTCCCAACTTATATTTTACTCCTAACACCCTCTTATATTCTACCTATTCCTATTTTATCGTCCTTGTTAGCTTCCCATTTACCTTAATTTCCCAACACCTCTTTTATGAATCCTAATAATCTTTCATTTGAATATTTAACACTCTTATATTGATCATATCATTTTCTAACCCACCATAACACATCCCCACCCACCACATTATTTCATATCTCATCCCCTTCCTTTTTGGCTTCCCACATTCCTATTCCTTCCATTTACCTTATCACTCTTCCTCCAATACACTCGTTAAACACTTCTCTCACCCTACCTTAGGGATATGATTCAGAAGCTTTTTTCCTAATACCAACACATTCATAGACACAATATTGAGTGATGTTTGATATTAAAACATAAAATACATGATTTTATTGATTCAAATATAATTCATGTGGGGGGATACAATGCAAAGGAACTAAATTAGTGGCTTTACACAAACCTCTTCCCCTAACACATTCAAATAAATAATGTGGATCTTATCATTGAGGTTTTTGTTCCTTGTCTCTCTTGTGATGAACCTTCTTCCATGACACTTTCCAATATTCCTTCTAATGCTAAACAATTTCCCATATAGCTTTTTTTTTTTTTTTTGTACTCTTGATGTAAGTCTTGTTGATGTTTCTTCTCCTCCTCTAATTTATTTATCTATGGATGAGGTACTTGATACAATTATCTTGGCCCTTTTTAAACCAAATGGAGTATAAATCGACTTAGCATGCCCTTTTAACATTTTTATAGAGGAATAATTACTTGACATAAATTCTCATTAGGAATCTTGTTCAACATTTGAGGTTACTTTAAAATAAAATAAAAATTATTGACACCCTTAACCACATCATTCTTCCTACTAGGATTGGTCCAAAGGAATTTCTTATATTTAATCTTATTATTGCCACTTTAGATTGATTTAATATTATTATTGAACATTCTTGGAATGAGAAATTTCAAGATGTCCCTTCAATACTACATTAATGCTTAAAATTATATGAATGAATTAATAACTATTTAAGATCATGAGTACCAATCAATTTTATATTTAAATAACTTTGTCATTGATTTCTTCATAAACATGCCCAAATTTACTCCATGTGAGTGGAAAGATACCATGTTTGATGCATGTATGTGCTATGTGGAGAAGAAGACTCGTATAAATGCAAGCAATCCCAAGATTTTTATTTTCCCTATGATTCTAGAGGTTTCATCCTTACAAGTTGTTGGTAAGCATATTGGTACTTGAAATGATACTTGACTCACCCAATGGAAAGTGGAAATAATGCTCCAATAGTTAGAGGTATTACTTGTGAAACAACAATCTCCCTTTGTGTTTGAGATGGGTACCTCCCTTGTATGATCTTATTTGGATTTTTAAAAATGAATGAAAAGAAACTTAAACAATTTCATTACCAAGATCATAGACTACGCATACGAGCTTCATAATGATTTTTAGATTTCAAAATAGTAACCCATTTGAATCAAGATACCAAGAAATTAAAATGTCGCAAATGTGATTCATAAAATATTGAACATTCACATTCATAAATAAGTTTTAGGATCACAAATGTTATCACCAACTTAACATATGAAAAGATTAATGATAATACATAGAAGACACCATGAATGCACCTTCAATAATTCTTTCTATTTCTTTGTAAAATTGCATAATTCCAATAAAAACTTGTGAAAATGTCCAAAAAAATCCCTTAACAGTAGCATAAGCATTGCATATATAGGCTTTACCCAGTAACTAACTCATAACCAACTTATAACTACCCGAGTAACTAACCTTTTACAATATTTGAGAGAAATAAAAAAATAACTTTATTAAGTTAGAATTCTCTCAATTTTCATGTAGAAAGCCTTATCTTCCAACCTTTCATATTTATGAGATATAAAGGTCACTTTTACAAAAATATTATATTAAATTATGATAAGTGACTTAATACTTAGAAAACCAAAGGAACATGTGCAATTAGAGTTATTGATAAACTTCTTCTCTTCCATCTATATCAGCTCTAACACCTTTTGCAGAGATCCTATGGGCTCCAAATTGCTTTTGATGTGAAGACTTTTCTCTGAGTATTCTGGAAATTTTGACAATTTGGGCTAGGAGATTGTTCTTAGGAACAACCACATTTCTCAGTCTTTGTTTCCAGTTCTCATGAATTTTATGAATCTCCTTTAAATTTAGGAAATAATCAAGTGGATGACCATTACACACACCGAGGGTGGAAAAATTCTACTTAATCTCTTCATCATCTCCACACTAAAGACTTGTCTATAGAAAAATTAAACATTGATCATATCTTCAAATTTGTTCTTGATAACCTGAATCTATAGATTTTGAATTCCATCATATTCCACTATATAAATGTTAAGTGATAGGAGTTCATCTTGAGATTTTTTATTTATTTGTTCACAAGTTTCTAAGAGCTTCTATTGCTTTGTCAAAATTTGACTGAAGGTCACAAGCTTCCATTCTACACTTTGAAACCACACATCAAATCTAGCCTCTTCAATACTTGAAATAACCTTTTCAGTGATCAAGACATTAGCATCTATTTGATTCATCTCCTAAAGGTCTTTCAAAATTCCCTATCATATCACCTATTCTTCTCTCATTATTTTTAACTCATTTTCTATCTCTTCTAAACTTTTTTCTTCTCAAAAACTTCCTTAGTTTTCTCGATGTATTCCAAAGCTTCTGCCCTCATCTGATCTACCCAAGTTTCAATCACCTATCCACAAACCTATGTCACACTTTTGGCTAACTAAATAGTTCCAAGTGAAATAGTTTCAACCTAAACAATTTCGATTGAAACATTTTTTCCTGAAACCACATGGCATGTGTGGCACGTAGAGTTTTTGGTGAAACCCTTTCACCTAAAAGTGCTAAATTTGAATTTTTTCCTTTTTCAATCTAAAATGTGACTCAATTTATATGTAAATTTTTGATTGAAAGGGTTTCGAGTGAAAGTGTTTCAGTCAAAATAAATTTAGGCAAAGTTGTTTATGTGGCATCCTTGTTGGAAACCACCTCATCTTTTTTCAAAAATTTCTAAAAAATTCCACTTGAACATGATACTTCTTTAGTCAAAAAAAAATTCAAAAAACTAAAAATACCCTTTTGTAGAGCTGAGAGTCAAGAATCCAAATATATAATTTTTTGATATTTTCATTAGTTTAAATATGTTTTTTAATTTTAAATAGTGCAAGTAGGTTGTTAAAATAAAAAATGAGGTTGATTAGAAATTTAAAAAAATACTAAAACATATTTAAAAACTTGAAAAAGATATGGTGCATTATAGGAGAGAATCCTCTTCAAAAGGGTATAATTTTTTTTTTAAATGATAAAAAAATAGACAATAGTTGACGTCAAATAAAAACTATAAAATTCTTGATTTTGAAACTATTTTGAATGGAATTATTAGTTTTAGTTTGCTAAATGAAACTATGGAGCTCTATCTGGATGTTCCTCTTGAAGACAAAAAAATAATTGTGAAGGGTATCATTGAATACATACTCAATAATCCCCTTCATCCCTGTGGTACCAGAGGGTGTGTCACGCACGTGAAATTTTTTTACCACGTGCACTACAGTTTATAGGGGGGCTACCCGATTCCTACAGTCTAAAAAAGTTAAAAAAAAATACATGCTGAGTAAAAACATTCCTTTTAGTGATATTGTTGACAAAGCTCTAGATAGCCTAGTTGAGGCTTTGAGGTAGAGAAGAGAAGAAGCAATCAAGGTTGATGAGGAACTGAAACTACAAGAAAATTTCAAGCCTAGAATCTCTATGTCCCATGAAGAAAAAGAAAAGATAGTCTGGAGACAAGCTAAGGAGCTCTGCACCAAGAGAAGAATTAATCTTCTAATGAGCATGGATGAGGATAATAAAAGAAAAGATTTAGAGTGAAATTGAAGATGCTACAAAGAAAATCATTAATGAAATTAAAATTATAGTTGAAGTAGTTGCACAAGAGCCTCCACAAAAGCATGATAATAATATTGAAATGAATGTACAAGAAACTGATGATATGCCTCCTTTAGATAATACAAATATGCTAGATATATTTGGTCAACAAGAAGTACAAGGACCCTTTGGATAACAAGAAGGAGAAGTTGTATTTGATATGCACAATTGGAATGTAGTCTTTGGTTTGGATATAGAAAAAGAAAATGAGAAAGAAGAGGAGAAGGAGAGAGTTCAGAGAAACATTATTCCTCTTTGGTGGACTCTATAAAGGAATTTTTGGCTTAGGATATGCAAATCCAACTAATAGTAACTCCACAATTACTACATGTTCCCACTTTTGATGGACAAATGAACTTGTCTGGTATGTCTCCCCTGCATAAGATGAAACTTGGAGACATACTCCACTCCATCACAAGACAAGAGCTACTATAACAAGTGGAGAGTGTAGATGTGTTGGAAGAAGCTATTAAGGTACTAGAAGAGAAGCTTCTAGTAGCAAAAAGAGATACATAATTTCCCCCAACACAATAGATGAAACAAATAATGGAGTCTTTTGAGTCCTATTCTTCTCATTTGGAGAAGCAGGCTGAAAAGAGGTTAAATTAAAATAGAATGAGTGATGCCTCTAGGAAGTGTGATATCATATTGGCTAAGTTGCAATCCTGCATTAAGGATATTCAGAAGTTCTTGGAGGATGTCAAGGTTTTGTATGTTTTTTGTCTCAAGTGGCCTACAACAACAAAAAACTTTAAGGATCAAAAGTGCAATTGAAATTCAGATCACCAATGTGGCTACAACATATGATTTGGTAAAAAATAATGATGGTGACATTAGGGCACAAGTATAAATTCTTCACTCCCAAGTATAGAAATTGCAAAATCAAAGGCATCAATTTAAAAGTTAGGTGAAACAGTTAAGAGAAGTAGTGATTCTACAATTGGTCTCACTCACAGGTCTCCCAACATAAGAAAATGGAGTAGTTCGGAATTACAAGGCACCATCTTCTTTGAAAGATGTAGAAGACACATTTGTGCAATTGTCATCTTGGGTCCAAACCCTTATTGATGCTAAAAATAAATTGGATAGCAGCTTGGTTCGGCTTAAGAACATTTACAAGGGTATCCTATCATCACCAAAGTGAGTTGTGATTGTTTTTCATGTAAGATATATTTCTTTTTTTGTTGTGTATATATGTAGAGCATTTCATTCTATGGATATGAAGATATTCTATTTACATCCAAGAGGGAGTAAAATTTGAATAGATTAAGGGAGAGCTTGTAGATATTTTTTATTGTATCAAAAAAAATGTTGCCCTTTTCCCTTGATGTCAAAGGGGGGAGAGAGAGAGGAATGTGCACCTAAGGGGGAGTGCTTGTGTACATCATTTTTTGGTTTTTCCATCAATAAAAAATGGGGAGATTGTTGCATATTGATAAGATTGGTTTTCATTGATGTCAAATGTTTGTGCCAAATATTATATATGCTCCAAAGATTATTGATATGTAGAGATATCAATTGGTGCAAGTCAACATTGTAGTATATGGAAGAGTGGTGATCAGCCTAATGTCTAAGTGTAATGTAGATATGGTTGCACATATTCTAATATGTTTTCAATATGCCTACATTGATGTCATTCTCGTTTGGTATGCCGCACTTGGAGATAAGTTGCAGAAGTTTTGCTAAGGAATTCACAATGTATATCCTAAGGAAGAGTCATGATGTTTTGGTCTGCATCCTTCCATGGAGACATATTTATTCTTGTGGTTTAGAAGATAAGTTGATAGAGATATGAAGGATTTATATTCATTATTTCAATTCATTTCACCTTTTATGGTGAAATTTATAAGTGACAGAGTTTTGGTTTGTGCTCTAGCAAAGTAAAATAATGATCAAGGATTGATGAAATGCTCTGTATTCCCTTGAAAGTGAAGATTTTTCCATGTTGTTTTGTGCACATGCTTAGTGATGTCCAATACATGTTATATTGTAGTATCAAGTGTTTTGGTGGTCTACAAGTTCATTTTTCAAGCTAAAAAGTATTACAACTTGTTATGGATGCCTAATTGTTCTACAAAACATATGTTTGGGTACTTACACAGGCTGGAGAATGTAAAGATAAGTTGTATGAGTTTTTGAGGACATTCTACAAGAATCATAGTATCTTAGGTTTGAAGTGTATATAAATCTTTCTTGTTTCCAATATCACATAGTTGTTTCAAGTCAGTTTGTGAAGTGTTGATGTTGTTGAGGCCAAATAAGGTATGTTTTTGTTGTGCACCACAAGTTTATGATTGATTAGATTCTAAGAGGTTTTCATAGATGTTTTTTAGTCATGTCGACTCATTTGGGTGTATTTTAAATAATGTTTAATCATTTTTATATATCACCAATAAAGGTGAAGGCTGACATGTTATAAGTTTGATATTCCTTCTTTTTGGTCGATTGAATTTGTAAATATATAGCATGCAGATGATATATATTGAAGATCAAAGATGTGGTGATATGATGGAAGTATGTGAAGATTATTGAGTGCATGAGCAAAGCATGACAAGATCCATTGTAGACCTAATGAGTAGAATCATTGACTATTAGTGATTGAAGCCATAAACCAGTCATATTTCCAATTGTTCTTTTTCATATTAGGGAGTAGAAGCTTCCTTGGATGCAAGCCCCTAAATAAAGTCAGGGAGTATTTTCTTCCTTGGATTTTATCCCAAAACCAAATTGTAAACTATTTATACTTGTGACGCTAGATTAGGATAGTAGCTCCTAGCAACATTTCTCGGCATGGTTTTTCCCCTCTGGGTTTTTCCACATAAATCTTGTGTTATCAGTGTTTTTGTGTGTGTGTATGCTTATCTTCTTTCTTGATTTCTCTAATTGGATGAATGCTTAATTGAATAGCTTACTTTAGTAGTAGTAATTTGGGATTGAATTTTAAAGTATATTGATTCACCCCCCTCTCAATATTTTTGTGTGTTCAACAATTGGTATTAGAGCAAGGTTCCTTGAAACAAGCCTAATAGTTGAGGTAGATCATGTCCATGAAGACATGGAGAATAAAGCAATATCCAAGTAGAAGAGCTCTCCGGAAAATTTGGTCATACTCCAAAAGGAGGATGATGAATATGAATTTTAATTCAACAAAGAAGATTGTCCAATGGATTTTGTAGGAGAACTTAATTCTACTCTAAATGATCTAGATCAAGAAAGAGAAAATAATTAAGAGCTCTAAGATGAACTTGAAAAATCTCAAAATAAAATTGGAAAATTGAAAGTTCAAGTTAAATAAGGAAAAATAATTAAAGAGAGTATGAATATCAAGCTCATTGATAAGATTGTTGAACGTTTAAAACTTGAAGAAGAAGTTTTTGCCTTGAGAAAAGAACTGGAAAAATATAACGAACAAATTGGCAAAGGTTTGAAGTTGAAAGGAGGTTATGAAATTCTTAATGAATTGATTAACTCTCAAAATCCATCAAAATAAAAGTCTAGTGTTGGTTTTAAAAAAGGGAAAAATCGTATAACCAAGGCATCTATAAATCTATATTAGAAATTCAAAGAAAAATAATGTCTGAAGTGAAGGAGGAGAAAGCTTCCATTGAATAACCTAAGAATAATTCCTTCGGAGATGCAAAGATAGATCAAGATAACAAGAATAAAGGTGGATTCATTCATGTTCCGAGAAAAAGAAGTTTCAGAGGTCCTCCACCTACTAGACAACATCAACTACTAGGTTCAATCAATATTTTCAAGATCATTGTTTTTCTTCCAATAAGTTTGGGCATAAGGCTGTTGATTATAGATATAGACAAAGAAAAAATGATAACATGGGTAGAACACTATTTGTGACTCAAAGATACAATGTTATTTCATTTCATGGTTATTGTTATACTTACAACAATTTTGGTCATAAGGTTGTTGAGTGCAGAACTAAAGTGAAGAGAAACAACTTATTTCCAAAGCACAACATTGTGTGCTACAAATGCAATAAGGTTGTACATAAGGCTAAATTTTTTAGAAGTGGTTTTTTGAAGCCACCAGTTTAGAATCGGAAGAAGGATGAAACCCTAGTTCAACAAAAGAAGGATAATGAAAAGGTTTGGAAAGAAAAGAAAGGTCAAGAAGATGTGAAAAGTGATGAATCTACACTTGTGCATTTTGCACAAGATCCTAAGACAAATTGAGATAGAGCATTATCTCAGTGGAAGATTTATTTTGCAAAGCTTTTAACCCCTTGAAAAGGATAAGATGTTGAATATTTCAACATGGAAGAAGAATTTGATCATATCCTTTGGGAAGCAGATCTAATGAGAAATAATGAACCTTTTGATGATGGTTTTAGAGAACGTGAATGGTTTATGGAGGTGTGTTATGCATCTTTGCATCCCTATGAAGACAGAGAATTTTGGAAAATTTTGTACCTAACAAGTACAATTGCATTTATGGTAGAAAGTTAGGGTATTTGAAAGGCTTTTTATGTAGTTTTTGGATCATTTGATCTTATTTATAATCTGTAGCATTTGTATTTAGAGAAAACAAGTGAGAAAAGGTTTTTGAGCTATTTGTACAAAACCCTAGTTGCAGTGTTTGAATATCTCTAAAGGAATTCCAATGGTGACACCTCAGGTAATTGATATTGTTGAGAAACCCATACCCAAATACAAGAAGTTTCCTTTCAAGGCAATGGAAGTGGACAAAGATGGAACATTTTCTAAAGTTCTAGTGGGTGTTGTATAGTGTGAGGATATAAGGATTTACATCCATGCCCAGTTGAATGATATTGACCATACTTCATCCTTTGAAGTGGTCTAGCATGAGATGTTGAATGAAAATGGAGTATATAAGCTAAAGAATTTAAATGCAGCTACAAAAGAGTTGGATATCTAGAAATATTTTGTATACTTCTATGAATGCAAGGAATGGGTAAGGAGTTGCATTCATAAAAAAAAAAATTGGCTTGATAAACCCTATATGATCACAAAAAAATAAATTAGGGAAATAATTAGTCTTTGTTCCACCAAACCAGTCCCAATGTTGAAACCAATCAAGAATGAAAGGGTTATGTAACTTACCAAAGCTAGGTTTGACAAGAGAACCCTAACTATGAAGGATATCATAGACCCAAGTGTCTAGTATACATCAATGGGTATTGCATATAATATTTACTTTACAAATAGAGAAGGGTATGCCACCACCACTGTTATACACACCGCATATCAAATGGTGAAGGAAGGTGGAAGTTTTGACCTATGTGAGTTGTTGAGGGAGTAGATGATGGAAAAATTGGAGAGAAAAAAAGAAAGTGGTTACAATTTTAGATTTGGTTCTTTGATCATATGTCTTGCATTCTTCTTTCTAAATGAGTTGCTAGATTTAAATGAAATATGTGGGATAAGTTCACTCTATTTTCTGCACAAATAAAGAAACAAATTGATGATTTTCAAAACACACAAGAATACAACACATTTTATTGGGGATTTTTCAAATTTTTAAGTTGAGATGCAGGGAAAATATAGGATACCATCAAATTTGGTCCAAAAATATGAAAATAAGGTAGCATTCATGTTGAATAAGGATCATTTATTTATGGAAGCATGGATCCCTAAATTTCCTTATGAGGTTTAAGTTGATTATGTACAAGGTTATGTTGATATTCTATTATCAAAGCCAAGTGATACAATTGTTGAGATATTTGGAACATATAAAGAAATAATGGACAAGTTATCTAAGAAGAATGCAAAGGAGAATTTAGAGAAAAAAAGAGATAATCTCCACAAAGAATGGGGTCTTCCTCCAAAGACTACAATTGGTACCCCTGTGGAGAGTTCCAAAGATAAATTTATTCCTCCAGTAGCCAGCCAGGAGAGAAGAAGGTCTAGTAGATCCACCTCATTTGATGCACCTACTTTGAAATCCTCTAGATCTACTCATAATTATGGTATAAGAAGAAGAGTTGCATTTGTAACCCCTTCAAAGAAGAAGGCTACAAAATTTATGCATACTATGCCTAAACATAAGGCTAAGAGGAAGAAGATAGGTGAGGAAGAACTTTAAGAGGAAGAAGAAGTTGAGGATGAAGCCACCTCTATGTAGAAAAAGAAAGGGAAGAATATAGAAAAGGAGGGAGCAGAAGAAACTCCTTGAGTTAGATATGAGCCTCTTAATTTTGAAACTATTTTGAATGAAATTATTAGTTTTGGTTGGATAAATGAAATTGTGGATCTCTATCTAGATGTTCCTCTAGAAGACCAAAAAATAATCGTGAAGGTTTTAATTGAATACATGCTCAAGCAAAATATTCCTTTTAGTGATATTGTTGACAAAGCTCTGAATAGCCTAGATGAGGCTTTAAGGAAAAGAAGAGAAGAAGCAATCAAGGTTGATGAGGAACTAAAACTTCAAGAAATTGTCAAGGTAGGGATCTCTCTTTCCCAAGAAGAAAAATAAAATATAGTTTGGAGATAAGCTAAGGAGATCCTCACCAAGAGAAGAATTGATCTTCTAATGAGCATGGATGAGGATAATAAAAGAAAATATTCAGAGTGAAGCTCAAGATGCTACAAAGAAAATCATTGATGAAATAAAAATTCTAGTTGTAGTTGCGCAAGAGTCTCCGAAAAAGCATGATAATAATGTTGAAATGAATGTACAAGAAACTGATGATATGCCTCCTATGAATAATACAAATAAGAAAGATATATCTAGTTAGGAAGAAGTACAAGGACCCTTTGGACATCAAGAAGAAGAAGTTGTCTCTAGTATGCATGATGAGCATGTAGTCTTTGGTATGGATATAGAAAAATAAAAGGAGAAAGAAGAGGATAAGGAGAAGGATACTAAATGAGAGAGTTTAGAGAAACTTTATTCCTCTCAAATGGACTCTATAAAGGAATTTTTGGCTTGGGATATGCAAATCCAATTGCTAGTAACTCCACAACTACTACATGTTTTCACTTTTGATGGATAAATGAACTTGTTTGATATGTCTCCCTACACAAGATGAATCTTGGAGACATACTCCACTCCACCGCAAGACAAGAGCTAATGTAACAAGTGGAGGTTTTAGATGTGTTGGAAGAAGCTATGAAGGTGTTGGAAGAGAATTGTCAAAAGAAAAAAGAGATACATCATTTCCCCCAACACACTAGATGAAACAACTAATGGAGTATTTTGAGTCCTATTCTTCTCATCTAAAGAAGTAGGCAAAAAAGAGGTTGAATGAAAAGAGAATGAGTGATGCCTGTAAGAAGTGTGATAGCACATTGGCTAATTTACAATCCTGTATTAAGGATATTCAGAAGTGCTTTTAGGATTCCAAGGTTTCGTATATTTTTTGTCTCAAGTGGCCTACAAAAACAAAAGGAATTAAAGATCAGATAAGTGCAATTGAAATGTAGATCACCAATGTGGCTACAACATATGATCTGGTAAAATATAGTGATGGTACCATTAGGGAACAAGTATAAATTATTCACTCCCAAGTACAACAATTGCAAGATCAAAGTGAGCAATTTAAAAGTCATGTGAAATAGTTGATAGAAGTAGTGAGCCTTTGGTTGGTCTCACTCATAGGTCTCCTAATAGAAGAAAATGGAGTAGTTCAAAAGTACAAGGTGCCATCTTCTTTGAAAGATGAAGAAGACACATTTGTGCAATTGTCATCTTAGGTCCAGGCCATAACTTCTGCTAAAAATCAATGGGATAGCAGCTTGGTTTAGCTCAAGAACATCTACAAGGGAATCCTAACATCACCAAAGTGAGCTGTGATTATTTTTCATGTAAAATATATTTATTTTTGTTGTTGTGTATATATGTGGAGTAGTGCATTTTTTAGATATGAAGATATTTTGTTTACATTTGAGAGGGAGTAAAAGTTGAATGGATTAAGTGGGAGCTTGAAGAGATTTTTTATTGTACAAGAAAAAATTTGTTGCCCTTTGCCCTTGATGTCAAAGGGGGAGAGAGAGAGGAATGTGCACCTAAGGGGGAGTGCTTTTTCACATAATTTTTTGTTTTTTCCTTCAATTAAAAAGGAGGAGATTGTTACATATTGAGAAGATTGGTTGTCATTGATGTCAAATGTGTGTGCCAAATATTATATATGCTCCAGATATTATGATATGCAGAGATATCAGTTGGTGCAAGTCAACATTACAGTATATGGAAGAGTGGTGATCAGCCTAATGTCTAAGTGTGATGCATAAGTGGGTACACATGTTCTAATATGTTTCCAATATGCCTACATTTATATCATTCCATTTTTTTGCACTACACTTCGAGATATGTTACAAAAAAATTGTTAAGGCATTCATAGAGTATATCCTAAGGTAGAGTCATGATTTTTTGGTCTACATCCTTCCGTGGAGCAATATTTAGTCTTGTGGTTTAGAAGATAAGTTGGTAGAGATGTGAAGGTTTTATATTCAATATTTCAAGTCATTTCACCTTTTTTAATGAATGTTATAAGTGGTAGAGTTCTGGTTTGTGCTATGGAAAGAGTAAAGAAGTGATCAATGCTTGATAGAATGCTTTGCGTTCCTCCGAAAGTGAATATTTGGCCATGTGGTTTTTTGGACATGCTCATTCATGTCCAATACATGCTATATTAAGGTATCAAGTGTTTTGGTGGTCCAAAAGTTCATTTTTCAAGCTATATAGTATTACAACTTGTTTCAAATGCCTAATTATTCTACAAAACATATGTTTGGGTACTTGCACCATTTATGAGGATTTTCTACATGTCTTAGAGTATCTTAGGTATGAAGCACAAGTAGACCTTTCTTGTTTCCAATACCGCACAATTGTTTCAAGTTAGTTTGTGAATTTTAATGTTGCTAAGGCCGACTAAGGTATATTTTTACTATGCACCACAAGTTTATGATTGAGTAGGGTGTAAGAGGTGTTTTTAGATGTTGTTTTAGCCATGCCAACTCATTTGGGTGTATTGTAAATAAACTTTAATCGTTTTTGTACACCGCTAATAAAAATGAAGGACAACATGTTATAAGTTTGATATTCCTTATTTTTGGTTGATTGAATTTGTAAATGCATAGTGTGTAGATGATATATATTGAAGATCAAAGATGTGGTGATATGATGGAAGTATGTGAAGATGTCTGAATACATGAGCAAATATTGACAAGATCCGCTACAAACCTAATGAGTAGAATTATTGACTATCAGTGGTTGAAGCCATAAACTAGTCATATTTTCAGTTGTTCTTTTTCATATTATGGAGTAGTAGCTTCCTTGGGTGCAAGCCCCTAAAATAAAGTCAGGGAATAGTTGCTTCCTTGGGTTATAGCCCAAAACCAAATTGTAAACTGTTTATACTTGTGAGGCTAGATTAGGACAATAGCTCCTAGTAGAATTTCTCACTATAGTTTTTCCCCTATGGGGCTTTCCATGTAAATCTTGTGTTATTAGTGTTCTTGTGTGTGTGTGCTTACTTTCTTTCTTGCTTTCTTTAATTGGATGAATGCTTAATTAAATAACTTACTTGAGAAATAGTAATTTGGGATTGAATTTTAAAGTATATTGATTTACTCCCTCCCAGTATTTTGTTGTGTTCAACATGATCTTCTTCTCCTCTAATACTATATTTACTCCTCAATAGGGAACCCAACTATATAGGGTGCTTGAGGGAGTCCAACTATCTATGAATTGAAAAGAAAAATTGAAAACACATGTCAACTCTTTCTAAATAATAGAAAGAGGACTAAGCTTCAAATAAAAAGCAATAAAAGCAATAACTATCAGAAATAGGAGTATGAAAGTCAATCAAGGATTGTATGCCCAACAATTTTAACCATTTATAACAGAAAATGTGCTCAATAGAACAACTCTAATATAATCCGCAGTCCTATTGAGAATAGACTTCTTCTCTTGGTTGTCTTATTGAAAGATAAAAGTAATGTTATGTGATTCATGATTTGATCAGTACATGATCACCTCTATCTTCCTTTGAAAGTGGTCACGCTGCAATCATTTGAATCCTTCTTTGCAAAAAACTGAAGTCCTTATGCTACGGGTTGGGAATCCCATTGTTGTAGATTGACAAATGTCTTGATGTAAATGTTAGTCTTATTTTATAAAGGCATTCTCAATGTTAACAACCATAATTTAAACATAAAATCCTACTAAACTTCATGACATTTATACATCATACATACATGTATTAACATAACATGTTTCCATTCCAAATGATTTTAACTACTTAAAGTTATATGAAAGGTCTTGGTAATGTCTCAAATATTAGCAGAAAGTAAAGATAAAATTATGAAATAGTAATAGGAAACTAGCCAATTCTATAGCCCATAATTTTCCCCAACTTAAGCTCTTTCTTTTCCTCAAGAAATTTCATGGCCAAAGGTTCTATTGTGGTGCAATATCTCTATAATTCATAGATTTGGTCACTCCTTTCCCCTACTTCAAGTAAAAACCCTATTGGCCTAATAGCTTTGCTCACCTACTGTTCTCTATTGCATATGCCTTTTGCTTCCTTCCTATCCAATGTGGGATAGGAAACAAAAGGAGAGGAGGATGGAAGGTAAGATGAATCCAATCTATTCCATTATTTATGGTAACTATATGTACTTATGTGCTCTTTTAATTATTTTCATAGTTGAAGACAGAATGTGGTTCCTTCTTTTCAAGTTCTAGAGTGAGCTCTCTCTGCCTATTCTGGGTAAATTCAAGTGCCTGCTTAATCATCACTATCATTAATTCCTTAAATCTCTTGTATTCTATTTCTCTGCATTCCATTATTTTCACTGCTACTCCATCCTTTTCTATGAGGTTTATCCACTAGTACACCATTGCATTTGGATCTGTTGATTCTTCCCTCAATTGAAGAGGGGATGACTTTTCCCTTCCTAGTATTCCTAAAGAAATTATCCCCTAAGATGTTCATTTTTGATATAGGAAGCTAAGGCCCTAATTTGAACATCCCCAAGAAATATAAGTGGATTCCAATTAGTCTCATAAGGGATAATCAAGTTGTGTAAATAAAATTCAAGCATCTGATCCTACATTTCTAGTGCAGATTGTTGGAATGCCTCTAAAAACAATATTGATGAATTTACAGCTATAGGGAGGTCACTAATTATTTGACTAAACTAAAAACAAACAAAAATTCTTGAAGAAATGGAGTGTATACCTTGGCCAGAGGTCTACACCTCATTAACTGAACTATTTTATCTACCAATTCATCTATCTTTACTTTCAATTTCTTAACCTTTGTTTATTGTTTTTCCACCACTCTGGCATGAGTTTCTAATAATTTTAATTTCTCCTTTTCCTAGTCTCTTTGTTTATGAGAGAATTCCCTTGTATTGTTCCATAATTCTAAGCAAAGTGTTACCACAGTGGGAGCAATGGGTATCTTTGGATATTGAGTTGGGTTTCTAGGGTGTTGAGCCCTTCTGCTCATTTCAACTATAGAAAATTGTGCCAATTCTCCCAACCCTAACCCTTGCTCAAATTTTTACAATTTTTCTTCTAATTTTGTGATTCTTACATCCCTATTAGTCTTCCTTTATTGGTATATCTTAAGTTACTCTTCTAATACTTTGATCATCTACAAAGCCTCTTTCAATTATTTGCTTGTATTCCTTTTTCCAAGAAATTTTCTTCTTCCACCTCCTCGGATGGTACAAATCCTTCTTCTGAAATAAGGCTTCTTGGAGGTTTATTTTCATTCTTAGCCATGAAAATATCTTTTGAATCTGAATCTAAAGTGTTTCTCATGTACAAAGGCTCCAAAATTGGAGTTTTATATCATTGTCAGGAATATTTTTGCCATAATTTGTGTCATTTTCTACCACAACAACATTTTATTGTTGATTTTCAGCCTTCCCTTTTATAGGCCCTTTTCTTCTCAAGCAATTTGATCACCTTCTTGGTTGTGTAGGCCATTTTTTTTCTTTCACAAAAGCAAAAGTAGATGCCACACCTCTTTTTTTCTTCGAGGGCTCTCAGCAGAAGAAAGGGTTTTTCTGTCCCCTTTTCTATGGGTGTTAAACATATGTTGTCACTAATGTCAAATTTTATTGTCAGTTATTGTCAAAGGGTGTCAAAGATGTCAAGTGTGAAGGTTTTCAAGGATGAAAGAGATTGTAGGAATACTAGAATTATCATTATATTCCCATTTACTTGCATTGCTAAGTATCTGAAAGTAATAATCATGAAGAAGTTGTCTCATCAATCCCATCCTATATTGAGTAACATAAATCATAAATTTTGTTGAGGCGTGACTAACTTCGAATAGTTGGTGTGTATTATATACTTATTATACCATGCAGTGTATGCAGTCAGTATGAGTGTGGTGGTTTGGAAGTCTATGCAAGGATATCTTTTGGGTAGAGAGATTTATTTGGTAGTAAAAATGCGGTTAGCATTTCTTTTAGAAATGTAGTGTTTCTCTACAGTTTGGAAGGAGAGTATTTCTACACTTGTTTTATCAATTTCCTACATTTCTGGAGGATATGTTCAGTATGAAAGAATTTTGAAGTGTTAGAAGGTTCGTCAACCTGTTTGAAGTTCAAGGCATGTATTTTAATGGCTAATAGCGTGCGGAATTAAAATATTGCATGTGGTGTTAGAATAGTACTTGCTCAAGGTTCTTATGGTGGCACACAACGTCAAGTTTTTTTGGTGGCAAGAATTTTATGTTTGGACTATTGTATTACATGTTTTATGTAATTTGAATTTAGGTCCACCTTATGTCATTCTAACTCTTTGTGCATCCCTAGCCGACATGGAAGAGTTTTAATGTAATGTCATGTATATATTTTAAATGTTCAGATGCATTGTAAGTGTGAGTTTCATCAACTATATTGAGGTGTTTTGAGTACAAAACTATAAAGAAAAGAGAGAGATCCAATATTAGAAGATCATTCTTAGTGAGGAAGAGTGACAACATTGACTTTGACATATATGAGAGTTATATTTAAGATCCGCAAGCATTGTCATTGTATTCCAATAGGACTGATGTTCTACCTGTTGTATTGTTTTATTGGGGGATTGGTGCCTTCTAGAACTATAGGGGGTTGTTGTCTTTGGTAGGTTGGTGTTTGCTTCAATGTATAAAATTTACTTGTACATTTTTGCATTTTGAGGCTAGATTCGAACAGTAGATCCAAGAAACTATTCTCGCCATGGTTTTTTGAGTGTCTATGTACTTTTGGTGTTCACTTGTGTGTGATTTATGTTGTCATGTTTTGTTTGTTTATGCTTCAATTACTTATGTGGAGTTTGTTTTGAAGAATCATATAACTATAGAAAAGTTAAAGAATTCTAGAATTGTTAAATCTATTGATTCATGCCCCCCCTCAATGGATTGTGTGCCCTTGAATTGGTATTACAGTCGAGTTCCTTTGAAGAATCCTAACAACTTAAGGTAGGTTCGAGATGGCACATGAATTTTTTTTCAAGAATAAATCACCAATATTTGATGGATCAAATTTTGAATTCTAGAAAGTTAGGATGGAGTCCTATTTGATGAATTTAGGAATGGACATCTGGATGTTAGTTGTAGAAGGATATGAGCCTCCTGAAAACCATCCTAGGGATGAGGCTAGAAAGAGGGCCTGTGAAATCAATGCTAAGGTGGGGAATGTTATTTTATGTGGATTAACTAATTCTAAATTTGTGAATGTGATGCAGTGTAGAATAGCAAAGGACATATGGTATAAATTGCAGACAATCTATGAAGGTGATTAGAATGTCAAAAACCCAAAGTTGTAAACTTAAAGAGCCCAGTTTGAAGATCTAAAGATGAGAGAAGATGAGAATATTGCTACATTCATGCTTTGGGTTGATGATTTTTTCAACACTATCAGAGGTCTTTGTGAAGATTTGGAAGAGAAGATTGTTGTAAAAAATGTACTCAAATCTCTCCCTAGAAGGTTTGATTCTAGAATATTTGCTATTTGAAGAAGCTAAGGATTTCAATGTTTTGAATTTGATTGAATTGCATGGAACTCTAATTGCATTTGAGATGAGATTTGAAAGTGAAGATTCTATAAGGAAAGAGGCTACTTTCAAAGTGTCTATGAAGCAGGTTGATCAAGATTCTAATATTGAATCCGATTTGGAAGAAGTAAATTTTATTATAAAGTTGCAAAGAGGTTTCAATAAGTACAAAGTCAAATTACCTTTCAAGCATTTCAATTATGGAAAAGTAGGAAATTTTATGGCTAAGTGTCCCCATAAGAATACTAACAATGCTAAGAAAAAGAATAGAAAGAAAGGATTTCAAAGAAAGCTTAAAAGTTAGAGGAAACATAAGATTTTCTACACCAATGAGGAAGAATATGAAGATGTCTCTAAAGATGAAAAAGAAAGGTTTGTATTCATGGATTTTGAGTCTACTGAAGGAGATGTAGAAATGGGTTCTGAAAATAATGAAGAAAAGGTAGATCTTATAGAAGAATCGATGTGTGCTAGAAAGGAAATCAAAAGGTTGAAGAATAGAATTGTGGAAGAAGTGAGAGATAAAGAAAATATATCTCAAGAATTAAAGAAAGCAAAAAAGATGATTGTTGATCTAAAGACCCAAACAAAAGAGACAAAAAGGATTGACGAAGTTCCAACAAAAAATTTACCATCAAGAGATAAATATTGTGAGAAGTTGGAAGTAGAAATTATGACAGTAAGAAAAGATCTTGAGAAAGTGAACCAGTAGTTGCAGATGAAGTTTGGTAAGAGTACTAAAACCCTAGATCAGATTTTGGGAATTTAGAGAGCTCTGCATGTCAAAACTAGAATAGTTTTTCATGATTAGAAGAAGGTGATAGAACCGTCTAAGAAGACTCCTAAGGCAAGTATGGAAGTGATAGGCTCCAAAAGTTTAAATTCCAAAAGAACCATGGCGAGTGATGAAATCATGATGCACAATGATGGATTTATTCATGTGCAGAACAAAAGAAGAAGATCTGGAAGACAAAGATACAACATAACGTTAAATTTTCCTTTCTCTGGTTATTTTTTCAATTGCAATAATTTTGGTCATAAATATATGGACTGTAGAAGATTTTTGGTAAGAAGAAATAACTGTCATCAATAATGCATTTGCACCTCTGTACAATTTTAATATCATTTATTTCAAGTGCAACAACTTTAGACACATTGCAAGGAACTACATAAGCAATTTTGTGAGTTCTCCACTACCAGAAAGTGGAAGAAAAGAATCAAAAAAGGTTTGGAAGAAGGTTCTTGAAGAGAATAAGTTAGAAAAGTCAATGATTGCTCAAACTATAGTACATGCTCAAAAGGAGAAGAATATGTGGATCATAGATAGTGGTTGCACTAGCCATATGACTGAAGATAAAAGTAAGTTCATGAATTTCAAGAAATTTGAAGGTGGTTTTGTGACCCCTATAAATAACTCAATTGCCAAATCTTTGGTAAGGGTACTTTAAGTCTTGATGGTGGTAGAACACAAACACATGATCTTTTGTATGTTGAAAGTCTAAATCATAATCTGTTAAGTGTTAGTCAGATGTGTGACAAAGGCTATGAGCTATATTTTAGAGCTAAAGGTTGTGAAATTAGGGTTTCAAGTACCAATAAACTAATTGTGGAAGAAAGCAAGATAGAGAATTACATTTATCATCTCAGTGAGTTGAGTGAACAAAGTTGTCTCATTATGTATAAATATGAAAGATAGCTTTGGCATAGAAGGCTAGCACATATGAAATTTGATTATATTGCAGAGATTAGCTCAAGAGGGTTGGTCTAGGATATGTCAAAGATTAAGAAACCTCAATCAACCAACTACAAGACATGTCATGAAGGGAAGAAAATTAAAAGAAATTATCTTGATAGGGAGTATTCCACATCAAAACCATTAGATCTGGTTATTACAAATCTGTGTAGACCAATGAGGACTAAAATTCTACAAGGAGACATGTATTTCATGATGTTCATTGCTGATTACACTAGGATGAATTGGATAACATTTATGAAAGAGAAGTCAGAAGCATTTGAGAAGTTTAAGGCATTCAAGGCATTAGTTGAAAATGAAACCAGAAGGACTATCAAGGTTCTGAGATCAGATAGAGGTAGAGAATTCACCGTTAAGAAATATGATAGATTTTGTGAGGAGCATGGGATTTGGAGGAAGTTCTCTGCTCCTAGAACTCCGTAGAAAAATAGAGTTACAAAAAAAAAGAACCGAACTTTACAAGAGGTGGAAAGAACTATGCTATATCAAGCAAATTTACTAGATATATATTGGAGAGAAGCCACACAGAGTGTTGTGTACATTCTAAATAGAGTTCAGATCAGGTAAAAGACTTACAAGACACCATATGAGCTATGGAGATGAAGATCGACATCATTCAGACACCTCAGAATATTTTGAAGTAAGTGCTACATTAAGAGAGATGAAGATAATTTAGGTATTTTAATTCCATATCAAATGAAGGCATTTTTCTTAGTTATTCTTTACGAAGTAAAGCTTACAAATATTAAAACAAAAGATTGAAGAGGATAGTAGAAAGTGAAAATGTGAGAGTTTACAAGATTATTTAGTCTACTAGTATTTCAGAAGCAAAAGATGATGAAGAACCAATTCATAGAAATATTAAAGATTCAGAAGAAGTGGTCACAAAGACTCCAACAAATTATATTCAAAGAAATAATTTTGAAGACTAGATCATAGGAGACAAAAGCAGTGGGGTTTAGACCCAGAAGAGACTTGAGAGAGAAAGTGAGAAAGTACACTTTGTATTACTGTCAAAGATAGAACCTAAGTCATACAAAGAAGTGAGCAAAGAGAAAGGCTAGATAGATTTTATGGAGGAAGAACTAAATCAAATCATGATGAATGGAACTTGTCCCAAGACCTAAAGACAAGAATGTGATTGGAACCAAGTGGGTATTTAGAAAAGAGCTAAATAAAGAAGGTGAAGTGATCCAAAATAAGGCAAGACTTGTGTATAAAGGGTATGCTCGAGTTGAAGGCGTAGATTTTGAAGATACATTTTCTTTGATGGTAAGACTGGAGGAAATCAGGATGTTAGCTCTTTCAGCATTCAAGAACTTCAATGTATATTAGATGGATGGGAAGTCAACATTCTTGAATGGACAACTAAAAGAAGTGGTCTATATTGAACAACTAGAAGCATTTTAATTTTCTAACAATTTGGACTATGTTTGCAGATTGAAGAAGGCTTTGTATGGACTCAAATAAGCTCTTGAAGCTTGGTATTCAAGGTTGTATGGATACTTGCAGCAACAAGGATTCCAGAGAGTAAGTGTAGATAGCAATCTATATATAAAACCAAAATGAGATCAATTGTTGATAGTTGTGGTCTATGTGGATGACATCATTTTTGGAGATAGCAGTGATGACATGTGCAAGGAATTTCATAAGGTAATGCATAATGAGTTTGAGATCTCTATGTTAGGGGAATTTTTTTTCTTTCTTGGGTTGCAGATAATAGTCAGACAAAGGTATTTTCATTTCATAACATATATTAAGGAGATGCTAAGTAAGTTTAGGATTGAATACTACAAACCGATTGGAGCACATATGGTTATCGAATTCCAATTAATTAAAGATGATGAATATGCTCTAGAAAATCAAACTTTGTAAAGGTCCATGATTGGTAGTTTTTTGTATTTGATAGCATCCAAATCGGATATTATGCAAGTAGTTGGTTACCATATTTCAAGAAGCACCTAAACAAACTCATGTTAAAGCAATGAAATGGATATTCAGGTATTTGGAGGTTACTAAATATTTTGGATTATGTTATCCAAAGAGTGAAATTTTTACTCTGACTACATACACATATGCAGATTGGGTAGGATGTGTTGATGAACGGAAGATCACGAGTGGTGATGCATTATTTCTTGGTGACAGTTTGGTGTCTTAGTTAAGTAAGAAATAAGAATCAATTTCTCTATCTACATGAGAAGCATAATACATTGTTGCAACATCATGTTGCACTCAAGTGCTTTGGATGAAGCAGAATTTGAAGGAAATGAAGATTGAATTGAATGAACCTATCATTATTCTTTATGATAACACTAGTGCCATAAATATTTCAAAGAATATAGTGATGTACTCATGAAACAAAACACATTGCAATCAAGTATCATTTCTCGAGGAAGAAGGTTGTAGAGAAAGATGTAAGATTGGAATATGTTGATACAAAGGAGCAAGTTGCAGATATATTCACGAAGCTACTTCCTAAGGAGACATTTGAGTTTCTCTGGAAAAATTGAGTTGTTGGTCCCTCCTCTTGAATCAAGAGGAAGCATAGGTTGAGGGGGAGCTTGGTCTCCCTACCGCAAAAAGGTGTGGTAGTCTTCTAAAATATGTTCAGAGTCAGTGTAGCATGGACTCAGAGGAGTCTATCTGGGAAATAGGTTTTAGGATTGTGCAGTGTACCAAAAAATGAAAAAAAGAGAAGTATGTGTTTGTAGAAGCCACTATCAGTGTTGAAAATTGGTGCCTCCTCGTAGGGGAGAAAATGTTTACCCTTTTCCATTGATGTCAAAGAGGGGGAGAATGAACTCAAAATATTGAATTGAGGAGAGAGTGAACTCAAAATGTTGAATTTCTCAGAAAGAATAATGAATTTAGAATAATTAACTCAAATTGTTATATCTTCCATAGGGGGAGAGAGTGAAGAAAATGCTATAGTGAAGAAATCATTCTAAAAGATTATGTTTGGTGGCCCAATAGTTCTTTTTAGCAATTCTTTTGGTGGCCCAACATTTTGTTGTTTTCCATCAATGACAAAGGGGATATTGTTGAAAATATGTTGTCATTGATGTCAAAGGTTGCTATCAGTTATTATCAAAGGGTATCAAGGCTATCAGATTGAAGGTTGTCAAGGATGAAAGAGATTATAGGAATACTAGAATGATCATTATATTCCCCTTGAATTAAAGTGATATGTATCTAGAAGTAATAATCATGAAGAAGTCTCATCAATCACACCCTATATCAGGTAAAATACATCATAAGTTTTGTTGAGGCGTGACTACCTTTCGATAGTTGGTGTATTTTGTATGCTTATTATACCATGCAGGATATGCAGTCAGTATGAGTGTGGTGGTCTGAAATTCTATGCAAGGATATCTTTTGGGTAAAGATATTTCTCCAGTAGTACAATTGTGGTTGGCATTTCTTTCAAAAATGCAATATTGCTTTGCAGTTTGGGAGGAGATTATGTCTACACTTGTTTTATCAATTTCTTGAGTTTCCAAAGGATATGTTTAGTATGCAAGAATTTTGAAGTTCTAGAAGGTTCATCATCATCCTAGAAGTGTGTGGTTTTAGGATAGGGCTTGCTTAAGGTTTTTGTAATGGCGCACAACATCAAGATTTTTTTGGTGGCAAGAATTTTATGTTTGGACCATTTTATTATATGTTTCATGTAATTTTAATTTACGTCCACCTTATGTGATCTGGCTCTTTGTGAATCCCTGTCTGACATGAAAGAGTGTTAATGTAATATCATGTATATATTTCAAATGTCAAATGGATTGTAAGTGTCAGTTGTGTCAGTTGTATTAGTTGTGATTGAGTGAGGTAATTTTGGGTATAAAACTATGAAGAAAGGAGAGAGAACCAATATCAGAAGGTCATTCTTGGTGAGAAAGAGTGTTAGCATTTACTCTAACACATATCAGAGTTATATTTTAGATTTGTGAGCATTTTCATTATATTTCGGTAGGACTGGTGTTCTACCTGTTGTATTGTTTCATCAATGGATTGGTATCTCCAATAGGTTGGTGCCTACTAGCACATTAGGGAATTTTTGTCTCCAGTAGGTTGGTACCTACTTCAGTGTATAAAATTTACTTGTACATTTCTATATTGTGAGGCTGGATTTGGATAGTAGATCCAAACAACTATTCTCACCATGGTTTTTCCCATCTTGGGTTTCCACATACATCTAGTTTTCACTTATGTTTTCTTTATTTTGTTATGTTATATTTGTTTATGCTTCAATTGCTTATGTGGACTTTTTTATGAACAACCATATAACTATAGAAAAAGTTAAAGAATTCTATAATTGTTTAGATCTGCTAATTCACCCTCTCTCAATAGATTATGTGCCCTTCAATGGGATGCTCCCCAAATGCTATAGGTTGAGTTTCCTTCTCTTTTTGTTCTTTAGGTTCCTCTATGTTGTGGCTAGGTGAGGTGATAGGGGAACTAGAGGGTATGTCTCCCTCTGTTTCAGTCATAGAAGGTTCTCTTATTTCTTGTTCTCCACCCACTTTTCTACATTTTGTCTTGGAAGAATGTTGTTAACATTTTTGTTGGCTAGAAAATCCTCCCAAGATATGTTCAGGAATTGAATTATGAGGTTTATTTTAATTAGTAAAGTGACCAAACAAAAATGTGAAAGAGAAAACTAATTAATTTTCTTTTATACTTAGCTGACATTCTCTTTAGAAAATTATACAAAAAATTGGGTACATTCACCATTCTTTGATGGCACAAATGGCTAAGGAGCTTAAAATGTACAATATACAAGAGCGACTTCCTGCCATCATAGGTCAAGTATCTAACAATATATGAAGCAACTGAAGCCCAAATCCAAGTTAAAGAGAGGTGTTTTATACCTTGTGATGAATACATATTTTCTCCAAGTAATGTAACTCATTTCTGACAATAATTGCATCCACCCTTATTGAGAATCCCTCTCCTATTCATGGTAGCCCTAATAATTGCTATGGCTACTTCCAAAACATCAACCTTCAGTCCCCTTATGATGGCTTCATCATTTTATAGGGTATTTGCAAATTGTTGGGTTTTGAGCTCATTATACTCTATAAGCCTAAGAAAATAGTCCAACCAACCTGCCTACTGGAAGATTGGCAAGCATTATCTATCTTCTAATAGAAAATTGTGAGCTATAGGATCTCTCCTCACAATATCTCCTCTCATTATTATAATTCAACCAATTTTTTTGCTTTCTATTGTACTATTTTCTTGAATGACCTACGCTCAGCTTTGTTACTCCTAATACTTATGCTCTAAATACTATCGTTTCTTTGTGATATTCACAAAATTATATTCAATAAAGACCTTTTGGCTACCCCTCCCCCCCAACTTAATGATATTATTTATCCTCAAATAGAAAGTATGAAAAGGTCGGGGATAATAAATATAAATCATTGGAATTATGAAAAATAAAATTGCAAATGTGTGCATGAATTATAAATATATATGAAATTAGCAGTTTTAAATGTCAATTATAGGTAGTTAACATGAGAAGCACATATTATCATGTTGTGAAGTGAAATTTGGTGCATGTGAATATGATTTAACATCACCATGTAGTATGGTGAAATATTTGAAATGATAGGACTAGATGGTGAATTACTATGGGTGGTCATGGATGAAAAAGTAACTTAGCATGAGGCATAACACATGGCAAAGAATGGTGAGTGGTGAGTGAAAGGATACGGAAAGTACGTGATAGAAGAGTGATATTTATTGAATTGTATGGGTGATATTAAAGTAAGTGGTTATGGTTGTGTGTGATGGTATGAATAGATAGTATGATATGAAAGTAAACGGCGAGTGCTACAAGCATGGATGAAATGTAATGTGGCAAGTGTTATGGGTAGCTAAAGAAACAGGTCTTGTGTGAATGATGTTCCTTGAGTTGTGATGTTGTAGGTATCATGAGATATGCTATAGGTCCAAAAATAAAGGTTGCCAATTTTCACCTATGCATGTGTGTGTATGTGATAAGTAGTGCATAACTATACCTAGGAAATATCAATAAGAAAGTTGGGTGGCTCGTTTGTTGATACTTTATTTGATGTAGTTTTTTTATTTAGTGATGGATCATCTAATTTAGGTTCAAATTGATGTTGAAGACTGTATAATAAATCATCCTTTTGTAGTGGCTTCTTGTAGAGCTTCAATCTATAGCCATTGACTAAGAATGAAAATCTTACAACATCAATAGTTGATAGTTGAACTGATCCATTAGGAAAAACATTTTGTATTTCATATGGACCTAGCGATCATGTCTATAACTTTCCCTTATGATTTTGTACTTGGAATCATAAAGTAGAGCACAACCACCAATGTTGAACTATTTTGTCTTGATAAATTGATCATGCCATTGCATCCTCTATTACTATATGATCTCAGTATGATGAATTGTGTCCATGTGTATCTCATCTAAAGCATTGAGATTATACAACCTCTCCTTTTGTGTTGATGATATATCCATTCCCGATTACACTATTATTCTAAGAGTCTTGTACTCAAACTTAATTGGAAGGAAAACCTTCTTTCCATATACAAATTCATATGGTGTGAAGCTTGTTGTAGTTTTTCAGGTTGTCTTGGAAGCCCAAACTACTTCAAGTAGCCTTGTTGCCTAATCTTTCCTGTGGAGCTGTATTATTTTTGTAAGAGTACTCTATATTTCCCTATTGGTAACTTCTACTTGTCCATTAGCTTGAGGGTGATAAGGTGTATTTTTCATGTGCTTGATCTCATATTCTTTTACCAATTTATCAAGATCGGATCTGATGCAAATTGAGGCCCTTGACTCATTACTATTTCCTTAGGAACACCATCTATTGATTGGGGTTTTCACTTATCATTACCTCTACTATAATAAAATCTTGGTCTTGTTTCATTTATAAAATTTCCTCGGGAGGGAAGTCACGATTTTTATTAATGATATCCTCTATGTGAACTGTTTCAACTTGAGATGGTTGAGTTGATGTTTTGATTTATTTTTTGTGGAGGAAGTTCATACCCTTGAGAAACTATTTGTGGCATCCCAAAAGGTTGATCACTAAAACCTATGTTTGTAGGAGCATTAGTTGAAATGGGAACATTTCAACCATTTGTATTAGACTCCATGTTCTTTTTACTTTGTGACCTAGTTGTGACCATACAAGTTTGTGACAACCTTGGGAGATATTGATTGTGATGTTTTACTCAAATGATTTTGTTCAAATGTTTCTTCAAATTGGGATAAAAGTGACACCTTGATCATTTTTGGACCAATTGTTTTGAATGAACTTTGGGTGAATGAAATGATATGGAACTTTCAATGTAGATAAAGTTTCACTAGATCTTTTGTTTTTAGGATTGTTTTGATGTTGATAATGAGTTTGAAACCTTAAGAGTAGACTTGTGACTCTAAACTATACTAACTCACATGATTTGATCATAATTTGACCTAATACTTGAAAAATAGATTGTTTTTTGAGCAATATGACAAACTAAGAAGTGATGATGAAGATCTAGATCCAAATGGACAATGTCTAATATCAAGATGTTAATTTGAATAAATTGAATCTGATGTTTTGATATTATTTTGAAAAGCTAATCCAAAATAAGGACTAATGATGTTTTGAGGTTTCCAATATGAAGTTAAAAGACATAATTTTGTTGATTTTTTTTGAGTAATTTAGATATTCACCTATTTACATTTCATGAATTTTAGGTTTGCTAAAGGTTTGTTGATCATAAATGAGAATTTAAAAAATTGTTAAGCTTGTTGTATTTTCCAAATAGACAAAAGTGTGACATTGTCACAAAAGCGTGCCACTTTTCACTATAGAAGTGTGATAATGTTCACAAAAGCATGATGATGTCTATAAAGGCACATTGCTTCCCACATAAGTGTCATATTGTTGAAAAACCAAAGCACGAATTTGTAGTTGCTATGTTTACTCTAGAACAAAAGCACAATGATTTAGACAGAAGAACAGTGATGTTGCAAAGGTGTTGTTTTGATAAAAACAAAAGAGCTGAGATGCATACAAAAGCATGACACTATCAGTCAAAAGTGATGTAACTTGTTCAAAGGTTAAAATTTTGCGAATTTGTCAGCATGTTTTATGTTTATTTTAGTGTTTGATTATTTTGCAAATGATAAAAAACACAATAAACAATGTATTCAACTGACTCGACTAGTGTTAGATAATTTTTCATGTGTCCTTCTTCCACAAGGCCACACTAAAGAATTTCACAAGGTCTTCACAAGAATACACACCATAAAGCACAACCTATTTAGTGGTTGATGGGTCTAGCTATAGCTCATTTTTTGTTACTTTCATATATGCTTTTAGACACTTAAATATATTTCCCAGACAAGACTCCTATATTACACTACCTTTTCATACTTATTATACAGACTTGGACCTAAAATATAATGATGGAAATATGGTTATGATATAATGAGTATTGCATGGTTCATACGTAGGTATGCATGAAATTTGGATGGAATTCTATGTTTTAATTATGATACTTAGAATTGTGTAATGCTTTGTGAATTAACCGTTTTGTAGCCAAAGAGGAACTATAGCATGTAGCAGTTGCAAGATGAGCCTGCAACAAAAGGATGACTAGGACAACATAACAAGGGATTTCCAGATTAAGTTGAATGTGGTGATTGTTGATTAAAGGAACCTGATGGATGTTGAACGTGTATCTTTATGACCAATTAATAAGTGCTAAAGTAGAAGGATTCCTTTACTAATAGGATTGATGAGCCTAAAATATGCTCATTATTTGAATGTCATGATGTATTTTTGAATACCTTTTACTCTTTCTAAATGGTTGTTTTAAACTCTGTGATTATAAACTTTTATCTTAAATCAAATAGTATCCTTTGACAATGCATTCCTATATTCCTACAGCTTAATATCTCCATATGTCTATATTCATGGCCCTGTTTGACCTCCCAATTGACTGATATGATACGTGTGGTTTTTGGATAAATGAGATGAATTTAATGTGTGTGATTAATGATAAGTATTGTGCTATTATATGTATGCTTTCTTTCGCCTGTGTTGTCATGTGTTCCACAGGTTGTTAAAGATAGTATGAACAAGTCAATGCACAGCGAACCTCGGTTCTGAAGTGAAGACCATTTCCACCACGACACCAAGGATGTTGTTTCTACGAAGACGCTCTGTCTGGGTCATCGGGAGGAGATCTAAATGGTCATCAATCTAGGAAGAGTGGAGTGTTGGATTCTCTCCAAATCAATTGGATAGATACACTTTCATTTATGGAAATCTGTTCCTCGAAATTAGGAAGCATCTACGTCCGCATCTTTCTCTGTTTAGTTAGTTAGTTAGTTGTTTTTCTATAAATAAATGTTCCTCCTACGCGAGTGAACAAGATTAGAGGATTAGAAAAGTTAAGGAGATTAGACTAGAGAGTAGAAACATTACAGAGTATGTAAGAGCAGTGCTATAATGATGAATAGAGTTTTGTGTTAGTTTCCGTACAAGCAAAACAACCATGTATGTGATTCTGAGTTATGAATAAAAAGCTGATGAAGTTTTGAGTTTAATTCTTGCATAGTTGGTTGATGCTTGCTAAGGGGGACCACTTAGTAAGTATCTTTAGTTAGTAGTTTATTTCCTGTTGTTTATCAATTAGAATTTCATTCTAGGAAGTTTAGCGCAAACTCAGTCTTGTATTATTCTTGTAGCATAAGGAATCCATCCCTGTGTCTGTTCCTGCAGCATAAGACCAGTTCATGGTTTGTTTCTTAGAAATAGTTGTTATGATTTCTACTTTAAAAAAGTTATGCTTAAGTTGATAAGACTTTGCTTTACGTTCCTGCATCAGAAATAGAATTCCTTTCATGCATTTATTTCTAGTAGGTTGTGGCTAAAATCAGTTCTTAGTGCACATACAGTGCCACTCCATTTCAAGTATACATTCCCTGGTTTGACAAAGTAAATGAACGACCATGAGAATATGTTAGTCACCTGCTGGAATGTCCAATTCCCAGGTTAGGATTCTCTGTGACTTTTATATCCTTTTGTGGGTGACAACCAACTACTACACAAATTATCTTAAAAAAAATCCATACATCATACAAAGAAAGTATTCATCATGGTAGTATTACAAAAATATCTTACAAAAATCAAATTGAAATTATGCTCAATTGCCCCCATTCCTTCTTCTCTAAATCCTTATGGACATCCTCAAGAGATCCTAGGAATGAGTCAATAAAATAAATCAAAAAAATAAGACTATAAAAAGATAAAACAATGTTGTTGGATCACTTGCCATATTTGTTTGGTTTGGGGCTATTATCCGGTGTTGATCATGTCTATCATAGAAATGGATTTGTTAAGACATATCTCAAGATGTTGTTGAATTGTCAAAAGATAGGTAGTTAATACTTTGGCATTGTTTTAGTTTTTTTGCATCAAATCTTTGTGATTGTTTGTTTGAAAGTTCTAACTTTTGGTGTTGCTTTGTTTCTTGTTTGTTTTGTCAAAGGTTGAGGATGACGATCTATTTATTATGGATGAACCTTTATTGTGGATAGGTGATGGAAAAAATAATATTTTTTGATATTTTTTGATATTTTTTGTGCTTTTTGATGTTATCTAATGTTGTTTTTGGTGGTCGGTGAGTTTGGGAGGCATGTTGGTGTAGGTGTCACGGTATATTCCTTCTCCTTTCCTATTGTCGTCTTCTCATTTTTGAGTAATTAATGCATAAAAAAACTAGGTGTAGTGATATTTTCATGTTTTATTCACTTTTGAATCATTTTTACCACTTTTGATTAAATAGTTCACTATTGCTATAGATTTTCGCTTTTGATTTTTGCTCTTGTCTAAGATGTTAGCTATTGCTCTAGATCTTTGCTTTTAATTTTTGCTCTTGCCTAAAATGTGTGATATTTAATTTCTTTGTATGAAATGGCCGCCTTCGTGTGTTTTGTTTGCTTTTGATAATATTAGTGGATTTTGTCATTTGTACCGCTATTGACTTTCTTGACCGCTTTTGTTGGATATTTGAATGTTTTTTGGATTTTAAATTTTTTGACTAAGTTGAAATAGCGTTATGGACGCCTAAGGCGACTAACTTAAGGCCTCGAGGGTTGATAGTCCTTGCCTATGTTATACACACAGAGACCACGTAGTTCGACTAGTTTTGACTCAAAGCGTAACATTTTTTGGGATTTTTGATTGTTTTGAATTTTTTTTATTTTGTTATTTATTTTCTAGATGTTTTTTATTTTGATAGTTTTGAAGGTTACCCTGGTAGTGTGTTGGTGGTAAACCTTATTGTTGGGATGAATTGTTTTGAAGGTTACCCTGGTAGTGTGTTGGTGGTATACCTTGTTGTTGGGGATAATTCCTAGGTCACACCATTAGTTAGAAGACATAGATCAAGATTTATTCTGAAGCAAGATGTAAGTACTTGCCCCCAACATCTAGCAATGTAGGTGATGGATTATCTTGTGATAGAAGAACATGTTTGGATAGAGTATGCCCTTTTGGACAATGCCTCAAGGCTCAAATAATACTAGATAAGATAGGATCAATGATAGTGACCCATGTTAAGATGTTTTATGTAAGCAAGTGTAAAGTGTACACCAAACATTTGTCAAGATCAAAATAAGTTGGATTTGGATAAAAATGGATTGGATTTATTATGGATAAGTTGATATGCTTCCACCTGAAATGGTGCATGTAGATGCTTGATTCTACACATGATGCCTGTTTTCCAAGTTTTCACAATGGTACTTGTCCAAAGTGCCACCATAGTGGTTTTCACTGGAGGATGATTTTTCTCTTGACTATTTTCTTGATTTTTTTTCTTGATTTTTCTTATGTCACACAAGTTGCTTGTTTACCAAATTTTCATCATGGTGACAATTTTTTGCTCATGTTGAACCACCTGGTGGTGTTGATGTAGATATTGTTGGTGCTAATATGGGTGTTGTTGTTGTCATGATGTGCCAACAATATCCCACTTCAAGGAGTTGTTTTTCTAAGATACAGGTGCTTGAGTGTAACCCCTGATAATTTTTGTCTTGCCGATACCAGAGTCAAGCTTACCTTGATGTGCACATCGTGATAGAGTGCCCTTAGAATCCTTATGATAAATAGTTGCTACCAATGCAAGGTCAATGCGAGGGTTTGATATTATGTATGTAAAATTTGATGGTGGAGTATGTTGAGGGATATGAGATTTAGATGGATTGGTTGACAGTTTGGAATCCTTGACTCTCCAAACTTGGAATAATGAGCAATGATGGGTGGATACAAAAATTCAATTGGGACCAACATGTTGATATACCTTGTAGGTCACTTTTAAATATTTCTTTTGCATCACTAGACATCTTTGATGGATTAACTTCCCTTTTTTTAATTTTTCCCCATAGTTTCTTTGGCTGATGGAGTTTTATAGGGATGATTTTCTTTCTTTTTCTTTTGTATCCATTTGAATTTTGCTTGTCCATTTTGTTTTACCGATTATTTTGCTTCAATGACTTGTTCCTTTCTTTGATATAAATTTTTATATTGTTGTTGGTCCCAATTCGAGGGTTGAAATATGTGTGGATGATGATTCATGATACGACTAGTTGTAGCATAGGTAGCGGTTTCATCATAAGGACCCTTCATGCTCCCCATGTTGGTGTTTGCATTAGATAAATTTACCCCCAATTTTATAGAGGTATCATTGATATGTTTAGATTCCCTTATTGTTGAATAACCAAGACCTTGATGCTCAATATTTCCAATAATCTTAACGGGTTCTAGGATACCCTGTACATGTAGGCCTAATCCTCTACCTTGATAATGCATTTATTGAAAAAAAACATTTGCAACAGGATATGATTTATCTTGGAAACAAGGTGCTAATCCTTCTCTAATCTATTGTGGATCTTCAAAGGTGCTAGCTTCTTCACTAGTAGGATAGCTTGCTCTGACAAAGGTAAGTGATCCAAGTTTCTAAGTGATAGGATCCTCCATATGTCAGATAACTTCTTGATTGATATATTTGGGTTGATCCTCTGAGATATCAAATTTTAATATTTCTTCAAGAGGTGCTTCTTTGACTGTTGTATACCAAATGCTCTGTTGCTCAGGATTGTTAATTATCTTTGTTGATTTTAAGATATTATGCTCAATATTTCCATACTTGATGTCTTCAATCTTTGTGGAGGATGTTTCTGATTCTAATGCTTCTTCTAGATCAATTTATGATATATCTTTGGATTTTGTTATGTCTTGCTAAGGTGTAAATATGTTAAGAGTAGGAGACCCTTGTTCCTTGGTAGTGATATCAAGAGTATGAGACTCTTGTTTTGGATGAAGATCAGCTACATGTCCATTAGGTGTAAGCATCTCATGGGTAGATGTATGTGTGCTTGGTATATGGATTTGTTCTTATTTTGGAAAACATTGGATGTCTTGGAATATATCTACCAAGTCATTGTAGTATTTTGATGGTGGGGTTTCTAGATCTTGACTTTATGTGGTATTATCTTCGATATGCTTTGGGTCACATTCTTGACATGTATGAATTTCAAAGAAGGGATTGCTTGTAAAGGATCCTTGGATTTCCTCAAAATGTGGACATATGGGAGATAGCTTGTGGTTTGAATTTTCTATATTGGGTATAAGTGTGGGATCAAGAGTCTCTTGATTATCAATATGTACTACCATGAGGTTGGATGATGTTAATATATCTTGGGTTGGATCATTGCTAGACTTTGTGATTGATTTTGATCATGCTTGGGATTAAATTCTTGATGTATGTCCTCTTGCTCATTGGATGATGTAGAGATATTGTCAACGTGATCATTGGTAGATGGGCCTTGACCATTATTTTCAACTTTTGAGATTGAGAAATGTTGTCATTGGTAGATGGCCCTTGATCATTGTCTTCAAAAGCTATTTCTCCTTGATCAATAAGGACTTGGATGAGTATTTTGAGTATAACACATTCTAATGCATCATGACCTTTTACTCTATGGTATTTACAATAGGTCTTGTCATCGTACCATGGGAATTTGATGGTAGGTTCACCAATTCATGGTGGTTTTGGAAGTATGATAAGTATGGCATTGACTAATTGGTTTAGCACAACCTCAATTAGCTCCCCTAAAGGAGTGTATTGATGTTCAATAGTGTGGTTGGATTATGAGGCTTGTTGTGGTCGAAATGATTGTTGTATTTGAGATAGATTTTCTTATTGATTTTGAGATTGACGATCTTGTTGATGTTGCAGTTGATGATTTTGATGTGGATATTGCTAATTTGGGGGTCGATGTTGTTGTTGGATTTGATTTTGATGTTGAGCAATCTGATTTTAATTTTGTTACCATTGATGTTGTTGATTCACTTGACATTGTGGAAATAGAATTTGTTGTTGATATGCATCAATGTTTTGATGATGTGGGAAGGGTTGTTGATGGGGATATTGAGGTGATTTTGGAATGATGTTTGTTTGTTGTTGATATGAAATGTATTGACGTTGAACATGTTGTTGGTGATACGTTGTATTTTGATTTTGTTCAAGTTCATCAATCATTTTCTCAAGTGTATTTATGGAAATTTGTTGTTCTAGATTGAGTCCTTGATGGTGATTTTGAAACCCTTGATGTTGTTGCAACACTACTTGTTGCTGTTGTGACTCTTGATAAGTTATATTTTGATATGAATGAGGATTTTGATTGAAATCAGCCATGTGACAAGATGTTCCAAAACCTTGATTAGGGGAATCCATAGTTGATATATCATTGGCATTTGCGGCATATGATGTCACCATGGGTCTATAGAGTAGAACTAGATTTGGGTAATAGATTGACATGTTTTGGGGATGTTATGGTTGCGTGTTTAGGATGTTTTGATGTTCAATACCTTGTCATAAGGTCACTTGGTTTATATCCCTATGGGTCACTCCTGTTGTTTGTGGTGTTTTTTGGGGGCATGCTAGTGCTACTTTTGTTTGCTTCCATCTTTTTATCTATGGTGTGATTGTGCGGTTGTCATAAACAAGCGTCAAGATTTTGTGTAAATTTTGGTGATTTTTCACTATGAAATAAAATAATTCTTTATTTTTGGGATTTTTTTCTATTTTTTGAGTGTTTTGGGATTTTCTTCTTTTAAATGATGGTGTCTATTGCCACGTAGGAGTTGGTAATACAGGGCTTTCGACCACAAGATCTGATTTTCATTCCTCTTTGTCTAGGATGTTAGTTGTGTTTCTCCACTGAGTTGGTGTTTCTTTTGTCTTGAATATGAAGCTCCTCAAACTACTAATAATATATGTTTGTTCACCCTCCATATGCTCAAAGTTTGGTTGTATGACAGGTGTTGTTAGGTTTGGTTGTTGAACTAGAGCAGTTGGATACAAAATGGTCATAAAGTGAAAGATGGAATTGTTGGTGTTTTGAAATGGTTTTTGTAATTCTCAAGACCCTAAAGTTTGATCGATGTTTTGGGAGGACGCTATTTCTAAAACTCAAAATGTTGAAAGTCTTGGATCAATATTTCACTTCTTTTTTTAGAGGATATGTTGCGGGAAATTTACTTGAACTAGCCTTGAGATTCAAGCAAATGTTGATATCATAGAAGTCTGAGTGAAGGAATGATCCAAGTTGTTTGTTCTAATTTTGAATTCCAAAAGTAGGATGAGCTATTGGATTTTGCAAATGGATGATGGACTGATGTAAATTATGATGTGTTTTGGGAGTCTAATTATTTTTTTTTCTAAGGATTTAAACTCAATTTTAGATTGGTTTTCTGAGTTTCACTAGAAAACAAAGCAAAAGCAGTAAGTTTGGAGCAAAAGTGGCAAATTATGTCAACTGCGACCAGATTATGGTCAAGTGTGGCAGAATCAGAAAAGAAATTGTGGCTAGTTTTCTCAAAAGTGGCCTCTGTATCAATTTCTTTGACTAGCAATTTGTATAGGAAAAAGTAATTTTTTTTGTCAAAAGGGGTAGTTTTGAAGCCAATTGCGGCAAAAAAAAATGTTAATTACAACCAGTTTATGTTAATTGCGTTCAATTTTTGCAAAAGTGGCCTACTTTTACCAGTGGCTATCACAAGACAAAGAGAAAAGGTGAGTTGTTTTAGGTCGACTATGACCACTTTTAAGTCAAGTGTGAAAATAATAACATCAAAAGTTATATTCTATGCAGATTTGTTTTCTAGTTTCTATGTTTGGAAAAAGCTTTGGATAAATTTGTGGATTTGAAGGTTTTGTTTGATTTGATTCGATATTTTGGCAAGTGAATCATAACACAACAATCAAAACTATTTGACCCTAAAATGTCTATAACTTTAAGCATGTTTCTTTCCACAAAAACTCAATGTTCATGGAAGTTGAAATGCTAAAGTTATAGTTTCCAATGTTAACTTCATTCTTAATACAACTTGAAATGTGAGCCTAAATATCCAAAAAACTTTAGGGATATTGTTTTAAAATATCCTTAAGGAGTACAAATATAGGGCTCTTTTCAAAGGATTCACACTAATTCAAAAGGGTTTGAATTTTGATAATCATGTTTAATGCTTGTTTTGATGTATTCATTTTAATTCAAGCACAAAGTTTGATGTTTCAAAGTAATCAAACAGATTTAGAAATTTCATGAAAATAATTTACACCTTCGGGAGAGACACTTCCTTTTAGGTGGGATTACCTCATGCCCCGAAGGGATGATTTTACATGCAAAAAATGGAGAGTGTTTTAAGCTCAACCATAAGTCATACTTGGTAAGTAACTTCTTGGAATCAAAGTTTCAATGCACCACTTCAAAGAATGTTTTTGGCTGAAAAGGGGTGGCTTCTACAATATTGGTTCTTAGTCATGTTTTGGGATTTTTTACTAGTGTCTATACATGCGGCAATTCACTCAATTAAGAGGTCTCCCAGTCCTTGCGGGTTTTTACGTCTCACAAATACTGAGGGAGACATAGAACATCCACACCAGGTGGTTGATGACTTTCATCACACCCACAATTATTTATATACCGAACAAAAACAAAAGTACCGCTCGGGTCATTCCCTCTCACAAGTTGGGAGGCATGCCCTCTAAAGGTATGCTTTGAAATGTAAACAAATGTGTGAAACTCGAGATTCTTTTCATCACCCAAGATCACTGAAAAGAGTGAGAGGAGAGGATAGACACCTAGTTTTCCAAACACAAAATACACAGTATACACTTCATCACAATGTTCTTTTTAAGTTAAAATTTTGAAAAATAAAGTAAATTAAAATGAAAAAAATAAAAGTGTGTACAAGATAGCAATTTGTTCTTTTTATGTGCACCAATTTCAAATATTTTAAGACTTCAAGAAGTATCACAATGTACAAACAAAATAGATTTGTTCATTTTTAAGCAACAATTGAAGTGTTTCTAAAGCCTTGTCTTAATTGGTCAACAAAATTAAATTGATCGCTTCGTCAACATATGGAAAGAGTTTGGTCGAAAGAAAACATTTTCTAGAGCACCAAAAGGAATTGTTTGTTCTAAGATAGAAAGCTTTGAAAAATATTTTTTAGACCACCAAAATGAAAGCATGTGGATTTGTGAGGTTCTTTTATAGCACCAAAAAGAAGTTTTTCTAAGCTAGAAAGCTTTGAAAATTTTCTTTTATGCACCAATTGAAAGCATTTGCTAAGCTAGAAAGCTTTGAAAAAATATTTTTTAGAGCAACAAAATGAAGTTTTTCTAAGCTAGAAAGCTTTGAAAAAATCTTTTTAGACCACCAATTTGAAAGTATTTGATTTGTGGGATTCTTTTTATAGCACCAAAATGAATTTTTTCTAAGCTAGAAAGCTTTGAAAAATTCTTTTTAAAGCACCAATTGAAAGAATTTGGTTTGTGGGGTTCTTTTTGTAGCACCAAATTAAATTTTTCTAATCTAAAAAGATTTTGAATAAATTGAAAGTTTTGATAGTTTGCCATCTCTACAATAAACGTGTTATTTTTTTGCTTCATGTAACATGTTCCATACCCTGCACGAGTTGCACAAATGATGTTATCACCATTAAAAAATTCCAAACAAAGCAAACGTTAATGTTAGAAATCAAAAATTGACTTGCAGAATTTTAAATGAAAACTAATAGAGCAAAAGCAAAATTTTCAAACAAAAGTGACCCTATCAGAAGCAAGTGCAGCTGAAAAAATAAAAAGTGACTTTGTTTCTCAAGCAAAAGTGGCTGAAAAAGTCAAGTGTGCCCCTGTCATTTCAGCAAAAGTGCCAGAAACATCAAAAGCGGCCAAAAAATAGTCAGGTGTTGTGGAAACGTGAAATCAACCGCATGATTTTTCTATAGCTTTTGCGTGAATTTTTTTTAATTGCATTTCCAAGACCTGCAACTTCAAAAAATTCTCATAAAACAATTAGTGCTAAGGACCATGGTCCCACCGGGTGTGCCAAAATGTGTAAGGGGGAAATCGAGAGATGTTATAATCTGAATGAATGGATGGAAACTAATCTAATTCAAACAAAAAGATGATTCATGTCTATTACTCATGAAATAAAACTACAAAATCAATGAATTCAAGAACGTAATTGAAACAAAATAATAACAATGAACTCAATACAATGTAGCTTTATCATCTTGTGTCGGAGTGTGTTTGTGAAGGTGTTGGATTGTTCGTATCAATGCAAAGCCTCCATTATGCATAGTAAAAGCTCCAAGGATTGTGCAAATGTTGTTGATTGAAGATGTATGTAAAAGCTTCAAAAGATTGATTGTGATTTCTACATTAATTCATCGTGTAAATGATGTTGATTCTTCAATCGTTTTTTAGAAGAAAGATGGTTGTTATATAGAATTTGTGTTTCAAAATGAATGCTCAAGATCGTGTAGCAGAATATCTTGATCATTGGTTCAATACCGTTGAGAGGATTTAGATGGGAATAATCAATGCAAATTGATTACATAATTGGTGTGATTGAAGAAATCAATTTGAGTGTTCAGTGGGATTGAAGAAATAGGTTAAATATTTTGTGGAATTGAAGAATAGATGAATCAGTCAAAAATAGATGGATCAGTCAGCCAATCAGATCAAGCAATCGGGGGATCATAATTTTCTCAATCATGAAAGTTGGTGAGGATAATTAATTAATTGATTTAATTAATTAATCTTTTTGAGTTGAATGTGCAAATCAAGTTTGACTTTCACAAACAAAATTGTATTTATTTGATTTGACTTTTTGGATGATGTTTTCAATAATTTATTTAATTATTCAAATTTGAGAGAAAGTGATTTAATTAAACTATTATGTTTTAATAATTTAATTGACTTACGGGAATAAAGTGAATTAGTGACATAATTAAATAATTGATGTTATTTAATTAACCAAGAAGAATAAAGTTAAATTAGGACTTTATTAAATAAATGAAATTTCATTTAACTGGTCAAATTTGATGAAAAAGTGAATTAATTAAATAGCGTCATATTATTCAATTAATAAAAAAATTAAGGTTTTAGAACTTTATCAAATAAATGAAATTTATTTAATTCATCAAAAATGGTGAAAAAGTGAATTAATTAAATAATGTAATATTATTCAATTAATAGAGGAAATTAGGGTTTTTTATGCAATTTAATGTGAAATGTAGTGATATTAGGTGATGATGTTGTCGATGATGAGAAAATTTCATTTAGGATGTGCGATAAGTGTTAGGTCATTTTTACATGTCTATAGAACTATATTGTTATAGAAAAGGAGATGCTTGCAGTGGTGTATGCTATAAATAAATTCAGGCACTATATTACTGGTTATTCAATCTTTATCCATATATGCCATACAACAATTAGATACCTCATGAACAAGCCAGTAGTTGGGGGTAGATTGCTAAGATGGTTGCTTCTTCTATAAGAATTTGACATTACCATAGTGGACAAACCTGGTAAGGTAAATGTAGTGGTATATTTTTTGTCAAGATTGGCAACACAATCGACTAAATGAGTGGTGGACGATTCATTTCCAAATGAACACTTATTTTCTCTAAATTTCCATATACTATGGTATCCCGATATTGCCAATTATTTTGTAACAGGGCAGATTCCACCACACTTTTCTCCAAGGGAAAAGAGAGAGTCGGTACACAAATATTTTCCATACTCTTGGATATCAGGATATTTGTTTTACAGTGGCCCTGAAAATTATGAGAAGGTGCATAAGGGAAGATGAGATATTTGATATCATGAAGTCTTGCCATGATGAGCCATGTGGAGGTCATTTTGTAGCAAAGAGAATAGCCTTTAAAATCCTCATAATTGGCTATTATTGGCCAACTTTGCACAAAGATATTGTTAAATACATTAGGAGTTGTGATAGGTGCCGAAGGATGGGAAGACCAACAAAAAGTGATGAAATCCCATTGCAGCCGTAGTTAACACTAGAACCTTTTGACAAATGGGGTTTATGTTGAATTGTCTGAATAATTTAGAGGGGGGTGAATTAGTTATTATCAAACAATTTTCTTTACTTTAATTAATCTGGAGCAAACTTAAATCAATTAGATACTAATGGACATGAAAGCACACAACAACACTATGCACAAGGAACACCAGAATTTACGTGGAAACCCAAGAAGGGAAAAACCACAGAGAATGCTAATTCTCAATTATAAAGCACTGATTAAGGTGACACCGGTTAAGGTGATTTTTACAAAGTCTCATTGTACGGTGGCTCACTGCCTAGCTATTATAGCTTAAGATACAAAAAGGATCACTACCAAAAGAGAAAGGCTCACTGCCTACAGAAAATGGCTCACTACCTAAAGAATGATGAAAGGGAATCCACCACTGAAAGTAATTGTCACCAGTAATGACACCAAATAGAATCTCATTGTCTGCTACCTTTGGTCATACACTTTCACACACTTCACAATGTCTAGATATTAAGATTTAGATTCATCACGCTTTCCTTCATCGAACAAAAAAATCTTATACTTATACCGTTCCATGCTTACATAATCTCCCAAGTCGGCCAAGCACAAATTAAAATGGGTCACCACAAAAACATTCCCGCAATGGAGAGGAATGAAACGTGGACCACACAAACTTCCTTGCTCAAATCAACATGCTACACGATATCTAGAACCACAGAATAAGATATACATATTACAATGCAAACCATGTGCCAGAGCACGTTAAACAATTACCAGATCGGTTCAAACCCAAAATAATGTATCTCATTATGTTACAAGAGGAATGGGACCAGGATAGATATAACCCAAGATAGATCATTACAGCACGACATCTGAAATCAGGCCAATCTGGATCACCAAAGTACCAAAATAGAACATCGATCACACAACCAAGATATGTTGACATTAATGACAACCATTAATGATAACAATCAATCAACACATTCCAACAATCTCCCCCTTTTTCATTGATGGCAACATTCATCAATACCAGACCAAATAACTTAATGTTAGTATCAAGGGACTATCTTACCTTCTTTTCTTCTCCCCCTTTGACATCAAATACAAAGGGAAAAACTCCCCCTGAAAAACTTACTCCACTCCCCCTATGAGGAAGCCACCAAACATTGATCCAAATAAAAATGAGCATATAATGCCTTGGACCAATGCACACCCCGGTGTATGTTATTGTAAACTAGGAAGGGGCAAAACCTTTAACTTCTATTGAAGATACTCAAAAGTATCTTTGCTCAACAGTTTTCAAAAAAATCTACAATCTGCTCTTTTGTAGGTACATATTCAAATTTTACTTCATTGTCCAACACCTTCTACCTCAAGAAATGATATCTTATGGATATATGCTTCGTTTTGGAGTGTTGTACTGAATTCTTGGAAATATTTATTGCATTGGTATTGCCACACATGATTGAGATCGGTTTCCTTTAGTGTTTGTTTCATCCATAGTATTTGAGTGCAACACAAGGATGTTGTAATGTATTCAACTTTAACAATAGATAAAGATGCAGTCTTGTTTCTTACTTGACCAAGCAACCAACTAGGAGCCAAGGAAATAAGCTCCACCACTTGTACTTCGCCTGTTATCAACACATCCAGCCCAATCAACATCAATATAGGTTTTCAAAGTGAAATCTGAGTCCTTTGGATACCATAACCCCAAATATTTTGTACCCTTCAAACATCTAAAGATAATTTTTACTACAACATGTGATTCCTTTGGTTCTTGCTGAAATCTTGCTACTAAACAAATTGCATACATAATTTTTGGTCTAGTGGAAATCAAATATAATAATCCTCCAATCATTGATTTGTACATGCTTGGATCGGCTTTAGGTGATTAATCTTCTTTTGTCAACTTGCATTTGGTAACAATAGGTGTACAAACTAGTTTAGAGTTCTCCAACCCAAACTTCTTCAATAGTTCTTTTGTATACTTGGACTAAGAAATGAAAATTCCTTTGTTGTTCTAATTTACTTGCAATACAAGGAAGAAATTTAGCTCACCTATCATAAACATTTCAAATTCCTTCTTCATTTCATCTACAAACTTTCTGCACATATCATCATTTCCTCCAAAAATGATATCATCAACATAAACCACAACAATCAACATCTGATATGAGTGAGTTCTATAGTATAAGTTACTGTCAACAGATCCCTTTTGAAATCCTTGTCTAATCTACCATACCAGGGTCTAGGTGGCTGCTTCAATCCATATAAAGCTTTCTTCAACCTGCAAATGACATCTAGGTCACTTTCGGATTTGAATCCCTCTGATTATTCAATGTAGACTTCTTCCTTCAGTTCTCCATTCAAGAATGTAGATTTCACATCCATTTGATAAACTTTGAAATCCTTGAAAGTTGCAAAAGCCAAGAAAATCTGAATTGTTTCCATCTGAGAAACAGGGGCATATGTTTCTTCAAAATAAATACCTTCAATTTGAGTGTGACCTTTGCAAACCAATCTTGCATTGTTTCTCATTACCTTTTCATTTTCATCCAGCTTGTTCCAGAACACCCACTTTGTTCCAGTTACATTTTTGTTTGTCGGTCTGGGCACAAGTTCCCAAGTCTTATTTTTCTCTATCTAATCAAGCTCTTTTACCATTGCCTTCACCCAATTATGATCATTACATACTTCTTCCACACTCTTTGGCTTAGTTTTCAAGAGTAGGCACAATAATACTTGCTCTTGAGTTGCTTTGCTTCTTGTAGCAATTCCCTTCTTATTATCTCGAATAATATTTTTTTTTCAGAGTGATTTTTCTGTACATACCTTGGAGTTTTAGTTGCAGTTGTCGGAGCCTCCATTGTCTCTTCTTCTTCTTCTTCTCCTTTTTCATCTAGGTTATCTCCTTTGTCATCTGGGTTATCTGATTCATATTCAATATGTTTGTCAAGAATTCTTTGAACATCTTTATCTACTTTCACATTCGCACTTTCAACCATCTTGTTTAGTCTCTTGTTGTAACACCGATACACTTTACTTTTTGTGGAGTACCCCAAGAATATGCCTACATCAGCTCTACTATCAAACATTCCAAGATTTTTCTCATCTTTCCGGATGTAGCACTTTCTTCCAAAAATCTTGAATTATTTTACTATGGGAGCTCTTCCATGCCATAACTCATACGATGTCTTTCCATACTTCCTCTAGAATAGCACTCTATTAAGAGTGTATACTGCTATGTGTATTACTTCTCTCCAACAGACCTGTGGTAAGCCTTCTTCCATGATCATTGTTCTAGTTGCTTCTTGAATTGCCCAGTTCATTCTTTCCACTACACCATTTTGTTGAGGTGTCCTGGGGGTAGATAGTTGTCTCTTAATGCCATGATTTTCATAGTATTTTTTGAACTCATTAGAAGTAAACTCTCCTCCTCTATCAGATCTTAAACACTTGATTCTCCTATTAGCTAAATTCTCAACTCTTTCTCTGAAAATCTTGAATTTTTCCAACGCCTCTGATTTTTCTCTAAAAAATGCAACCTAGGTAAATCTAGAATGATCATCTATTAAAAGCATGAAATACTTCTCACCTTGCAAGCTTCTTGTTTTGGTGGACCACAAAGGTCAGTGTGTACAAGGTCCAATAGTCTGATAGATGAATCTTCTTTTCTCCGAAAATTTTCTCTGGTCTGCTTTCCTTCTTGACATCCTTTGCAGATAGTATTGTCTAGTTTGGTCAATCTTGGAAAATCTCTAACTGCTCTTCATGAACTTATCCTTACCAAGTTTTCAAAGTTAATGTGACACATCCTTTGGTGCCAAAGCCAATAGTCATTGGACTGAGATACCAAGCATCATTTTGTAGCTCCTTCCAACTGATACATATTTCTACTTATTCTTTTTCCAGCTACAATAACATTTCCATATTTCTTCTAGATCTCACAACCATCACCCTAAAAAACCACATTGTAACCATATTCGCACATCTGTCCAACACTCAAAATATTATGATATAATCCCTTCACATAGTAAACATTGTCAATGTTATATTTTCCATCAAAAGTAATAGAACCAATTCCAACAATTTGTGCTATTTTATTATCTCCAAGTCTAACAGAACCTCCATCATATTTATCAAGCTTCACAAACTTACTTTTGTCACTGGTCATATGATTCGATCATCCACTATCAATCAACCATTCATCTCTATTTCTCCTAACAAATAATGCAGTCTCAGTGTTATCATCAGATTTCAGACAAATATTAGAGATATCAAATCTAGGTTCATCCTTTTCAACCAAAAATACGCAATCCTCATGATCTAATTCATCATCTGAAATGTTATCATTCTCATTGACATAATAGGCCTTCTTATTGATCTTTTTGAACTTTTATCTTGTTCCTTTCTCTAGACACTTAGTTGCTAAATGACCAATCTTTCCACGTCTAAAACATTTAAGAGGTAGCATACCTTTGTAATTGTCGGTACCTTTCTTCATTTTCCTTACAAAATTTGCTTCCAACTCTTCAGAACTATCACTATTCGAATCATCTTCTATTTTTGAGGCTTTGAAGATAGTTTCAGTTTTGTCCTTTTCTTTTCCAAATTTTATCATCTCAAATGCGGTCAAGGTGACAAATAACTGCTCTCAAGTGAATTTATTTGGATCATAAACTTCCTCTATGGCTGAGATCTTGTCACTGTAGCTCTCTAGTAGTGTCATTAAGATCATCTCCATTACATCTTCATCTATTAGAGTACCTACTTGATTTTTGACTTCATTTATTGTACTGTCAACCCTTTGAAAGTAGCTTGCTATATCCTCGCCTTCTTCCATCAAGTTTTCATATATGTGCTTAGTTGTCAACTTCTTTGATAATTTGACTCTATCATTTCCTTTGTAGATTTCTTTCAACTTTTCCCAAACTTCATAAATGGTGCCCAATGAAAAAACTTTTGTTAGCTCAGTCTTAGATAAACCACTAAAGATTACATACCTTTCTTTTTCATTCTCCTCATAGGCCAAAATATCATCTGTAGTAGAAACACCTTTTGTCGGCTCAACATATTTTGTCTCAACAATGTTCCAAGTCTTGTAGCCAAGATAGATCAGATAACCTCTCATCCACACTTTCCAAAAATTGTAGTCAGATCCATCAAACACAAGAATTGTCAATTTATGTGCCATTGAATCTACCCCAAGCGATTAAGCTCTTCTTCAAGGAAACAAAGCTCTGATACCAATTGTTGAACATTTCAGATAACTAAGAGGGGGGTGAATCAATTATTATCAAACAATTCTCTTTACTTTAATTAATCCAGAGAAAAATTAAATCAATCAGATATTAATGAACATGAAAGCACACAACACTATGTACAAGGAACACCAGAATTTACGTGGAAACCCAAGAAGGGAAAAACCACAGAGAATGTTAATTCTCAATTACAAAGCATCGATTAAGGTGACACCACTTAAGGTGAATTTTACAAAGGCTCATTGCCAAGTTGCTCACTGTAGGGTGGCTCACTATTGGTTGGGCTCATTGCCTGGCTATTATAGCCAAATATACAAAAAGGCTCATTGCCAAAAGAGAAAGGATCATTTCCAAAAGAGAAAGGCTCAATGCCTACAGAAAATGGCTCATTGTTTGAAGAATGATTAAAGGGAATCCACCACTGAAATTATCTATCACCGATAATGACATCGAATAGAATCTCACTCTTTGTTGCCTCCGATCATACACTTTCACACACTTCATAATGTCTGGATATTCAAATTCAAATTCAAGATGCTTGCCTTCATCAAACAAAAACATCTTATAAATATACCGTTCCATGCTTCCATAATCTCCCAAGTTAGCCAAGCACAAATTGAAATGGATCACCACAAAAACATTCCCACGGTGGAGAGGAATAAAACATAGACCACACAGAACCTCCTCGCTCAAATCAACATGCTACATGATATCCAAACCCACAAAATAAGATATACACGTTACAATGCAAACCATGTGTCGAAGCACGTTAACCAGCTACCAGATCTGTCCGGACCCAAAAGAATGTATCTCATTATCTTACAAGAGGAATGGGACCAAGATAGATACAACCCAAGATAGATCATTACAACACGACATCCAAAACCAGGCCCATTTGGATCACCAAACCACCAAAATAGAACATCGGTCACACAACCAAGATATGTTAACACCAATGACAACCATTAATGACAACAAGAAATCAACATCATCTCAACACATTCCAATAGTTTAGACTTTATTGGACCAATCTCACCTACATCAAATAACAAGGGATACATTCTTGTTTGCATTGATTACTTGAATAAGTGGGTAGAAGTAAAGGCCTTATAGTTTTCCACAAATGGCAAAGTGGCTAAATTATGATAGATTTATTGGGTGTGAAGTACCTAAAGAAATAGTCACTAGTCAAGGTCCATAATTTACTTATGACCTAATCATTAAACTAGTTGAAGAATACCAAATTAGACACAAGAAATCAACACCTTACCACCCTTAGGATAATGGTCAGGTGGAAGTCACTAATAGGGATATTGAAAGTATTCTCACCAAGACATTGCAACTACATAGGAAATATTGGGTTGCAAGGTTACCTGAAGTAGTATGGGCATACATAAAAACCTAGAAAACCACCACTAGTTTTACTCCTTATGAGTTAGTATATGGTAACACAACAAGCCTTCCTATTGAGTTTGAATATAAAGTTCAATAAGGATAGTAGTAGAACTAGAAATAGACTTAACAGAAGCTCAAAAGGAAAGGATACATACTTTAAATGGATTGGATGAGATAAGGATGAAAGCAATCCATCACATTGAGGTAGTACAACAATAGAGGATGAAGTGGCATGATCAATACAAAAAAACAAAGGAGTTCATTGTAGGGGACTGGGCACTATTATATGATTCAAGGTATAAATACTTAAAGGGGAAGATCCAATCCAGGTGGTTGGGTCCCTATGAAATCAGACAAGTTTATCCCAATGGGGCAATTAAGCTACACACAATAGATGTGGTCAGATTTTCACTTCTTGTAAATGACCATAGATTGAAGCTATATAAGAAGCCATTACAAAAAGATGATTTCATATTCTCCTTGTTTCAACAATATGGTGCTCACAGTGAACCAAATACAAAATTTAACAATAGAGTGATATTTCTGTAGAAAATGACATACCAAACACTTTTAGTGACCTAGAGATTGAGCTACACATCTCAATCCTTGAGCTCACTCAGGATTAATTTCTCATTTTCTCTCACAAGCACACACTACACGCTATAATGATGTTCAAAATATCTTCAAAGGGACCTATTTTTAAAACATTCACAAAGGGTTTGATGTCGTAGGAGCCTATAGCTTAATAGCTATCAATATTTAGAATAGGCCCTGATACTGTAGGTACCCATAGCGTCGTCTGGAAGTAGAAAATAAAAATTCAAATTAGTTGGATCCATATTGATTGCAAGTTCACACACATTCATTTCATAATACCCACATGTAATATCTATCACTTCAGAATAAATACCCATGACACGATTCTTTTGTTGCCAATTCGCATTTCAAATATTTGAGTTGTCACATCACCATCTCATATCCATAATACCTATCCCATTAATTCCACCCGCCACCCCATGATTCATTAGCTTGCAATTATTTTCCATCACATTGAATCAAAAATTACATACATTCATTTTTAGTTTACATGCGCAGTGCATAGTTATCTCTTCCAGCTGGTACTTCAGGTATGCTATCATTACTAATGTAGTCTTCTTTAAACATTCATTGTCTTTCATATTAATTCATGCATGTGAGCTATTCATATCATAATTTCTATTATTTCATATTTTCACCACCTCCAAATAACAAATGTGAAGCGAGGTCACTTCACCAATTGAGTTGGGGGGAAGGTACAACTTAGTCAGTCTTTTCGTCAAATTTTTAAAATTGCCACCTAAATTAAATTCAATGGATTAAAAACAAATTGTAAAACCCTCCTAATTACATCTCATTTTTGTTGTCATTTCTAATTTCTAAATTTCAACCCTGAGAACTTGAGCTTAGTCTGAACCATACTCGAACTTAGAACTTGTTCATGAGCTCAAATTATGTCGGTATTGAGAAGGAAAGTTGATGTTTGGTATGGTAGTACAAGTTTATGAGGAAATAGAAGGAAAGCGAAGGGTTTTAAAGGTGGTAGAGCCTATTGAGCTAAATTTCTAAAGCTAAATTGAACACATTGAGAAGAGAAGTAAGCCAAAATGGGAGGTGGTGTCATAAGAAGGGAGCCAGTAGCTCATACGAAAATTCTTGAGGATGCAATGGTTCTACCCATTTTTACCAGGGTTGGCTGGCTTGATTATTTCTTGAAGTTAATAGAATTCAATGATGTTATGACAAGAAGGTTTGCATCCATGCTTGAATATAATGAAGCTATGGTGAAGGAACTGTTAGTAGATGCATCCATGACCACCATTGCACAAGTCACTGGGTTACCGAGGATTGGTTCAAAGTTTCTGGCACTTGTTGATGCAATTGTGGCTAGGGAAGAATTTTGTATATGAGAGGAATTAGAATCATCATCACAAGGTACAAAGAGACTCTCTCTTCCTTGGTTATGGATGAATTTTGCTTCCTACATTGTTAGATACATCACCTGTGATGGTAGGAAAAACCTCTTATATACAATTCATTTCAAATTACTCAGTCACCTCAAGAACAATAAGTTAGTAAATGTGCCAGAATTTCTTTATAATTCGTTGAAATGGATGGCATCATAATACCAAACAAAATAAAGTGATACATTTCTATCTCATCACTATTTAATTACTTTGTTGATAAAGATAAGTTTAAGGATTCAGTACCCACAAGTAAATTGGGAGAATTTTAAGGAGTGTACAAATATTAATAGTTTGTTGGATGCACCTGTGGTACTTGAGAACGTAGAACCCCAAAATGAACCTGAAGGAGAAAAGCCTCATATCTCACATGTGGCTTCACCTATCTGTAGCCAAGGTGAGCATGAGGAACCCAATGAACTAGAGTCTAGGTCACCTATAATTGAGGAAATATCATCTTCTTCTAGATCACAAAGATCCAAGAGTAGGAGAGGCAGTACATCCACCTCTTCTACACCCTCTAAACCAGAAATAAGGAAGGATACTCCAAAGAAAAAGAGGGATACTCAAAAGAAGAAAGAGGATGTTCCAAAGAAGAAGAAGGATGTTCAAAAGGGAAAGAACAAATTTGAGATAGAAATAATCACACCTAGATGTTTAGGTAGATTAAGAAGACAAGGTGCCATGAGAGAAAATATAGAAAAACCTGAAGAAGAAGAAAAGAATAAAGAACAACAACATGAAGATTGCACATTACTGGAAATAGACTCTGAAGCAAAAAGGGATGCCCCTAGCAATGAAAATATACATGTAAAAAGGAGAAGGTATGTGTTAACTACCTTTGATTTGGAACCAAATGATGTGTTTACTGCTAAGAAATTATGGTCAGAAACCCTAGATAGTCCCATTTATGGAGACTATAAAGAGGGAGATAATGAACAGTTTATGGATACAAAGGAGATGTACATAGAAGAAAGAGATGTAAGGAAAGAGATCCAAGAGGCTTTAGACGGGATCAAACACTTGGAGGATTTAGTGCAAAGTTATGAATAGAAGGATAAGGAGAGAGAAGCAAAAATGCAGGAAATAGAGGAGAAATTGCAACTGTATGGTCATGGCACTAAACATGATTTGTTGGAACAACTGGCCATAACTAAGACTAGAGATAAAGAACTGGCACTACCAGATCAAAAATCTCCTTCCATTAGAACTCCTAATTACCATACCACCTTGTCACTTGGACATCAGGTTTGGAGAGTGACTGTTGAACTTGCACATGAAAAGGAGAAATGGAAGAAAGAGAAGGAAATCTTGATTAAAGAACTAGAAAAGAGAGACATGGAACTAAATAGATCAAAATTCAAGTTGGAGGAAATATTAGACAAAGCTACACAGATCATCAAATGCATACCTCCACTAAGAACATATACATTATTTTTACAAGAAATATTTCTATGTTTTCAGTTTAGCAGGTTAATTAGTAAATAGTTTGTTGGTATGAGTAGGAAATTTGAATTAGTTAATACTTTTGTTGATTCCAACATGAGGATCAAGATCAGTTGTGTGAATATTATTTACACAATTATATAGTGCCAAATGAGACAGAATGGAATCGTCTAATGTTTGTAGGGGATCTTCAAGTAAGAGCACTTGCATCCTACTATAGAAATGAACAGCTCATGGGTGAGATAATGGAAGAGTATGAGGAGAAAGTGAAATCAATTGCACTTACCATAAGGAAAGAGGCTAAAAATATAGATTTAGTCATTGATGAATGGTTGAAGCTCATTTATCATAAGGGTGTGAGAAATAAAATCATGAAACTCAGAAAGGTAGATTATGAAAGAATGTAGATGTTAGTTGTGGGTATAGAACAACAGTGCTACAAATATATACAAAATAGATGGAATAGCCTAACTCCTAAATTACAGAAGAAGGAACCTCACTCAATGTATAATTTTACAGCCATGCTTCAAAGGGTACACAGGCACATAGTGGCTGGTATTGATAGAGAAATCTGTTGGGTGCCACTTACATTTCACCCACCTATGTTGCTCTATCTGATTCCACACTAGACTGGGAAGAAGGGTGAGGAATGTGAGAGAGATGGGCATATCAAAATGAGTTAGCTTTCAAAGTACAGAGGTTTTTATTTGAAACATATCTAGGGATTTAATGTTGTTATGGACTTGAGGCATATTACCTTAAAGTACAATCAATGCCCCTAGTGTTTTGCTTGGGGACAAGCAAAAGGCTAGTTGGGGGAGTGATGGGTCTAGCTATTAGCTCATTTTTTAGTTATTTTCATATATGCTTTTAAATATATTTCCCATATAAGACTCCTATGGTATACTACCTTTTCATACTTAATATGCAAACTTGGACCTAAAATATAATGATGGAAATATAATTATGATATAATGAGTATTGCATGGTTCATACGTAGATATGCATGGAATGTGGATGAAATTTTATGTTTTAATTATGATAGTTAGATTTGTGTACATTCTTTGTGAATTAACCATTTTGCAGCCAAAGAGGAACTGTAGCATGTAGCAGTTGCAAGATGAGCCCGCAACAAAAGGATTACTGGGACAACAAAATAAGGGAGTTCCAGATTAAGATGAATGTGATGATTGTTGATTAAAGGCAACTTATGGATGTTGAACGTGCATCTTTATGAATAAATAATAAGTGTTGAAGCTAAAGGATTCCTTTACTGATAGGATTTTGACAAATATTTGTGTGTTTACATGGAATTCTGTTTTACAAAGTTTTATTCCTATTAGGATTCTTCTTTCTTTTCAGTTATGGGTTGAACAATTTAGTATTAACTATACACTCAAATATTTATGAGTGGAAGTTAATGATTATGGTTAGTTTTTGCTTTGAATAAGACTCCCTCGAGCTTGTATATAGCCAATGGTTGATTCCTTAGATCAATTAGGTTTTTTTTCAATTTTCTTATTATCAATTATTTTTAGTTTCAAGACATTATGGATATTTTAGAATGATTGAATACAATTTGTGAGAAGATCTTGTGTAAATCTTTCATGATATGCAATGAATGAAGTCAATTTCACTGGATGTGTAGAATCTATTAGTTAGATTTGGTTTCAATTAAAGTGAGAGCATCCACTTGAGCAGGCCACTCAAGGTAACTATTATTCATTTCATTTTCCAGTTATTTATTTATGTTAATGGTTGTTTCTTGTTTCATGAACTTTTTGCAAGTTAAACTAGAATCTTATACTTTGCTTATTGTTAATGAATGTTCATGAGCATGCATATAATGGTTAACCAGTAGTACTCCAGAGGTTAATTTAGTTGAGTCGTTAGTTTTTATCAGTTTTGAGTTGATATAGTAATGTTTTATTAGTAACAGTTCAATTATAGTCTAAGCTATAGGTACCCGTAGCCACTAGTTTTGTTTTATGTCTTTTACTATTCTATAATTTTGTGAATTTCCAGCAAGTAGAATAAATTGAATAGGATAGCTTAGGTAGTTTTGAGTCTCTGAAGGCATATAGAATGTTGCACCATCACAAGTTTACAAACCTTGGGTTGAAATTTTAATGTCGTCTTTGCAATGTTGAGTGGACTGTTCAGTCAAATAAACCTCTGAATTATGTAATTCTACCAAGTTTATAACACATTAGTTTAGACTCTACATTAGTTAGATTGGGTTTATCTATAAAAAGTGGGCCCACTGATAAAATACCATGCATAATGAATGAGCAACTAGAGTATACCAAGTTCATGCACCACCTTGACACCTCTTACCTCAAAAGGAAAAGTTCCTTGCAAGGGATTTAGTCACCTCAACAAAGATTAAAGTACATAGTGAGTAACTTCATGCATTGATCATGTCGCATTGCACCACTAAGAGAGACATTCAATAGGTCATTGGCTTCTAGATACAAAGGTTTGTAGTGGGTAGAACTTCGTGAACACCACTGGCTATATAAGGGTGATATTGAAATACCATCTCCTAGTGTTTAGAATCATCGGGTACCACATAGGAACGCCTAACAGTTACATATGCAGATTGAACTATAACTTTCGCTCTCATCCAACTTATATAGCACATCAAAAAATGCACTTGAGGTTGAACCCTGAGGTGATGAAATCCTTAGGTAAACCTCCTAACAATAAGGGAAGGATTCATGTTGCTATGTTCTCATCACCATGATTTCACATAGCACAAGGGGAGAGGATAGATAGACAAGTCCTTCGACAAAAATGAAAACAAAATGCAAGTTAAAAGAATTTCTCTTCACCCAAGTTTGCACTATACATACTTATAACCTACCAAATATGAAAGACAAACCAAACATATTCATTATAAAAGCACTAAGGATTCAAATGGGTGATTCGTTTTAGTGAACCAATTGAAATATGCAAGTTGTTTGTTCAATTTTAAGCACCAAATGAAAGATTCAAGTTTTTTGTTCATTTTATTGCACCAAAGTAAAGATGAATTCGTTTTAATGCACTAAATTGAAAAATGTGTCCTAGATTATAGCTCTTCAAAATAAACATTAATAAATGTTTTTTTCTAAATGCCACATGTTGTAACAAGTTAGCTCTATCAAAGAAAATCAAATAATAGTAAGTGATTAAGGTCAGGTCAAATCCAAATCTCAAATGAAATTGAAAGACTGAATTAGATAAAAGTGTGACTGTTTCTAATAGTAGCAAAAAGGTTTTGATAGAAGCACGACTTTGTCAAAGGACAAAGGGGCAACCCTTTTATAAAAGAGTGGCACTATTTTGAGATACATAAGCGTTGATATTTAGACAATAGCACATATATTTTATAGAAGTGAAGACCTTTGCATTTGAAAAAGCATGAACCTTTAACAAAAGCATGGAATTGTTAGAACAAAAGTGTTGTGTTGTTCTTGCAACCTACAAATCTGACAAGGAACATAAATAACTACCTTTTGCTATGGGTACCTAATGCTTAAGACTGTAACCAGTTAACCATTATACTATAGTATGTACTAACTTAGTTAACCTCCAGAGTATGAAACAAAATATCAGTCTATAGATTCTTATTCAAAAACTATAATGCATTTACTCATAATCACATAAACTAGAAACTATCAATTAAAATCATAATGCATAATCTAATCTAGTAATTGAAATCAAAGTGACTCAACAATACCTCAAGTGGCCCTTGCTTGAGTTACTGTTTCCACAAGATCTCATAAATCTCTCTTTCAAAAGAAAATGGTATCAAAATACTTCCTCTTTATTACATTCTAAACATAGAGTTGTTACACAAAATCTAATAGGAAATCTTAAGAAATCTTATTCAATAATAGACATATGATCTTCTTCTCCTCTACTACTAGATTTCCTCCTCGACGGGGCACCCGACTATATAAGATCCTCAAGGGAGTCCAACAATCTATGAACTAAAAACAAAATTGAAAACACATGTCAACTCTTCCTCAAGAATAGGAAGAGGACTAAGTTTCAAACAGAAAACAATAACTATAAAAAATAGGAGTATGAAAATAAAACAAGGACTCTATGCCCAACAAGTTTAACTGTTTATAACATAAAACGTGCTCAACAAAATAACTCTGTTATAATTCATAGTCCTATTGAGAATAGACTTCTTCCCCTGGTCATCTTATTGAAAGATAAAAGTAATGCTAGGTGATTCACGATCCACAATCAGTAAATGATCACCTCCATCTTCCTTTGAAAGTAGTTGCACTATAGTCAATTGAATCCTTTCCAATGAATTGAAGTCCCTATGCTATCGGTTAGAAATCCCATTGCTATGGTTTGACATATGTCATTATCAATGTTGGAAAATTGACCCCTAAGAGGTAACCAAAAAATAATTCTGATTAAAACACTAACCAGCCTAGCCACAAGCTTATCAGTAACCCTTCATGCATTCTAAAACCAAGTCTGAGCATTGACCTAATATTAAAAAGCTGACTACATGATCTAATTCACTTTCAAAGACTCTTTGAGACATAGGCGATCTCTTTCCCTCCTCCATGGTTTTCCATAAATCATGCAAGCTGATATGCCCTAGCTTTGTGTCTGTGATTTTAAGAAGCATGCTTTCCAAAATAGACCTGAACCCTTGATAGTTGTACTTCATATCTATGAACTATGATGATGCCACCTAATCACTTTTCCTATGAATAATTTTTACCTTTGTGAACACTATTCAACCACTTTGCCATAAGTATGTCAACTATAGCTTTTTGAAAACTCATAAATCTAGAAATAAAGATAAATATGTAAACTTGCAATAAAAACATCTCCTCAAAAGTTATCTTTATTGACATGCAATTAGATAGTTTTGTGTTATTTTGCATGCATTTTAAAGATTCGCATGCATTCCTACCAAAGCATCTGCAACTTCAACCTTTGGAAAAAATCCATTTCCCCTCATATTTTGATGGAAGTGTATTAGTCATGGCGTGAGTTTGAAATGAAGAGAGACTATGCCAATTTGCAATAATCTTAACCCTTAAATCCTTTGCAAATATTTAAAATTCCATTCCATGTATGAACATGCATTTGAAATAATTTATTCCATTAACAACTTGAAAAATATTAAAACTTTATTCTCCAACTCCCATATTGGCATGAGCTGAGTGAATATTGGTAAAGATCGCATAAATTAGCTTCATGCCTGAATGTAACATTTGCTTGAAGGTATTTGAAACCTTTTTAATCATTCCTTTTCTTACATATCTTACAACCACTCCATTTCATGAGATGAGATCTTTGCAAGGCTTTTTGTCAAATATTTCCAATGCCTTATACCTGTTTCACCATTTTGAATATATGTTTATGCAAGAAAGAATGATATATAGGCCTAGTATTAAGCTTCTATATTTGGCATGGTCAAACTAATATCAAACTCCCCATTGCTACCACTTCAATCTTCTCACATAAGGAAATGAAAAGAAGAAATTTGCAAAAGGGCATGGAATTCAGCTCAACGGCTACCACTTGCATTTTTTTGAAGTTTCTAAAGCTTTACCAACGAATCCATTTTATGCATATTGTCTACAGATTTCAGCTTTACATTTGCATGTCACATTTTCTTTAAATTTTCTAGATCCCTTTCAACTCTCTCTATAGTTGCTCAACTATTCCCTGTCCCTGCATGTCAATCACAACAGTTGTAACTATAACATCTGACAGAAATACTCTATCCTTTATGCTTTAATTAATCTCTAGTTTGGTGCGGGCTCATTCTAAAGCTTCTATATTAGCATGGGCATGGAGGATCTCGATACAAGTTATGGAAATCGACTTGACACCTACTAATATGCATTTTATTTAAAGTTTTAAAGCTTTTCATGAGATCTAGTCAACCTCTCTGACGCCTTTTCTCAGCTCTCACATGTTGCATGTATGTAATCTGCAACTATAATATCAAACAAAATTCCTCTATCCTTCATGCTTTGATGAAAAAATCACATCATTTCAAAGCTCCCTTTTTAGCACTGGCAAGGAAAATGTTGACAAAGATGGATGGAGCTAGTTTTACACCTGTTGATTGCATTTGTTTTAAAGTTTAGTCTTTTCAACATCCATATTATGCCCATGCTACAATATTTCATTATGTTACAATCTACATGAAATTGCCCCATATCTTTGCAAATGTGGGAGAGGAAGTGTTGTTAATATTTAGTTATTCATCCATATGCTTCCATGAAGGTGTAGAAATGGGAATACAAGAATTAAAGTTCAAGTTTAACTATGCACAACTTTAGTGTTTTCAAATGTGGTGCCAAAAATGGAGGGAATAAATGTTATGCATGAGTTTTAATTTTTTAAAGTAGGAATAACTAACTAAAATTGGTTATATAAACTCACAATCTATTTTTCTAACTATAGAGAAGGGGGATCGACTGCTTAGAACCCTAGGTCACAGCAGGATCTAGAACAATTAGCTACCCTAATCTACCTCATGCTAAAGGAGTGTTTAAGAGGGTGAAAAGGAAGGACAATTGATTTGTCACTTTCCTTCTATCAACATGAGAGTTTAGGAAGTTAGGTGAGCGGGTTTCTGGGGTCTAGGCTATAACTTAGGCAGCTTTTTTCCAAAGGACTCCAATGCAGAAGACAACCGATAGCATAATGTGTTGGCATTCGTATGAATAACGAATGTAAAGTATAGTCTAAGAACCTAGAAAAAACTACTATCAACTTGACAAGTACAGTCTAATACAATAAAAAAATTGAAAATAACTAGGCTACTAAAATAACAAGAACACTTTAACTTGAAAGATAAATTGATTAAGAACACAATAATGAGCAAGGGTGTTAGAAATGAAACTTACAGTTAGTTAAGCCTCCTGCAAGCTCCACATGAATGAAATACCTACACACAAAAGAATGAGGAAAAATATTGGAGCTGTTTCAGGGCTTGCCGCAGTCAAACCCCCATTTTGATGTTCCCACCTCCATTGATAGCTAGAATAGCCACAATAGAGAAAGTACGATAAAGAGAGTATTGAAATGAAAGTACTACGTGTCATGCTAACAAAAATATGCTATGTAAACAAACAATTATGCTAAATGAATATATATCACCTCCAAAAAGATGCCTTAAGGCACGTGAAGGAAGATGCGAGCTCGCAAGCTTGTCAATTCCAACGTTACCGCAACAACAAGAGGAGTAAAAGCAATACATTTTCAACTTGGATCTTTAAAGATGGTGAAAAATGTTGTGAATGAAGTGTAGAATGCTCAAGAAGTGTGAAAAAGATTGAGTGAAATTGAAAAAGATCAACTAAATGAATAAGATAGTCTTTTGAAGACGAAAGGGAAGACAAAAGAGTCATTTGAGGTTGGTCGAAGGGGTAGAGGCGTTATGCTTCATCGCTAATGGAGAAGTGTAACACTTCTACAAATTCTAGAGGTGGGAATCCTGTTAGGACAAAAGCATACCGTGAAGACGTCCATGCATCGTGCTCGCGTCCCTGATAGAAATTCCCCCATTGACACTACAGACAATCGCCAAATGGATGCAGAGCAAGTGAAGGATGTGAAATAGCATCATCAAGTTTGATTTTTCTAAGGTAAGGGGTGTAAATAGGGAATTTACAAGGGGTGAAAATTCACACCATTACATTTTTCCCCCACTTTAGCGAGCATATGTGCTACCAAATGTAAGGTAAAGTAGATTGAAAAAGTTTAAAGAAGTATACCTAAACCATCGAGGAAGTAGACCACAATCTGAAACACTCAACAACACAGGAAAAGGAGATGGCTCCACAAGTACTCGATCTTGAGGAGAGATGAACAAGATATGCCATAGGCCCACAGACCTATGGAAAAGTGAAAAAAGGGTTCTGCAGGTGCTTGGTCTTATAGAGTCAAACAAAGAGATCCTGCACGATGAAAGCGCTTTACAGGTCCTTGGAATTCCAAAGGAGGTGACCCAGGTGCTTGGTCCCGAGGGAAGGCCAATGTGAGAGGTTCTGCAGAGTTTGATAGGACCTTATAGGTGCTCAGTCCTACAAGGTTGATTGAAAAGTAGCTTCATAGGTGCTCCCATAAAGCAACATGTTAATTTGCAAACAAAACATGTTAGATAGCAAAAAACCATGCAGGAAAATAGACAAACACTCATGCAGACAACCAACAATTGAAGGAGAATATTTCAAAGGGTCCCTCAGGAACCCTTCAAAATAAAAGGGGTCTACTTGAGGGACTCTTTGTTTGAAAAGCAATAAAATATTTCGTCAATGATTCTAGCATCAAGGAATCCTTTTGAAATATTTCTTTCATCAAGGAATTCGAAAGAAATAATACTCCCTTGCAAGGGTAAGTTTTCATAATTCTTCATAAGAAAAAAAATTCAAAGGCAAGTTTTCAGATTCTATCTTACAAATCTGTGATGAAAGAAAGATATCGTTAGGGATCCTTGTCGAAGAATGCAATTTTTGAAAAATAAAATATTTTCAGCAAGGGATTTGTTGTCCATTGAATACACCTTTTTAAAAATTGAAGCAATATGATAGGCCCCCCTTAGGATGGTGTGTGCTAAACTTAGAGGCACGTGACATCCCAAGGAGAGAAAAGCAAGAATGAAAGTGATGTTGTGGCCTACAAAACATGACGAGATGTAATCGTGGTAATGTTATCACACACACGAGGGACAACACAGAAGCACCACAACATCACAAAGGAAGAAAATAAAAGATAAAAAAAAGGGACAAACAACAACATTACGAACAAGAGATAGGGGGATTTGATATTTCGGGGTCAGAGCTGCTAATAAATATATATATATATATATATATATATATATATATGAATTTTCATCAACCCCCTACTATATCAGACCATGTGAAGAAATTTACGTGTAGATAAAATTAAAATAGAAAATTGGGTCAACATGGAAGGGAAGCCTAAATATCCCCAACACTTTGCATCGTCCCCAATTGTCAAAAATCAAGGCACAATAGAGAAAGAATGACGTGACAAATAAAAGAAGTTTACAACACAAAATAGTCCTGTATCCAAGCACCTACAAGGGTGACAAGGGTCCTCTAGAAACACATAAAACAAGCACAGAGGAAACACAACACACAAAAATCTAATCTACAGATAAAGAAGATGTGCTCTCCTAGTCCTTATCAACTAGGAGGTTTTCGTTCTCCCAATCTAGATCATTATAAGGGGAAGTCAGATGAGCTTGCAAGGGTGGGTTAGCAAGCAAGGGGAGCACCCTCCAACTCTCCTATGAAAAGATCCAAGGAAGAGGCCCCTTAAGGTCTTCTTCACTCAACTCTTGTGGGCTAAACGCCATCGATTTTGCAAAAATTATCGACAAAGATGGGACATCGTCTACCGAGTTGAACATGCACTTGATGAGAGTGCCATGTGTCAACTGAGTGGGCAATGAAGAAGGCACTCGAGATCCACTGTCGAACTCACCAAAAGACTCGAGGGTAGTGACAAACTCCAGGGACACTGGGGTTGCCTCCATCACTACGATAGTGCAATCCAAAGAAAAACCAACTTCCAAAGAAGGTGACCCCTTCTTTTGACCTCTATTAGAAGCAGGTTCATCCTCTAACTTGTGCTTCATCATAGGATTTGAGATCCCCATAAATGAAGTGAAAGTCAAGCAAGAAACATAAAAACCCACAACGGACACCACCAAGGTATTCAACATATCCACTAGCTTGGGAAAATGTGGGATATTTAGAAGGGACATTAAGAGAGGAGGCTCAACTAAAGGAGCAATGAACACTTACACCCTTTTAGGGTGAGGATCATCCACACTTGTAGGGGGAGCCAAAAGCAAGAACAAGGTGGTGGGAACTAAAGCAAAAGGGGCAAACGAAGAGGACACAACAAAAGACATTGAAACAAGAGCTATTGGCTCCCCTTCCTCCTTCTATGAGGCAGCCTACTCAGTGGAAAAAGCCTTCCTATGACACTTACGCTTGTGTGCAAGGTATTTTCTTCAGCTCTGAGAGCTAGAGGCTACAATTTAAGGAGCAAAAGGCTCCTATTCAATCATCAGAGTATCCATCATAGTTGTTTCCAGTGGAGGGAGCGAATCCTAGACAAGAACAATAGAAAGAGATGCAGAAGCAAAGACAACAATAGGTAGAGAAGAAAACTCATGTGCCTTAGTGGTAGGCCTCTTCCCATTTTCTACCCGAGGGGCAACAACAATAGGAGGCCGCAAAGGTCGAGACGTAGAGGCGACTCCATGGGGACCCTTCCCCTTGCCATACAAGACGATTCAAGGCACTATGGGCAAGATAGGAAGGTCAAACACCTGATGCTTGGCCTTCCACCAAGCGGGCACTAACATACTCCCCAACAGATGCATAATGGAAAAATTTGAAGGTGTTGTAGTAGGGTAGGAGGCAGAAGCAGGTGGAACTATAGAGGAAAAAGAAGAAGGCCCCTGAGCAGACTTCTCCTCCTCCCTTTTTCAAGTGGTTGAGGTAGCTTTATGCTAAGCTATAATGGAAGCTTTAACTAAAATAGCATAGGGATAAGGAGGATAGGTCACTTTCAATGCTATGCCCCCATTCTTGTATTTTACATAAGTGTGGTACAACAGGTCCATCCTAGGAGGGAGTAAACCAAGAAGGGTAGGCCAGAAGTGATCAAGTGAGTAACCTCCATGTGCCAACATCAATTTGTAATCGATGTCATGGACTACATGCATGAAACCCTCATGAGAGAAATTTAAGCATTTATGGATCATCGAGGAGACTGTGTTCAAGGAAACTAGCCAAGGAATGCCTAGCTTCACTCTAAACAAGTCAGACCTCAGGATAATATCAAAGAGGGCATTCACAGTCCTAGGCCCAACCAGGACTAGCAAGGTGATGGAACTGATGGGAGAAATGGAAAGCCCATCATACGTATGTATAGTGCTTTTAGACTCATCATATCCATCCCTATATAAGAATTTTATTTAACATGATCTCCTTTGTGATAGCATTAACCCGACATGTAGGGTCAATGAGAATGCCAGTTACAGTATTCTCGTTGATATGAGCGGGAATGTACAAAGGATAGGGTTCTCTATTAGCGTTCATCGACAAATCCTATGAGGTAAAGGTTATAGCAGGAGACCCACTCATAGGCTAGACAAATGGGATGGGAAGATGCATGAAAGAAGCCATCTCTACGTACACTAGAAAGGAATTTCTCAGAATCCCCCAAGGGTTTCACAATTAGACCGTGATCTATTCTAGGTTTTGCTTTACAACGTTTAGGGACTCTTCTAGCTACACCACCAGGGGTTGTAGGTTGGGTTGCAAGGATAGGTGCCCTGAAACACACACACCTGCAACATGAGAGAAGACTTCTTCAACACTATAAAATAGAACCAAAACAGTTCATGTGGGTTAACCAAAATGTAGAGGAGAGGGATTGACTGCTCAAGACCCCAGGTCACAGGAGGGTCTAGAACAATTAGGTGCCTTGATCTACCTCATGCTAAAGGATTATTTAAGAGGGTGAAAATGAAGGACAACTAATCTATCACGTTCCTTCTATCAACCTGAGAGTTTAGGAAGTTAGATGAGTAGGTTTGTGGGGTCCAAATTATAACTTGGGTAGCTCTTTGGCAAAGGACGACAGCGCAAAAGACGGATGACAATGTGGCAAGCTAGCATCCTAGTTGGGTGCTGGCGTTCGTATGGTCAAAGGACATAAAGTATAGTCCAAGAACTTAGAAAAAACTACTATCAACTTGACAAGTACAGTCTAATAAAATACCAAAAATTGAAAACAACTCGACTACTGAAATAACAAGAAGAATACTTTAACTTGAAAGATACATTGATTAAGAACAAAATAATGAGAAAGGGTGGTAGAAATGCAACTTACGGTCAGTCCAACCTCCTAAAATCTCCACACAAATGGAATACCTACACACAGAAGATCGAAGAAAAATGTTGGGGTTGTTTCGAGGCTTGTCGCAATCAAACCCTTGTTTCAGTGTTCCCACCTCCACGAACAACCATAATAGCCACAATAAAGAAAGTACCATTAAGAGAGTATGAAATGAAAGTACTACACGCTATGCTAACAACAATATGCTACGTAAACAAACAATGATGCTAAATGAATGGATATCACCTCCCAACAAGATTCCCTTAAGTCACGTGAAGGAAGATGCGAGCTCGCAAGCTTATCAATGCCAACGTTACCACAAAAACAAGAGGAGTAAAACTAGAAGAGTGTCAACTTGGAGCTTCAAAGATGGTGAAAAATGTTGTGAATGAAGTGTAGAATGCTTAAGAAGTGTGAAGAAGATCGAGTGAAATTGAAGAAGATCAACTGAATGAATAAGATAGTCTTTTGAAGATGAAAGGGAAACCAAAAGAGTCGTTCGAGGTTAGTCAAAGGAGTAGAGGCATTATTCTTCGTCGCCTATGGAGAAGTATAATGCCTTTCTAGATTCTAGAGGCGAGAATCTTGTCAGGATGACAACACGTTGCATAGACGTCCACACGTTGCGCTCGTGTCCCCGATAGAAAATCCCCCACCAACACTACAAATAGATGCCAAATGGATGGAGAGCAAATGAAGGACGTGGAATAGCATCATTGGGTTTGATTTTCTAAGGTAAGGGGTGTAAATGGGGAATTTGCAAGGAGTGAAAATGCACGCCATTACACTAACTTAGGATTTTGGGTTGCGAGTTTGGATTTTATGAACTCACAAATTATTTTTCTAACTTATGATTTTGGGTTGTGAGTTTGGGTTTTACGAACTCACAACCTATTTTTCTAACTTAGGATTTTGGGTTATGAGTTTGGACAATTCAAAATTCTAACTTTAATTTTTGATTTTCTATTTGATGCTTTTAATTATTTATTTAATTAAAATAAGTAATAAAAATCTTGAGCATTGAGAGATCAAATTGTGTCAAATAAACTTGCACATCTCCTCTACCAACAAAATATCGTTTCATGATTCAAGAATATCAGATCAAAGAAAATCCAAAAAAACCATTGTTGTAACAATTGAAAGCTAGTTTAACTCACAAGCCCACCAATAAAGGAATTTTCATAATTTTTTATTGGATTCACATGTTTGCCTATTTTTTTTCAAATTGTCCAAAATACCAATACAACAAAACCTAGTAAGTGAAATCTACCTAGCTTCTTTGAAAACATAAATCTAATTGTTTTTGTAATCTTGCATGTAGAAAATTAAAGCATTAAAATATCTCAACCTATGAGGTTTCAAGCCTTAGAAATGGGCCAAATTGGCCAAAATACCCCAAAAATATCCCATTGAAAGAATAAATACCAATTTTCATCAATTTTTAAATTTAATTATTTTCATGAATTTTACCACTTTTCGCCACTGCACCCAATTTCAGACTCAAACCAATAAGTTGCTAAGTTGAACTAGATGAAATCAATTTGTAATTGACAAAACACACTTGAATTACTTTGAAAATAAAATAACACAAACTAACATTGGTTAGAAAAAGAGACTTCACAATTTGATCAAGTTCACATAATTTACATGTTCGAACACTTGAGAAGGATATAACACATCATTTGAAAAGTTTTAAAATTGAGTGATTGACAAGAAAAAACCCAGGACAACACAAGCACATAAGGGTTTTGATATCAATCTCATGAATTCTCTTAGTTCTTCTTTTGGACTTGGAAAAAACCTTATAGACTTCCTCCTCACAATCAATTTTGTTACAAAAAACCGAAAAACAAGCAAGCCCAACCTTATCGTTAACCTAGGCCACAACTTTGTCCACCCTAACCTAAGTCTTCTCTTGTTATTTTTTATTTTTTGGTAATTTAATAGCTGGGTTGGGCCAGCACCCATTGAATTATAAAAGAGAACAATAATTTCATGAATACTACATCCCCAATTCTACTTGCAAATTTGTTGCTGCCAGCACCCATACCTTCAGATCCTATACAAAAATCTACCCTACCCCTCAGATACATTGCACTACACCCTATTGCCTCCCCTTCCACCACCCGCAGTGATGGCTTTTTTTGCCAATTCATCCGCTGCTGAATTACCTTCATGATATATGTGACTGATCTTAAAGTCATCTAGCTCCTCTATGTTTTTCCTTATTTGCTTGATCCATCTGTTCAGTTTCCAATTAGGTGTGGAGTTCTGCCTGATAGCATTCACTGTGATCATCGAGTCGCCTTCAAGGTGAATCTTCCTAGCCCCACATTCCATTCCGAGCTCCAATCCACGAAGTGCAGCTCTAAACTCTGCCAAATTATTTGTGGCAACTCCAATATATTCTGCATGCTCTGCAAGGGTTGTATGGAACTCATCCCTAACCACACATCCTATACCGCTGGGGCCGGGATTCCCGCTTGCAGCTCCGTCAAAATTTACCTTCACCCAGCCAGCATCTGGGGCGCTCCAGTGAACTTCCTCATGCAATTTCTTTTTTCGAATACAATCATTGGTGCCTACCAAAGTAGGAACAGTAAGTCTGGGGAATGCCTTCATCATTTTATCATCCCATATGGTGTATGCATTATTTTCTATTGTTTTGATTTTCATAGCTGTATTGACCAATTCTATGATGGATGCTTCAATTTTGACCACTAATCTCTCCCTCGGCAATGTCTGTCCCTTAAAAATCCTTCTGTTTCGTTCTTTCCAAATTTCCCATACAACCATAGATGGGATAACCTGCCAGAGGCACTCAAATAGACTCTTACGAGAACGTTTAGGCCACATACAAAACCAATCTTTTAGATTCCTTGGCATTGGTACTTGCAGATTGAGTTTTTGAAGGAAATATTTCCAACAACTTTCTGAGTATGGGCATGAAAGCAATAAATGATTAGCATCCTCGTCCTGATTCTTGCATAACAGACATCTCCTTGGGCCAATCATTCCAATTTTATTTAGTCTATCTTGTGTGAGGATGCAGTTTTGAATAGCCAATCAAGAAAAGGCTCCAGCTCTAGGAGAGCAATATTTACCCCAAAGGAGCTCTTTTGGCCACAATTGGTCTTCTGCCCTTGCCTCTTGTACTTTGTAACCTAGTTTGACTTTGTAATTTCCATCCTTAGAAGCGCACTAACAAATCTCATCTCTTAGCCCAGTCCATATGAAGCCTCTTTCTTCTAGGATCCTTGAGAGCTTCTCCTTTTGTTCTAAAGGGACATTGAAGTCATCAAGGGACTTCCATTCCCATTTTTGCTTACTGTTGGTGCTTGTCACATACCCGTAGTCACAAAGTTTTTTCCCCCATCTTTTGGTTGACTCTTCCCTGATGATTGCAAGGTCCGAGAGGGAACAGAGAGCTGGGTGCCCTTCCCACAAATCCTCCCAAAACTAAGCACTTTTCCCATTGTTGACTTCCCATGTTATATGCTGAGTGATGATCTTCCTGCATTCAAGGATGAAGTTCCAAATAGCCGATCCATTCAGAGGGTCTAGCGTATTAATTATTCTTATAGGCTCATCTGAATCTAAGTACTTTCGCCTCAAAATTTGAACCCATCTTCGCTCCCCATTTCAAAAAATACTCCAGACCAATTTTGCACCTATGGCAAGATTCATGCCATACAACTGTTTCACACCTGCCCCTTTGGCTCCATAAGGCTTGCAGATCTTATCCCATGACAGCAGAGGTATTTTGTGGTTATCTATTGGACCATTCCAGAAAAATCTCCTCATGATTTGTATTAGTGTATCTTCCACCGCTCTTGGGATTTTCATGCATATCATAGAATAGATAGGGATAGCTGCTAATACTGTCTTCAACAATAATAATCTACCTGCAGATGATAACCATTTCCCTTTCTAGAGTTCCATTTTCCTTTTGCAGCTATTGATTAGATTTTCCCAATAATATTTCTTATTTATCCCCCCAAATAGTGGCATCCCAAGAAATTTCCTTGGTAGGCTTGCAATTCTAAGATCCAAGATTCTTGCAATATCCTTTTGTAGACTTGGTTGAACATTAAGGAAAAAAACTTCTGACTTTCTCTAGTTGATTGACTATCCCGAAGCTTTACTATAATTGTTCAAAATGTTCCTGATGGTGCTAGCTTCTACTCTTGTGGCTTTTCCAAAGAGAATCATATCATTAGCAAACTGCTGATGAGTAGCAGCCACCAATCCTGGGAAAATCTCAATTCCCTGCCATTGACCCGTTGATCTATAGTGTTGTACAGTCCTCCCCAACGCCTCTGCCATTATGATGAATAAGAAAGGGGATAATGGATCCCCTTGCCGAATTCCTCTAGAAGAGTCAAAGAAACCCTGGGCAACCCCATTGACTAGGACTGAAAATCTTGGGGTCGAAATGCACCTGGAGATTCGATTGACCCACCCTACCCCAAAGCCAAATCTCTATAAGAATTTCAGCAGAAATTGTCTATCCACTAGGTCGTACGCCTTTAGTATGTCCAGCTTGATTACCATATTCGGGCTTCGAGTCTTTCTAGAAGAGTGGATAGCCTCATGTGCAATAATAATCCCTTCAACTATCGATCTACCGGGGGAGAAACCACTCTGCTCATCAAAGATGATTTTTTTTAGGACAGTTTTTAGACGGTTGTCTATGACCTTTGTGATAATTTTGTAAATTGTGTTGCACAAAGCAATGGGCTTGAAATCTGCCATTGTTTGCACCTCCTTCTTCTTGGGGACAAGCGTAATGAATGTGTGATTGAAGGTACCCAACATCGCCATTCTTCTTCTGGATTCCTCAACAACTCTATGTAAATCATCATCAATGATATCCCAAAATACATGATAGAATTTTGCGGGGAAGCCATCTGGCCCTGGGGCCTTGTCTGCACCTAGCTGGAAGGCTGCCTTCTTAGTTTCTTCCAAACTGATGGTCTTAAAAAGCTCCTTGTTTTCTTCCTCATTAATTAGTGTTGGGATGTGATTTAGAAATTCTTCACGTTCTCGCACATTATTTACTGATGCTCGATTTAAAATTTCTTGAAAGTATTGCACCGCTATCTGATTGACCTCCTCTATTGACTGTGAGCTTGTACCATCTTCCTTTGCTATTGCTGTGATACGATTTTTTCCCCTGTTAGCAATTGTTGTTCTGTGGAAATACTTTGTGTTTCTGTCCCCTTCTTTAAGCCAGATTTCTCTTGATTTTTGTCGCCAGAATAATTCTTCCCTAGTCATAATCTCTGCGAGTTTCGATTTTGGCCTTTGTTCCAGTTCAAATTCTTCTCAACCCATCCCGTGCTTAATTAATTTCTCATTAAGTTCATTTAGTTCCTCCTCTACACAGGCCTTTTCCGTAAAAATATTCTTGAAATTAGCCTGATTCCATTCTTTTAGCTTCCTTTTGATGTGTAAAAGCTTTTGGCTAAACTTGTACATTCTTGATTTGTGGCCAACTCTGACTTCATTCCACCAGGTTTTAAAGTCTTCTCTTGTTATTAATCCTTATACCATACCTCAATTTATTTCCATAGCTAATATCAATCTTATCCTAAACTTTCCTGCATAATTTTATCTCGCTCCATCCCAATCAAAACACAAACCCTAGTTCGCTCCCTACGTGTATTTCCAACAATCAAATCCTAAGACTCTTCCCATTGTTAATTCAATGCCTCCTCCCATGATTGGAGCCTTCTTAATCCTATATAGATCCTGTTACATATATCACATCTATTAGTATTCCTAAGGATGCCAGGTTCTATATTCTTCCTCCTCTATCGAGGCACTTTCTAAAGATGCTTTAGTCCCTCACACTAGTTCTATACATGTTGATCATTCTCTTGTTCCTCCTTTTGAATTAATGGTGACAAATATTTTAGTAGTACCTTCCATGTTTTGTGTTTTACCTCCTCCTAATGATAAAATGTACAATTTTCTTGTTGACGCTCCATCCCTTTCTTCCTTCTTTATGACTAGCATAATTCAATCTTCAATGCCTATTATTTCTAAACCTACTATTAAATTAGCTCACTTTGTGGAGGTTAAGGCAAATAATTTTGAGGATGATGACAATTTATCAAACAAATTGACTATATACAAGTGCATCATACTAGTGACCCTCTTTCCTTATTGATTATTCCCTTATGTAGGTCTCTGATCATTGTCTTGCACTATAGTGGATGATGTTGTATTATAGAGCTCGATCAGACTCGGAGGCTTAATTTTCCCCACTTTTTTTAGCGTGTTTTCCCCCAAAATATTTAATGGGGGAATGCAAGGGGGGAAACACCCTCTTACGGGGCCTGGGGGTATTGTCCCCCTGATGGGGGTTTGGGGCTGCTGGGGGCTCGGGGTAGCACCTTGAAGCAAAAATTTGCTTATTTTTAATAGAAGAATTTTGATAGAAATGCCTAATATAATTTTAGTTATTAATAGTTAAAATAACACCCAAAAACCAACAGTTTTGTTGTTGTGTTGGAATTCCAAAAGGCACAAATTCAACAGTTAGAACAAGGCTACATGTGGAAGTCAAATAGGTGTGTGGGAATTAGTTTTGCTTGTTGCAAGCGTGTGAAACATTATGGTGAATTGATACAAGTTTTGTTAGCAAAAGGTTGCAGGTGTGTGGCTAGAAAAATGCATGTTAAGCTATGAGCACATGCAACAAAGTGTGTGAAAAATTAGCAGTGCTAAAATGTTGTTGCAAGTTGCAGCAGTTGTTGCAAGTTTATTGTAAATCATTTTCTAGACATTGATTAATATATTGAACCCTCCGTTGGTGGATTTAGCCCAAATTTGGGTGAACCACGTTAAATTCTATGTTTTTCTTTCACTGTCCATTTATGTATGTGTTTAATTTCACTATTTAATCTTTATAAATCTGCATTTAATTGGTAGGTTATTGCCTGCAATCCCTAACAGATGAGGCATGTGACCTTTGGGTACATGTTAACACACAATAGAAGACAATATTTTGATTTTTATGTTGTATGGATCATTCCTCTATTTTTTAAATTATTTTTCCTTATTCGTACTTGTATGTATGAATCTACCATTTTCTATAATATTTCAGATAATGTAAGGCAATAGGGTGTTCTTACCCTTTTCACACTGACCCGAGTATTTAGGACTTGTTATATGTTTTATTTATCTTTACTTGACATCAAATTATATGTTACCTTTTCGTTTTATCATTTCAACTCTTTGCTTCATTCCTCTTTGTGTCTTTAGGGATAATTAAAAAGCATTAGATCATAAAATCCCATTTTATGTTGACCCAACTTGGATAGTTTGGTTCATATTTGGTACCTATCGTATCATGATTTGTAACTCTTTCTTCTTACATGTATGTGACATTCTATGATAATAAAGGATGATGATCCTAGATCAATTATCATAATATTACTATCCCATTAGGAACAACTTTGATATTTTAGAGCCCTTCATACCTTCCTATGTGTTGGTGTTTTATTTTTGTTACCACTCCCATCCACTTGTGCTCTTTTCTAAGTTTCATCTCCTTGTCTCCCTTTTCATCATTTTCATTTGCAAATTACGTCTCTTAGCGATTATTTTGCACCTCTAATCTCATTCTTGAATGATCAACACTTACTTTCATCATGATCTATTCTTTTAAAATCTTGCATGGGTACACATTTTTTGATGTTTACTTTAATTATGCTATAATACCACTATTGATATATCTAGTCATCCATGTGTCTCTTACTCTTCTTCCTACAAATCTCATACATGATTTGACTTACAAATATTACATGACACAATCCTTTAACTATTTATAACAATTTCCCTTCTCCTATTTTATCGAGTTTTCCTCTCCCTTGGGGGTACCTTATAATTTCCCTTCTCTTAGGAATTGAGGACATCACCTTAGTTCACATGCTCCCATCTCCTTAGGTTACTATCTTTCCTCACTTTTATGAGTATATCACTCATGTATAACTCTTGCTAATTTCTCACGCATTAAACATGTTTACCCACCACTTGGAGGCAACTTCCCATTACCAGGGGCATCTCCTTGCATGTACCCTATTCTACCTATTCTAATATCATAGGTCTTGGTATATTTTCCTTTCTCCCCTATCTCAATTTACCTTAACTTGTTGGCTCTATCCTTTTTCCAATAAATTTAAGGTGCGAGCATACTATACACACCACCCCCATGATGACTATTGCAACACTATCATTTTCCCTAACATGGTCTCTTTTACCATGGGGTGGAAACCACATATAGGTAGGTGAAAAATTCTCATTGTGAACTTACTTTGAATTTGAACTATTTTGTTAGGTAACAATCTCATATAGCTACGTGTTTATCTATAACTAGTGTTTTTTTATTATCAATTTTACCTTTTTGCCCTACCATAGCCTATTCATTTAATGATATTGACATTAATAACTCATCATTATGTTTTTTGGAATTCTCATGGATCTTTTAATTGGTTAATATACTTCTATAAAATATATGGCCCAAGTAAGAGTAATAATGCGTGTGTAATTTCTATATTTATCATTCTTATGTCTAACTTTACTAGTTTATTTTATTTATCTTATACCATGTTTCCTCTTAAATAAAATAATGGTTATGTTTCTTATCATGGGTGTTTGCTAGGATAGAAACACATTGAAGTAAAGAAGAAAGTGAAGACAAGAAAGGAGAGCAAAAGTATCTCACACATATACATCTCTTTTATCAATATCCCTTTACATGTGCGTTTGAAGATTGGTTTTACAGTTTAATTTAATTAATGTACTCTTTTACCTACCCACTAAAGTGAGAACAAATGTTAGGTACAAAATTACTCTTTATAATTTCCACCTTACTTTTTTGCACTTAGTTTAGTGCTCATCTCCTTAGCATGTCAGGTTAATTTGCCATGAATTTTAGCCTTATCCCAAGTATTAGAATAATTTATAATAATCCCCATAACTATTTTTACACCTAAAATCAACTTGAAAAGTTTCATGTTAAAATTCAAATTTGGACACTTTACACTTGGATGCTAGAACCCTTGGAGACATATACACACAAATATTAGAGTCTAAATCAAATTAGTTTATCTTAAAAAAATTGGTGTAAGTAACCCGAACACCAAGTTGCCCTAATTTAGATTCAAATATTTAAATAAAGCCAATACCAAAATAAAAATATCCATCTTCCTCATTAGAACACAAAAACACATAAAACCACATCATGATACTACATTTTTTCCTTACTCTTGGAAGACTTGCTAAATTTTCCCTTGCACGAGACAACTAAAAGGTTTTGGAGCTAAATTATGAAGTATGTTTTATAATTCATTATCCTTGACAACATTATTTCATCTTCATTCCATATCTCTTATTATCTTCCATTTCCTTCCAATCCTTACTTATCCATCATTGTAATCTCCTTCCTAGTTCACTCCAAATTTCCCTAGTCCTCACCCATACACTCTCCATTATTCCTAAATCCAAATTTGATCCTTCAAACCATTCTTAGTAAGTCCAATCTCTCTCATTTCCTATGTCCATCCACACACACATACCACTTTGCATAGAACAACCTCATAGGGTTTTTTCTTTCTTGACCCAAATTTGCACATACCACATCACTATTCCACTTTAGAATTTTTACACACAACAATATTTTACTATGGTTTTGTTGAGGTTGGAACACAACAACAAAGCAATTGATTGAGGTAGTCTCCTATATAGCCAAACCCCTTCTTCTTGTCCCCAAGCTCAAATATTGCATGTCTAAATATTTAAAACAAGTACAAATAAATTACAAGTAGCCTTGGAATTGACAAACTAGGGAAATCATCCACTAGAAAGAGCCCTAAGAGATAGAGGAAAAAGGTGTTTGACAATAATTTATCCTACATGAGTGTCTAGTTGTAAATATGTCTATCTCTAGCAACCATGATTAATGGTAGGTTCTTGCTAAAGTGTTTGTGAAGGAATTTAACACCCTCTTTTAGTATTATAGACCTAATAGAGCATCCCAAAAGGACCTTAGTTCCCACTTGTTATGACAAAACTCTCATCAATGTTCCCCAATCATTTTGCCCCACATAAGCATTGCAGTTCAATGTTGGAGCCCTACACTGTTCATAAAGACCTCAATTTTGCAACCCTTCTCTATTAAGCCTCTGTTAGCCTAGTTAGTCATCATCAACCTTTAGAACTTCAAGTTACATAAAAGATCTCCCCAAGTCATTTACATTTATTCATTTCCCAACTTAGTACCAATTTGGCTTATTTAAAAAATTGAAAGGTATTTTTATTCTCTATTTTATTTTAAGTGTTATATTCATATTTGTTAGTTTAGATTGATACATCAAAATGAGTGAATCTAGATTAATAATATTCATAAAAATACCTCAAGACAATACTAAACATCAGGTTCCTCAATTTAGTCTTTTAGTAAGTATATCTAAACTTTTACATTTCATACTTTGCTCCACATCTTATTTATCACAATATTGTTCTCTTTATTTGCTCGATTTGTGCACACATTTTCATAGTACACTCGAATTTAAGAAATGATATTATCATTGATTTCATCTTTACTTTTTGCATGGATTACATAGGTTTAGAATACACATTGATCCAACATTTCAGTCTCTTCAAGGCCTCCATCCTTTATGACACTATTAATTAATTTATTTTTACTTTGATATGTATGTACTCTTAATTTTGCACACACACTAAATAGGTAAATTGGAGATCAAAAAAGTGTATAACCTATCACTTTTTTGTTCTTCATTTATACCTCTTTGCACACATGTTTATGGAGCCCTTTTAAAATTCAACACTTTTGACACATATTTATGTTCTTATGTTGTCCCAACTCTTAAAAGGTCTTGAGTTTTGTGTATAAGATATATATTTAAATGAATTGTCTTAGGGTCATTTGAACATGATATAATCACATGACGTCAAAGTAAAGCAACACATCTATGTATCTATCTCTAAAACAAGTATTATAGGTCTAGCATAGTGACCTCCTCTATCCATACCGACATTTAGCATCCACCTTTATGGTAATTCCATCTCTATATTATTAACTTACTCATAATTACTGAGGTTGAATGAAGTTCCAAACTTTAATCCTATAATAGCTTGCCCCACAAAGCGTTTTAGCATGAACTTTATTTTCCTTACAACAATCAACAATAGGTGAATTCTTTTTGTATGTATTGATTATTTCATTTTATACAGAACATGATTCCAAGTTTGTAAGATAAGATTGCAGTTTTGTAGGACAAGATTAGCCTAGTCTATTGATCAATAATCTAATTCCAAATTATTATTTCCAATTCTTTGTCACAATGCACAATTAAATAAACTCACATTTAAAAGTACACAAAATCTTAACCCCTCTCATTTCAATTCAATGCATATTTAATTATTATTTCTATTGACACATTCCAATCCATATATCAATCTAAACAAGTTTTTATTTATAATTAATTTATTTACCTAAAATATTTTAGGTGTATACCAAATTAGGGGGCAATGCCAAGTTTGGGGGTAATGCCCAATATTTTTATCAATATTGGATCAATAGTTGTGATTTTTAAAGTTGTTAGTGTTGATGATGACTACCCATAATTAAACAAAATGTATTCTTTTGATCTAAAAAGTAACCAATCATGTGATTCCACATCAACGCTCAATAAAACATGCTGTGAATGCACAAGTATTGGTCTCACTTTTTTTTGGGTTTTTTTGGACACCTTGACAAAAGCATGCTGATGTGGCATCATATTTGATGATGTGACCTTGAAACCTTAATTATAAACAGGGGACTTGCCAAGTAAGCTGCTGTAAAAATTGATAGTGATTTGAAATTTTCACATAGAATAATTAGAAACAAGAAGTTAAGATACACAACTAGTAGATCCTCTCCCCTATGTTATGAAGACAATAAAAAAGATGTTACTACATTTAATAATAATAATAATAATAATAATAACCACCAGGTGTATTGATAATCGAACTAAATATAAAAGAGCGCTAAAGGCAGGCCTGCGTTGGAATTGAGTTTTTGCATTTGCGGAGATGGCAGAAGTAGAAACGGTGGAGATATCTGAGTCGGAGGAGGATGAGTTGTTTGTGGACGCGGAGGAGTGGCAGTGGGAGAGTGCATTGGAGGAGCATCTGCGGGGGTTGGGTGTGAGGCCCCGAAGGGAGTGGCTGCAGCACTGCCTCAACTCCATCGTTAATCCCAACATGAGCGTCGCCCCACAGGCGGAACACTGTCTCTCCCACTTCTTGTTTGCGGATTTTAACACGGCAGGAGATGCCATTCTTCCCCCCAATATTCACACATTGCATGCCACCGATATCCCTGGCCCCTTTCTTTTGCAGGTATGCCACCACATCAAGCTAAATTACTTCTCGGGTGCTGCTAAGTTAAATTATGAGTTTTTAAAGCAATATGTCCCGTGTATTTTTAGTATTTTTTTTCAGAATTTGGAAAAATATGTCATGCAAGCAGTCACATTGACATTAAACTCCCTAAGTTGGTGGGGAAAATTTCATCCCCTCCTCAGCAGCAACCTAAATCTTATTATAATTAAGTATGTAAAGCTGCTTTTTTATAGGTAAAGGTTCATACTATACTCAAAATAAAACTGGGAGCTTGGACCACACTGTATTGTTTTATTGTTCAAAGAGTCAAAATAAGTAGTGGGACAATGTGCACGCTACTTGAAACCCAAATCATTGCTTTTCACACGGTTTGCTGTACATTGAAATTAATAATGCGACTCAACATTAAAAGCAAGCTAGTCATGATATATATCCTTTCTCTCAACCTGTGATTTATCACAATGTGAAAAGACCAGACAACAGAAATTATAGGTAGTACAATCTACTATAGTTGCTAAAAATTCAGTAGCTATTTTGCAACACATGAATACCTTGAACCCATAGCAAGTATTTTTAGGTCGTTGCTCAATAATGATTTTTTCAAAGCCTTTTTGTTTTAAAATGCAAATGAAATTTTCACAGTCAGAAGAGCATCTGGGAAAAACTGTGTATATTGTTTTTATCAACATTTTGGAATAATGTTATATTTAAAGCTTGCCTTGTATGCAAGCATTCTATTTCAGCATTGAAACTTAAGTAGTTTATTTTGTATTTATTTTTAACAAATTACATTGCATAAGCCTACAAAACCTTGTAAACACTGTATATTTTGTTTTTATCAACATTTGGATCACCAGAATCAACATGGAATGTTGTCCAAAATAATGTAACCAGAAATGAGAAACACTAATGATATTGAGATGAGAAATGGGATTGCAAAGGTTGTGCATAAGAAATAAATATGTATACGAGTATGATTTTCGGAAATAAGAATAAAAAATGAGATTCCTCAATTACATACTTTGCCAATGATTCTAGCATAAGGAAGTTTATTTAAATGTGTAAAGATATATAAAAGCTAATATTTTTGAAAGAAAGAAAATATTGAACAAAGATTGATAGTTTTACATAATTTCAATTTAGAAAAAAATAAAATATAGCCATATATATGAATCATGATTCAAATAAACTGAATATCACATTTCTTTTTGTTTCTATAAAAAATTCTTTATTAACATGAAATGGCGAAATGTTAGCAGCACATCTTATTTCAGTCTATCTCTATTTCTTTTTGACTTTAATTATTGGTTACTGCTGCCTCCATTATCTAATCACTATTTAGTCTGCACAGATAAAATGAACAGTTCTTCTGTGCCTCGTAGTCGAAGAATCTTGATTACTTTATTCTATCTGTCTGTTGATTTGGCAACATTTCAGTTAAAAAGCTGAATTTGATAAAAGGTTATATAATTACTGTAGAACGATATCAATCAATATTTTGTTCATGATGTTAATTAGAACTTCATTCTTATAATATTGAATTTTTATTTTCTTTGAGTCATTGGGAATACTGTTCATGTTTAATTTCATCCAAATTTGCCCAATTTGATTGCTCCATTATTGAATGCTTACTGACTTTATAAGGCCATTTTCCCATCATTTTTAATTTTTTCCCTTTCTTATTGAACTTTCCAGAATGTATTCGATGCAATATTGCTGGTTTCAGCTCATCTTCTTCAGAAGCATGTCATTCTAATATTTACTTCTTTGCTTAGCTTTTTTTTTTGTTGTCCATGAAGACAAAGGCTTCTCATGTAATTGACATAATTGCTGCAGTCCTTCTTGTAACATTTTTATATTTATAACTGGTTTTCAATGGCCACCATAAAGCAAGAGACTGAGAACTCCATTGGCACTTCTACCTTTTATATGTTATTAACAGTTCATTTTGCAGTTGAGATGCAGAAAAAGACAACTTACTTTTGTGCCCTAGGATTTCAAGAAGAATCTAAGTTACAGATTGGTTAAGGACAGGGAGGGTTTTCCATAAAAATCAGCGAAAGAGTGGATTCTCAACAATATAGAACAAGAGTCATTTCATACCTTGGGTTTCACCATGCAATATCATTTTTAGGTGGTGGATTCTCTTTTAAAGTTAGTTTCCGAATATCCTAGGAGATTGAGATAGGGCATGCCAATGTATAGGGGTTAGAACTAAATGAGAAGATCAAAGAAGGAAATAAGGTTGCAAGGAGACTTCGGGACAATGTACTTATTGAGACAACATTTATTCCAATATTCATGCAAGCTCAAGATTTTATCCTTGTCTGCATCAAGCATTATCAATATGTTAGGTAAGTGGTCAAGTCCTTTGCAAATTTGATGTTAATTTTGATGAGCACACACTTGTACTGAGAGGGGGGGTGAATCAGTATCAGACAATCTTTTCAATTAAAACTTTAATAACCACAATAAAGTAAGCACATAAGATCCACACACATAAGAGACACAAGATTTTATGTGGAAATCCTTTCGGGAAAAAAACACAGTAAAATATTGCTTATATTGAACTTCTCTTACAAACTTTGTAGGCACCAACCCACTGGAGACACCAAACCCCAAAACTGACCACCAACCCAGCAAGAGACACCAATCTCTTATAATGAGGCACCTATCTCCCGATCTCCTCAATTAAGATCCACCAACCTCTGATTGAATATTAAGTGTATTGTTACTTCAAGATGCTTCACAAATCTGCCTTAATATCTTCACCAAAATATGCTATATTTTTGCTCTTAGATCTCCTATAATTCTGCTATAATCTGTCTCTTAGATCTGCTATGATTTCTTCACAAAATCTGCTCATACACTCCTTCACATTTGCTTATAGATCAGCTCCAAAATCTGCTCCTCAATCTGCCTTGAATAAGAAAGATATTCAATAATTGCTTACCTTCAAAACCTCCAATCAATCTTCTTTTATATCATGCAAAGGGGGGTGACTTCATGAAATTGTATGATTCTTCACAATGGTTGCAACTTCTTGATACATATGCACCTTTTTACATTGCCTTTAGATACTAAACTTGGGTGCACCACTTAGCAGTCGGCCCCTATAGAAAAAATAATTTAATTTATTTTTAAAAACTCCAAAGAGGGTGCCACACTAGGGGAGGTCAGCCCATACATAAAAAACATTTTATTTATTTTAATTACAAATTCAAGAAGGGCGCCAAGTAGGAGGGAGTTGACCAACAATAAAAATAACTTAGTGACTGCCTTGTGAGGATAAAACGGTCTTGGAATGGGAGCAATTTCTTCTACCATCATTGTGATATGACATTAATGCGCCTTTGACATCAATTACAATAATTCTAACAAATTCTATTGAAAGTATTTTCAGTTTGGTGCTCTATGAAGAAACTTGAGATTAATGTAGAAAAAGTGAAGTGTGGAATAAAAAAGCCCTTGAGTGTTAGAAACATGTCAATAAACAATGGTTGAAAGAAAGCAATAAGTGTCCTTTAAAGTTGGTTAGGAGAAATGAGTTCAAAGAAGAGATTGCAATTATGATTACTTTGCTCAATTGAGTGATGGGGCAAGATGAAGCATGGTTCCCAAACTTGGATTTGTCAAACCCCAAATTTAAAAACTTGACAAAACTTAGCAAAACTTGACAACTTAAAAGAGTGCTTTAAAAAATAGATGTTTTTCACTCAACAATCATGTTTTTCACTCTAATGTCACGTTTTATGACACATTTTAGTATACAGGCATTTTTAGGGTGTAAGGTGCCAGGCCAGAAATATGCACTAGAGTGTTAATAACCAATTCATGACTCTGGCACTCAAACTGTAGATATTAATAAAATGAGCAAACCCGAATATTATATTTAATTCAAAAGATGATTGCTTCTGTTGCACACATATTGCTAGCAAAGGGGTGCTTCGAAGATTATACAGAGTGCCAATATATTTCAATCGAAGGATGCTAACCATACCAAGAAAATAGTGGCGACAATGAACAACTTACAACAAAATCGCTAGCAATTATGATAATCACACAGACCCAGCTGAATTACTCAATACATACATATACGATGAGATGTCTTCCTAGAATATCCACACAGGCTTGGATACAAGAGGTGGGTTGTGTTATGGCAAGCAAGACCCGATGACAGGGTATTGAGAGCTCTCAGGCCCTTTGACAATGGTGTCGTTCCCTATCTTGGATGAGCCTTCGTGGTTGATCTTCCGAATTGGTCACAATGTAATGGTCCTTTGATTTGCCAATGAAATGGTAGGCGCACAAGGGAATGGATATGTATACAGGAGGCAACGATGAGCATCGCCTTTCTTCACCAAATATGTGGTCGTATAGCGCCATTATGTGCCTTCTGATGTGGGGATGCAATAAGCGTCGAGTTTGAGACTCCCGTTTTCTTACTTGATTGCCCTTCTTGTGTTTCTTTCTCAATGTCGGCTCTCTTGTTGGAGTCACTCGAGCCTCCTCTGACAACGCGTTTGGTGGCTTATCTGCACTAGCAATAGACTCCTATGATGGTGTGATGCCTATGGCTCGGCCACAATTCAATCGCTTCTCCTTTCGTTGCCTCCAGCAAAGCATCCAACTTGAGACGGTTTCTATGGAATTTGCGTGTTTCTCCTTGGACGATGGCTGCACCTAACCTGGTGACCCTTGTATCCGCAAGAGCTCAAGTTAGAGATTGTAAATGGAGATGGCAGAAAGGGGACGAGACAAATAATTGCAAGGTGAGGATTTTGCCCCACCTTAGAGAGGATCTGTAGAGGTTTTCATCTCCCAAAAATCCAACTTTTATTTGTCCAATCCGTGATGATCAACAAAGCCAAATGATTCCATATAAAAACTCACCTTCCAAAGGGTCGACCTCAATAAATTTAAATATTATTTTCAATAATTTAAATTTATTATTAAATATTATTTTAAAATATTTAATTATTATTTAATATTATTTTAAATATTGTTTTAAATGCAGATTAGTGTTTAAAAACATCGTTCCCTCCAAAACTCATTTCGAATTAATTGGGGTCATGACAGTTGCCCCCGCTCAGATGTTGCTTGCCCTTAAGCAACTTCAATTCTGGGTGCGCAAGAGTCGCTGCATCTACCCCCTCCTCAGTGTCATCATCCGAAACAACCTCAATATAGTAAACATGTCCTTTCCCCATACACTTGTGGCCCCGTACCCAAGGTTCCTTGCAAGTGAAGCATAACTCTTTCCTTCGGAGCTCATTCTTAGACATATCCACCTTGTGAGACCTCGGTGGTGGATTCATAGATTGAGGGGTAATCTCATGAGGCGCCTTCTTTGGTTGCCTTGTTGATGCACTCTTGAGCATAATTTTATTCTTCATGGTAGAATCCTCAAGGCTTAAGGCCCTCCGAATGGCCTCCTCCAAAGATATTGGTTCTAGAGCCCTCACCAAACCACGAAAGGACTCTGATAGCCCCTCACTGAATAGGAACATGAGTCTTCAATCTGAAATCTCCGGAACCATAACAACAAGCCTTTGAAATTCTGCAACATAATCATCCATTGTCCCATGTTGTTCGAGTCTTGTCAAATCCCTGAAGTATACCTCTGGATCCTTTCTATCAAATCTTTCTATAAGATTTTGTGTGAAATCAACAAATGTGGTGACAAGATTAAACCTTTGCGTCACGATTCCATGATGCCACCATTCATGTGCTATTCCCTCCAAATGCAGAATGACAAACTTGACCGCTTCATCCTCGGGCATTGGGTTGAGTGAAAAGTATGTGTCTAACTTTAGTACCCATGCTCGTGTTGTCACTTTTCCCGAACCATCAAAAGTTGGGAGAGTCAACTTTCTCACCCTATGCTATAGATCTCTATTGGAATAATATGCTGATTGTCCTCCTTTTGATCCATTCCTCGCATTGTGAAACTGAATGAATGGGATTTGATTTCTCACATTTGGATCAATCTATGCATAGGCATCTATGCTAGCATTGACATCTCCTTCGGCAAGTCTCTACTCTTCTCCTCCATTGGTCGGTCCATTCTTGGGTAGGAATGATGGTTGTGTGGGTTGGGTAGCCCTGCTGTTTTGAATCGCAGGTCCATTTTGATTTGAGCGATTGCTTTATGGATCATGATTTGGTGTATAGATTTGAAAATGTTGGTCATGGTATTCATGGTTTGCATCAACATGCTTATCATTTGTGATGTTTGCTCATGTTGCTTGGCCATTTGCTCCTGCATTTGAGCCATTTGCCTCAGGAAAGTCTCCCATTGCTCATCCCTATCAGCCATCTTCTTACCTTTGCCTCCTATTCTGGATGACTTAGCTTCAGCCTTTCGTCTTTCCCTCTCAATAGCTCGCTGATCCCTTTGACTCAAACGCATAACATTCCTCTAGGTTGGTAGGATTGAGGCTCTGATACCACTGTAAGGTGCCAGGTCGGAAATCTACACTAGAGTGTTAATAACCAGTTCACGACTTTGGCACTCAAACTATAGATATTAATAAAATGAGCAAACCTGGATATTATATTTAATTCAGAAGATGATTGCTTCTGTTGCACACATATATAACTACTCAAAATTTATACATTGGCAAAGGGGTGCCTCGGAGATTTAATAAAGTGCCAATATATTTCAATCGGAGGATGCTAACCATACCAAGAAAATAGTGGCAACAATGAACGACTTACAACAAAATCGCTAGCAATTATGATAATCACACAAACCCAGTTGAATTACTCAGTACATACATATACGATGAGACGTCTTCCCAAAATAGTCGTACAAGCTTGACTAGAAGAGGTGGGTCTTGTTACAGCAAGCAAGACCCGATGATGGGGTATCGAGAGCTCTCAGGCCCTTTGACAATGGTGTCGTTCCCTATCCTAGATGAGCCTTCATGGTTGATCTTCCAAATTGGTCACAATGAAATGGTAGGTGCACAAGGGAATGGATATGTATATAGGTGATAGCGATGAGTATCACGTATCTTCACCAGATATGTGGTCGTATAACATCGTAATGTGCCTTCTGATGCGGAGATGCAATAAGCGTCGGGTTTGAGACTCCCATTTTCTTACTTGATCGCCCTTCCCGTGTTTCTTTCCCAATGTCGGCTCTCTTGTTGGAGTCGCTCGAGCCTCCTTTGACAATGCGTTTGGTGGCTTATCCGCACTGGCAGCAGACTCCTATGATGCTGCGATGCTTGTGGCTCGGCCACACTTCAATCACTTCTCCTTTCGTTGCCTCCAGCAAAGCATCCAACTTGAGACAACTTCTATGGAATTCGCATGTATCTCCTTGGACGATGGCTGCGCCCAACCTGGTGACCCTTGTATCCGCAAGAGCTCAAGTTAGAGATTGTAAATGGAGATGGCAGAAAGAGGGACAAGACAAATAATTGCAAGGTGAGGATTTCATCCCACCTTGGAGAGGATTTGCGGAGGTTTTTCCTCTCCCAGAAATCCAACGTTTATTCATCCAATCCGTGATGATCAGCAAAGCCAAATGATTCCATATAAATACTTGCCTTCCAAAGAGTTGGCCTCAATAAATTTAAATTTATTATTAAATATTTGATTATTATTTAATATTATTTTATTATTTAAATATTGTTTTAAATGAAAATTAGTGTTTAGCACTGTTCCCTCCAAAACTCATTTCGAATTAACCGGGGTCATGACATAGGGCACGTTTTTTGGTATGCAATTTTGTTTTTCAGTCTATAGTTGCATTTTAGGACACATTTTCAATAAACAAGTGTTTTTAGGACAATTTTTAAGGCAAGCAAGAGGGACAGTGAAATACTAGATTTTATAGTGTTTTTGGGTGCTTTTTATTGAATTTTTCTTGTGTCTCAGCCCTACAAAAGCTCAATGTGGAAAATTTTCTATGAGTACTTGGTGTGAGAAATTTTATGCCACCACTTGGCAACTTTGCGAGTTTGCAACCTATGAGATGGAGCAATAATGTTTAAGCCATGTGCTGGAATAGGCCTTGTAAATTTTTTTCTTGGTATGGTTGTTGGTTTTAGTGTCTTTATCATTTTGTGTGAGGCTCCAATTTCTCCTTGGTTTGGTTATCTTTGTAATGTGATTTGATTTTATCTATTGTTGTCTTTTGGTAGCTCAAATAGTTATTATGAGTGGTCATTATAAACATTTGTTGTTTGTAGTTAGCAAAAATGTCAATTAATCTTTGTTTCATTGAACTACATCTTCATTTGTCTTTAATGCCTTATACTAGGTTGAATGGTCAAAAGATTTTCATGTTTATGTTTGTCTATCAAATATTGATGAATTGTCCTATATATATATATGTACGGATCTACCAAAGTAGTGGATGTGAATTTGTAGAAGCTCCATAGTGGCTAAGTTTTGCCGTTGGCCATTTTCCAGATGGCATGGTGACATGTAAGTTCTAGTTGGTGTGGACCCTTTTGGTTGGCCTTCATCCCCAGGCATTAATCATTAGTAAATAATCTAGCGGTGGTTTGCAAAGTCTTTATGGTTTGTAGTCAATATAATGTGGTGATTTCTCATTGGTATTGATGGATCTATAGAATCATAGATGGTTAGGTGGGGCCCATTTGTAAAGTCTAGATCCTCTGTTGGCCTTCAATCTTCTCTAATAGTTTTTTGGATTGTGTTGTGTGGATGCCTTTGACACTTTGTAGTAGATATATATATCCTGAATATGTACAACTTGGGATTCATAGATATGCAAGTTCTTGTTGATTTATGTGATTGGCAAGCTTCACCATTTATCACTTGTGAAGTTCAAACATATTATGCATTATGCATCAAAATTTGAGATCTTAAAATTTCAATGGCTTTTTATAGCAAGAAAATGCTACAATTCATTAATGAGGCTTTAATGAAACCCTAATCTGATTGCTTAAAGCTAACTTTGAGCACTCTTGATGTTACAATGAGAATCACATCCCTCACAAGTGATTAAGGCAACTAGGGAGACCCTCGCATAAAGTTTTTAAGTTGCAATTGTGATTTAAAACTTCTTGGTGTGTGGTGCCATATTCTCGAGTAAGTTCAAAATTTTCTTTGCTATTCTTGGTGCTAAACTTGAAAGTGAAGGATCTAATTATATTCAATTTTTTTGAAAAGTTGCGAAGGTTAGCTAGTTAAATTGTGGGGTAGGAAAATTATTGTTTGTTATCAAATTGTAAACCATGGGAGAATCAATTAGCATTGTATTGATATTTCCTTGCCAAATCTGAAAACCCTACATTGTAAAATCAACCATGGATCCTCCAAACCATGCTAGACTAAGACATGCCCTTTGCATTCCCCATGGCATCTAAACATTGCAAGAAATCAACTAGAAGGGATCAGGGCAATGTACAATTTTTTGAGGATTTTAGAAGAAATATAAATGGTCCTTTGACTTCTATGTGGGCTGGGATTTATTTCATTGAGCATGGTAGAAGAGAGATAAGAGAATCCTTGTACACAATGCATGGGAGTATGACTTAGGGAAGGTAACAATGCTCAATTGTTTTCCAAACCTTGATGTCACAGAATGTATTGGGGCCCAATCTAATAGTGTAAACTTTTGCTTGAGTTTTGTCCCCCTTTGTGCATTTGGCCTTATTTTTCCCATCATTTATAAATGATTTGAAAAATATTCAAATGGGTCTCCTTTGGTCAAATTTTCCAATGTTTTGTTCTTTGTCACCCTTTATATCCCTACCATGTGCTGAAATCCAAGAAAGTCCTAAGTTTGGGAGTGTTTTGATTATTTTCCATTGCTTTTGCAGTATTGTGGACTATTGGAAATTTCCTACTTGTCCAATGTCCCAATCTTGATGTCCAGCTTGCATAATTTCTCCACAAGGTCTATTGGGTTTTCCCCTCCTTCCATTTTCCTTTGTTTCCTCCTTTTGTGGGTTTTTGGTGGACATGTAAACATTAGTGTATTTATCCTTACCTCCCTTCCTTTCTTGCATTCTTGCAAATCTTCATTTTCCTCACCTTTGTAGAATTTCAATGTGGGTTCAAACTTTTTCTCCTCCGCTTCATCCACTTCCCTCTTCTAGTTCTGCAAGATTTTCCCACATCATTCCCACTCCTCTTGAGATTCATTTCCACCTCTGGATTTCCTCCAATCCTACCTCCATCTCTGATTTGTTTTTTGATTTGTACGCTCTTTTTTAGACTAGAGCTATGAACCAAAGAGGCCACCAAATACTTGAACCTTGGTGGCCACAACAACAATGCCACCATTTAACCATCGCACTATGGGATGAACCCCACCTCCATCTCTGATTGTTGATCCTCAATTGTTTTCCCATATTCCCTCCAAACTTTTCTTGTTGACTTCAAGTGGAGTTTTAAATTTCCATTCCAATGTCCACTTCGCATTGAATCCTTGCAAAAGTTCTTAGTGCTTTTTGTTGTTTATTTATTCTTGTGTGTAGTTCAAGTTGACCTTCGAAGATCCAAATTTTCAATCCAGATGTCGTATTCTCATGTCCAATTTTGTATCTCTTAGCCATATTTCTCGATATTTATTCCTTTGCTCATTTCACTTCTTTTGTAGAATTTCGGCAGACTTCTAGACTTCCATCGAAATGTTCACTTCTCATGTCCAATCCCGCAATGAAATTGTGTATTCCCCATTCTAACCTCCTGACTTGAATCAAAATTCCACATTTTCTCTTGTTCGCTTCAATCATTTCCCAGATTCTCCCAAGACGTCATTAATGATTGGATTTGACCTTGCAACTACTCCAAGAGGATTTTCCCACCTAGAAACTATTGTCCATCTCAAGAGTGCATATTCTCATGCAAATTCAATGGTGGATGATAAGGATTTCCAATTTTCTATTAATGTGATGGTTGAGCTCCAATTCCCAATAGTTCTCCCACCCATTTAGATCGTCTATCTCGTGAATTTCTTGGATTTCTACATTATCTTGCACACCAAGGTTATAATGTCCAGTTCTTCATCGATTTTTTGCAAGGAGTTGAAGAAAAGCTATCTACTTTCCGACACAATCTAGAAAGCCATTAATCACTTAGAAATGGATGCAATCATACTAGGGAAAGTGTTAGTGTTTCTTAGATCAGATTAGATAATCAATTCACAAAAGAAATGCAACACATAAGACAATGAACACAACAAGATACCCTGGGAAAACCCTCCTCTTGAGGGAGAAAAACCCAGCAAATATATCTCTTATATATTGAAGGAATAAGAGCAGAAATCTGCTTGAACTCAGGCCCAACACAATACCGAATTTGATACAATGAATAATAGCACCTCTCCTAGATGCAAAGATACAAATGAATATGTTTCTCCTTGAAATCAGTCTGCTGCTACAAAGTGATGATCTGCTGCTACAAGATGATGATCTGCTGATTAAGTATGAACTTCTTCTAAGACTGCGAATTCTGCTCTGCCAAAAGTGCGAACTTGTTTTTCTTCGAATTGTGGTTTAATGACCAAAAGTAACCTTGTATATATATCTTCTTGGCACCTCTTCATTTAGGTCGGCCTTTATACAAATAATAATAAATGAATAAATATAACTTAAGTCGGCCAGTCAACAAGTAGATGATATAACTCAAAATAGGGTCGGCCCATGCTCTAGTTGATATTTGATATGAGTCTTAGTGAAGACCGACGCTGTATTAACATCAACACTCCCTCTCAGCTAGGGATGAACTTCCATCTGCACAAGACACATTATGTTAGAATGAAAACAAAATAAAATATCACCTCAACGTGATATTAACCATTATGGCTACTCCCATAGATGGTAAAAACTCATCACGGATTCTCTCACGTGATGTTGTCATGGAGTCGCACACATGACATCCACCATAGCTTCTCCCAGAGGGTGGAAACAAGGGCTTTCACCTCAACTCTCTCTAATCAGAGAATTGCATTATCAAGGACTTACACCTCAACTCTCTCTCAGCAGAGAATTGTATTAACAAGGGCTTGCACCTCAACTCTCTCTCAGCAGAGAGTTGCATTCTCAATCAAGGATCACTGATTACTGAGACTCTTTCTCAGTCAAGGCTGCATTCTCCACCATACCAAGTTTCTCTCGGAAGTATACAAACTTCATCCTGGCGAGAGGCTTGGTGAGAATGTCTGCCGTTTGCTCTTCAGTGCTGATATACCTCAACTGTATAGCTTTCCTTTGCACCATATCTCTAATATAGTGGTACTTGATCTCAACATGTTTTGTTCTGTCATGAAACACAGGATTGACAGAAAGCTTCACACAGCTTTGATTATCACAGTGTATGATAGTAGGCTCCATTGATTGACCAAACAATCCTGCAAGGAGCTTACGAAGCCACACTGCCTCACGAGCTGCCACACAAGCTGCAATATACTCTGCTTCAGTTGTACTCAAGGCCACTGAAGACTGTTTCCTGCTACACCAGGAGATCATAGCAGTCCCCAAACTGAAGCAACAACCAGAAGTACTCTTCCGATCTGAGACACATCCTGCCCAATCAGAATCAGTAAAACCATGCAGCTCCAAATCCACATTTGAAGAATATCTCAACCCATATCCAATTGTGCCACATAAATATCTCAGGATATGTTTAGCTGCTACAAGATGTATTTGCTTTGGTTCACACATAAACTGGCTAAGTGCACTCACTGCATAGCAGATATCAGGTCTAGTGTTAACTAGATACATCAATGAACCAATCAACTGTCTATACATCGTAGAATCCACTGGTTCTGAACTAGCTGCAGCTTCTTTCAACTTATCTAAATTAGACTCCATGGGTGTAGACATAGGTTTGCAGTCAAGCATACCAAACCTTTTGAGAATGTCAACAGTATACTTGCCTTGACTTAGAATCATCTCATTTGGCTTTTGCCAAACTTCTAAGCCAAGAAAGTAATGCATAAGACCTAGATTCTTCATCTCAAACTCTGAAGCTAATTCCTTCTTGCATTTTAGTATTAGATGTTCTTCACCAGTAATGATCAAGTCATCAACATATAAAACTAAAATCAATGCTTCACCATTTACTACCTTGAAGTAGAGGTTAGAATCTGCATCATTCTTTGAGAAACCCAAACTTGAAAGGTACTGATCAATTCTTTCATACCAAGCACGAGGAGCTTGTTTAAGACCATACAAGGCCTTCTTCAGCTTGCAGACATGAGATTCTTTCCTATGTACCTCAAATCCTTCTGGTTGCTCAATGTAAACCTCTTCCTCTATTATGCCATTCAGAAAAGCTGTCTTTACATCCATTTGGTGAATCTTCCATCCTCTAGATGCGGCAATAGCAATGATGGTTCTAACAGACGTGTAACGAGCCACAGGAGCAAAAGTTTCTTCATAGTCAACTCCCTCTTTTTGTGAGAACCCTCTAGCCACAAATCTAGCCTTGTGTTTCTCAATGCTCCCATCAGCTGCATGCTTGATCTTGAAGAGCCACTTAGAAGACACCACAGATTTGTCTTTGGGTCTAGGAACTATATCCCAAACATCGTTCTTAAGTATAGACTGATACTCCTCAATCATGGCATCTTTCCATACTTGTTGACTAGAAGCTTCTTCAACATTTGAAGGCTCTGACTCAATAATCTGACTCATCAAGGCAACATAGCTAGAGAACTTGTGAGGTCTCTTGCTTTCTCTGAAGGCTCCTCTTGGAGCTGCAAACCTTTCTGCTTCCTGCATTGTCCTGCGAGCCCAAAGAGGTCTTTTCTTTCCAATCACAATGTCTAGAGGCCCATCAGTAGGATCCAAAGGCTCAGCTGGATCAATATCTTCTTTAGGTTCTGTATCCTCCTTCAGATTCTCTGGGATATGGTCAACTTCCATATCTTGAGGAGGTTCTTCTTCATCGACCTCCATAGGAGTGCCTTTGGACTTTCTATAAGCAACATCTTCCTCAAATGTGACGTCTCTACTAATCTCAATAGACTTCTGTCCTGGAATGTAGATCCTGTAAGCTTTTGATGTCTCACTGTAGCCTACAAGAATTCCTTTCTTCCCAGAAGGTTCTAGCTTTGTTCTCTTTTCCTTTGGAATATGAACATAGACTGGACAGCCAAAGATCCTCAAATGACTAACTTCAGGCTTCACGCCTGAGAATGCTTCTTCAGGAGTTTTATTCTCTAAGATCCTGTGGGGACTCCTGTTTTGAACATAGACGGCTGTTCTTGATGCTTCAGCCCAAAGAGAGATTTGTAAGTCTTGATCATGGATCATAGCTTTCACTGCTTCCACAATAGACCTATTCTTCCTTTCAGCAATACCATTTTGTTGTGGATTATAGGGAACACTGAACTCCCTCTTAATCCCTGCTTCAATACAAAAGTCTCGAAAAGTGCCAGAAGTGTATTCTCCACCATTATCAGATCTCAATACTTTGATCTTCTTCCCAGACAGATTTTCAATCTGCGCTTTGAATTCTCTGAATCTTACTAATACTTCTTCTGATTCTTTCGATCTCAAGAAATAAATCCAAGTCTTTCTAGAGTAATCATCAATGAAAATAATATAATACAAGAAACCACTAGATGATGCAATAGACATTGGACCACACAAATCAGAATGAATGAGATCAAGAATACATTTAGATCTACTTTCACTGGAATGAAACGTACCTTTTGTGTTCTTGCCTAGGGCACATCCCTTGCATGTACCTTCATGTTCTTGATCGAATTTCGGAAGACCGGTGACCATCTTCTCCATGATAGGTAGAGCACGAAAGTGAATGTGAGCCAATCTTCGATGCCAAAGATCACACATGCTGGTACTGTTATGCACAAGTGCTTGAAGAGGACGAGTGCACAGCGTGTAGAGACATTCATGTCTAACTCCAATCACTTGAGCAGTTTTGAAGCTGGAGTTCTTTGCCCATATAAGAACTTTCCCTTTAGAGAAGGCAACTTGATAACCTTTGTCTTCTAATGCTGAAATTGAAACAAGGTTCCTCTTTATCCCTGGTACGAACAGTACATCATTCAACTCCAAAGAAATTCCAGAATCCAAGTGAAGAGTGGAATTTCCAAACCCTTTTACAGAATATCTAGCATCATCTCCAATAACAACTTGATCACTAGAGTTGCTTTCCATTAAGTTTGAAAGGTGACTTCTGAATCCGGTGATGTGTCTAGAAGCACCACTGTCAATCAACCAAGTGTAAGAGTCCGTAGAAACATTGCTAGACAAGGCTGAATAAAATAGATAATTACTGGAGTCCTTTTGTGGAGTGACTTCTTCAACATCTGCAGTGGCAACTTGAAGCTTAGGTCGTTGAGGGCACACCCTCGCAAAGTGACCATACTTATCACAACGAAAACATTGAATCTTGGACATGTCTCGTTTTCTTTTGAAGGTAGGAGCATCATCATTTCCATCTTCTCGATTCCTTTTGAAGAATCCTTTCTTAAGGCCTTTTCCTTTGTTTGATGAATGAGAGGTAAGAACTTGTAATTCTTCATTCTTTGAGCTTTGACCAATCCCCCTTGCTGTTAGTCTTGACTCTTCTTGAATGCAATCAATCCTCAATCGATCAAACTTAGGAAGTTCGGATCTTGCACTGATTCCTTGGATGAATGCCTCCCATGAAAGCGGAAGACCATTGAGAGCAAGCATAGTCAGTTCTTTATCATCAATCATGTGTCCAATAGTGGAGAGCTGATCTTTTATCTCTGAAATCCTCATGAAGTATGTAATAACAGATTCTCCTTTCTCCATTTTCACATGATGAAGTTGTTGCTTCAGAGCAAGGGCACGACTGGTGTTGTTGATTTCGTACATCTCTTCCAAGGTTGTAAACATCTCTCTTGCTATATCCAACTTGAAGATAATTGGTACAATATGATCTTTGACGGAATCAACCAATGCTTTCTTTGCCCTAGTGTCTTTCTTCCTCCATTGCAGCTTCTCTTCTTCCCCCTTAGGTTCGGGAACTTTTGTTTTCACAAACTCAGCCAAAACATTCTCTTCCAAGGTTAGCATGAACCTGAATCTCCATGATATGTAGTTCGAGATCCCTTCGAGTCTATCCTCGATTTTCAGACCGTTCACCATCTTGAGAAATTTGGAAGATAGACTGAAAAAGAATAAGTGTTGCGAACTAAATCTGATCACGATCTTTTTCACACCCGCTCTGATACCATGTTAGTGTTTCTTAGATCAGATTAGATAATCAATTCACAAAAGAAATGCAACACATAAGACAATGAACACAACAAGATACCCTGGGAAAACCCTCCTCTTGAGGGAGAAAAACCCAGCAAATATATCTCTTATATATTGAAGGAATAAGAGCAGAAATCTGCTTGAACTCAGGCCCAACACAATACCGAATTTGATAAAATGAATAATAGCACCTCTCCTAGATGCAAAGATACAAATGAATATGTTTCTCCTTGAAATCAGTCTGCTGCTACAAAGTGATGATCTGCTGCTACAAGATGATGATCTGCTGATTAAGTATGAACTTCTTCTAAGACTGCGAATTCTGCTCTGCCAAAAGTGCGAACTTGTTTTTCTTCGAATTGTGGTTTAATGACCAAAAGTAACCTTGTATATATATCTTCTTGGCGCCTCTTCATTTAGGTCGGCCTTTATACAAATAATAATAAATGAATAAATATAACTTAAGTCGGCCAGTCAACAAGTAGATGATATAACTCAAAATAGGGTCGGCCCATGCTCTAGTTGATATTTGATATGAGTCTTAGTGAAGACCGACGCTGTATTAACATCAACAGAAAGCTCCCAAAAGTCTCTAGTACTTGTTGACCCCTCTAGGACATGATCTCTATATAAAAACGTATGGTTGTTGATGTCAAAGGCATGGTTTTAGATGCTCGAACATTTGGAGATGATGCAAGTAGGTATGGGCAGCATGTACAGTTGCAAATGACCTTGGTTCCTCTTCCCAGATTGCGCGATGCTATGGAAAGACATATATACTCAAATTTTCAATGAAAAAAGGGGATGGAAAAAGTTTGTAGAATTTAAATGAAAGAAAAGAGGTTACAGACCATTAGGGTTTCTTTCTAGTATAGGGTTTTAGGCATTTTTTGTATTGTAAATTTTAGAGTTTTCTCCCAAAGAATGTAATATCATATTGTAAATCCAAAGGAATGTTTGAAATGTGCAAATTTTATTTCCTTTGAATGTCTCCATAAGTATTGTATGCATTTTTGAAGATCTTATTGGTTTTCTTAATCATATTTGCTGGTTTGAGTGTTATTTTGACTAGTTTGTCGACTAGAAGGCAATAAAATCCCTTACAAAGCTTTTAGAAGGCGTATTGTCAAAATAACACAAGGAATGCGTAGGTTTATTTATGGATAACTAAGATTCAACTAGATGTCCTATAGTTTCATCTACTTGCTTGTTTGCATGCATAGAGCCTACCTTATGTATGGAAACTAAAGGTATTGTCCTTGTTGATATCTTGATTAAGGTATCATGGAGTGGGTTTCATTTGGTGTTTCACTTTGGGGCATAGAACTTGGGACTCTATTGCCCTTGTTGGATAAAGGCACCTATTTTCTTTGTGCTCAACCTCCCATCCCACCAACACACCCAAAACATACAATCAATCTTCCTTTATAAATGTGTGGTTCTTATTACCTTTACTTCCTTGTCAAGATGTATGTAGTATCTTCTAAGCAACAATTTCATACTCTTTACATGGTTGTTCATCTGCTTATGAAGGTGTAGAACCTTGGTATTTTCGAACCAACATATAGGCCACTTAGTGACAAATAAATAGGAGTTTTTTGTTAGATGCACTGGGTATGGTTTGTTTCAGGATTTGCTCTCATTCCTCATAGACCTTAGGGAATACCCCCTTGGCCTAGTAGAGCATGAAAGCCGAAGAAGGCATTGCTCACCTTAGCGAATTGGTCAATTGTTGGCCTTGCTTGATCATAAGCTGAAGGGCTTTTTGTCCTAAGTTTGACAACCCTGGCAGTTAGGAAACAACCTAGCTTCATGGATTTGGAAGCCTACTACTTTGAGCACCAATAGAATTGGCAGCTGAAAATTACAATGAAAAGACCAGAGATGCTTCACAATGAAAAGACCAGAGATGCTTCACAATGAAGAAACTCAGAACTCTTTGTCCCTTTTTGTATTGGTTGATGATTCCTTCATGGTCATATGGTCTTATAGTATCAAGCCTTGTGTACTTGTCTAGGGTATTAGTTTCTTCATCAAAGGCTCCTCTGTTTTGGCATTTGAAATCATAAATTTAAGTAGCAGATGGCATAATTCCACCTTTGCTAACTTCCTTGAATTGCACCTTATCAGTTTAAACCAATTGCTTTATGGTTTCCACAAGGGGAAACCTAGTAAGTAAAGTTCTTGTCAATTGATAGGGAGGAATAGCAACAGCATAGACCTTGATCAAGGTGTATCCATTGTATAGAAACCAATCATCCCAGTTACAGGTCCAATTTCTAGGGGCTTTGAAGTACAAAGGGTGGATGAAGGATATTGCTATGTCAGGTATCCTAGGCCTAGTCTGCCCATATAACTCTTCAAACAAAGGAGATACCAAATTGTCTTCAGACACCATATATGAGACACCAGGGCAGTGCCTATCCATGTGCATTGACCACAACTGTACTGGTTTCAGTGGCTTGTTTTCCCGCTTGAGAAAAGTCAGTTTGATGTCCAAAGCGCTTGGCCATTCATCTACCATGCAGTATGAAAAAATGTAACCCAAAACTGAATATCATCTGAATTTCTTAGGGCCTTACATCCTTTTGAATTCAATCAATAAAAAGTGAAACTTCGAGACAATATATTCTCCAAAATCATACAGCATGTACATGTGAGTACTTTGATTGTCACATAAGTAAGCCAATGGTAGTTCTCCAATTGTTGTGTCCACATCTAACCTGATTATCTGACAAAAACAGGAATATGCATATAAAAAATGTTCCTAGAATTCAGCAATATGAAAGGGCTCTTCCTTTGCAACAAAAACTACTCTATCTCCAGGTTTTTCACCATGCTTAGAATTTTTGTGAAATGACATTTTGACTCCCCTGAAGACACTCCTGTTGCACATACATACCCAATGATGCTACAGGATCCAACAAAGGAAGCTGTGGAAGAGGGGCAGGAAGACCAAGAATTGGCACAAGCTAGCACTGAGCTTGGTTCCAAAGGTTCAGTGCATGTAGCAGGGCCTGCAAGATATGCTGCTCCTGCAGCATCAACAACTGAAGGGGCCTCCCAGGTAGTACCTCCAATGAGTAGGCTAACTCTTGCTATATCTGGAGCACAAAGTTCACAGCAAAAGGTGTCCTAAATTCGAGAACAAGCTCCAACTGTTTTAGTGGACTACTTGATGATTGAGGTGGTTGGAGAAAGCTTAGGTCCCTAGGAATACGTACAACACATTATCGATTCCTCTCAGCGCCTTAGAATGGATGAGAACATTATTCCTGAGATGGAACTGGCTGTACTGGAACCCTGAACAGGCAGGTATTGGAAGATGTTAGGAAGAAGGCATATGAGTAATTCATTGCTGATGATGAATTCGTTAAAACTATTAAAAAGAGTTTGCCTGGGTTAAGAAATACAAGGAGCAGCAAGGCCCTGCTGGTAGCAAAAGGAACAAGTTAATGACCAAAACATCTGAAGAGGGTACAATAGAGAATAATTTGGCCCCCCTATGCACTTAGAGAAGTGGATAATATCACACTTGAAGAGGTTAGAGCTCTCATTAGGGCCAACATATGCATCTTGCTTTAGGTTGGGATATAGCGTAAGCAATGGTGTTGGACACCATGATGAGTAAAGAGGGAACAAATACATACTTCCAGAGCCAGTTGGAAGTATCCAAGTACTTTTTTGGGTTAGATTTTGACCCAGGTTTGCAAACTTTGGCTATATGGGCAGTTGCTTCCTCACATAGCAAGCCATTAGTAAAATGTAATCTCCAATGTCTAACAGGGCAATGGACGGAAAGAGAGTTGGGGAGGTATTTGCAGTAGAAGCTGCTCAGATGGTAGTCCATATTGCTCAATTCAACAAAGAAAGTAACCAAAAGTTAGCAAAAAACACCAAGAGATTGGAAGAAGAAAACATGATGTTAAAACGTGAATCACAAAACCTTAAGGTGGCATAGGAATGGTTGAAGGATCAAATGATAATCCCAATGCCACTTCCACTTCCTTTTCCAACCTTTGTCATTCAAATTATAACTTCTTTCGGGGAACATGATACGAAAAGGGAGAAGAAAAAAATTGAGAACTAGATGCCTGGTTTTGCAATGCAGAAAAGAAAGAGATGATGCAAATGAATCGTTAGAGAAATTAAGGTCTCTGTTCACCAAAACAGTTAGGGGGTTTATAAAGTTGAGAACTGATTTGTTTGCTTGAGCTACCGATTCATTGTGGGAATTGTTTTTGTCCCTCATTCATAATTAGGAGAAACAAGAAGCTAAGGACAATGTTATGTGAGACATCAAAGATCAATGGATGCCTAGGTTTAGAAAGGTGTCATTAATTTATCACAACACAAAATAGGCAAAGGTCCCTGAATTGCTGCATTGAAAGAAGCTTGCAAGTTGATGTTGGAGGAAAATTCCCACTCAGGATATCTAGATAAAGCTATTGGTGAGAAGGGTGTGGAGTTACATAAAATGATAAAGCTTAAACTGCACAATTCTAAGGATCAAGAGGGAATTAAAAAAATTAAAAATATGGAAAGATGAGGTTCAAGTTCTGGTTTATGTAATTGTCGATCCTTCGTTGCAAGATGGGTTACCTTCTGTAGAGGAGTTAAATGTGACCTTGGAACAATTGCTGAAGCTGTCGATTGCTCTTGCCAAATTGTTAAGTATAGCAGATCTCTGTTGGATGCTAGGTGGGAAACCACTTTGGCCAACATTGACAAGTTAACCCGATGCCAATTTGTCAACCAAGATTGAGTGGGCGACCATTGAGGAAAAGTATGGTAGTTCAAGGTCATGATTCATTGACTCTTTTCTTAAGAACTCTTTAGTCCTTCAATTCTTTCTAGGTGAATTTCATCTCAATTTATTAATCTGAATGTCAATGCATGGACACTTTGAACAAAGCCTGCAAGGTGTAGATATGTAAGTAGTGTACAATATGTGTTTGCTATGTACAGTTCTTGGTATTGGAGAACATATAGACATAAGATGTAGGTGGAAAATGTATTCATGCAGCAGGTTGCAAGGGTCACCAGCTACAAGGAAAGAATAGGTGGAAGACTCATAAATATAAGGATCCTATGAAAGTATTATATTAATTCTTTTGAGAGGAAGTGCTTGTGCATGATGGATTCAAAAGGATCTGGTATCTCAGGCAATTCATACATGTCTGCACCTTCCCACTTCTTCCACCTGTGCCTCAAGGATGGACAATCAAAGAGCTACAGATGGAGATAGCTGCCATTGAGGATTCATTGGAGGAGAATAAGTCCCAGTTTGCTGAGTTGAAAATAACGATGAGGGACTTAAATGAAACAATGTGGAGAATGGGTGATGACTTAAAGATATGATTGGAGGCCATACGATGCTACTGCAGCAGAGATGAGGAGAAATCAGGTTTGTAGGAGCACATATGCAATCTCACCAGTTCACAATAGATGAAGTTTCTATGCAAGTGGACACCATCTACAATGTCTTTGAGAACATTTGAGATGATATGGGTTTGTAATGTCCCCTGCACAGGCATAATTGTTTGGCAAGGACCCTTAGCCTATTTCTGATTCCCATAGGCTAATTGGGCTTATGATAAGGGAATAATTAATTATTTATGTAAAGTTGAAAATTAAATGTTACAGTGACTTATTTCTGGGCCAAAAAGAAAATTAAAGTTATAAAGTCACTTTACAGGAGAAATAAAGTATAATTTCTTAAATGTTCGAAAAGGTGGTATAAAAGGGAATTGCAAAGGAAAAATTCATATCTTTTGGCAATTTCATCTTCTATTGTGGAGCTTGAGTGTTTACTCAAGTTCAAACCCTAGGACGAAAATTTGAAAGGAAAATTGGAATTGGAAAAGGATTTCTTCCTTGCCAATATTTGAGGTGAATTCATACATGATTCACAAGTGATTTTAAAAGATTGAAGTTTCTTTTCCTAGTTTGCTAACAGTTTGGAAGGTAAATTTTGAAGGTAATTGCTTGCAATTCCATTGAATTTTTGGAGATATTTACATCTAAAACCCTAGTATGATTGTTGGGCGAACAATTGTGCTGGTCCTGCCTATGGCAGACCATCTATTAGACACTAGGGAAAATTTCATGTGTATCAATTTCAGGTCTGTGCTCGAAGTTAAATATATTGTTTTACCTTGCTGTTTGAATTGTGGAGGTTGCAGGATGTTTCAGTGACTCATAAAGAAAAAAAGTTGAAAATATATTAAGTTTGTTACACCATATTCATCTGTTGGGCAAAACAATGAAATCGTGAGGCGAGGTAAGGAATTCAGAAGCAGAAATGTCATGTCCCCGAAAATCACGACACTAAAAGATGACGAAATACATATTAAAAATATTAACCATTCGATATAATTATAATTGTCAAAGACAATATTATAATTACCTATAATTATTATATTATAAATACAAGTAGAACATATTGACATTACTAATTGTAATTATTATAATAAATCTATATATATATATATATACACACACAAAGAAACTAGTAATATTTGAAATGACTGTGCCTCAATTAATAGGTAAATAACAGACATAAAACGTTTAAAGGTACTATTCGCATCGACTCATCAGGAATCACACGAGTATCATTTTCTCATCGCTGGAGACGATCTTTATTGCCGATAGCGTTGGTTAGTATATTCAGAAGGTTAATATGATATCATTCCTTCTGCCAACTATAATTCACTACCTGTTTAGTGATCGTGGGTTTGAATGAAAGCTTGTATGCAGATAGTCGAAAGGAAAGATATCGATGAACATACATCTTGGTCACGAGTCAATGAGCAAGGTTGAAAAATAATTGATGAACCTTAAGAAGTATTGGGAGACCCGCAGATTTAGAAGGAAGGATCGGATGTCTTCAAGTGTTACCGGGTAATATCAGCGCCAAGCAAATGATATTCATTTGTCTGTTCTAGAGGCTTATCGACAGGAAGAAGTCAAACACAGGGATTAGTAACTAATAAGCAAGGGGCGGGATTAAGAGCAAACTGCCATTATATAAGCAATAATATTTATGAAACAACAACGAATATACTTAGGAGGGTGATCAATATTTCATTAAGTCATAACCAACATTAGCCAAAAGACATAACCTTTTGGATGATCATATCAATCCCAACAGATACATCCCTTCCCTTAAAAGCATAGAGATATGAAAGACAATAGGAAGAGTGAGGAGAAAAAAGGAATATATCGGCATAATATACATATATATTTTATACAGTGTCAATCCTGTTCCAAATATCAGCGCATAACACTTAAAGGAGTCATTTCAGAAACAACCCCGATATTAGATGCTATAGTTTGTATGATTCTCACATGGTTCGATTTTGAAGAATTAATCATATTTTCTATACCCGGACAGTGCTGAAGGCAATCCTGATTTTGTTGAGACTCCAGCGCCAACCTAACAAAGGTACACTTTCATATGATATTTTTTGAATACAATATAAACTGAAGATGAGCCAGTTATGCATTTAATTATATATAGCAGTATTGTAGAAGATCTAGTATTTATTAGTCATGATACTCTGTACATATGCATAAATCTGAGCTAACTATATCTACTAAATACGGATGATGAATCTGTGTTATTGATTTAATATGCAAGAAACAGAATATGTATGTACACTATGGAATAATATTCATATTATGTCATTGATTTAATAGTCGAGATCAGAATCTGTGTGTTTATATTATTCATATTATGTCATTGATCTGTGCTTACATTAGGGACTGATATTATCTGACTGTAAACAACTAGCCATATCAGGGGAGTTGAGGGCCTATGAGGAGGGGAAACAGTGTTGGAGTCACCCTCTAAGTACACCACCCCATGGTGGATGGCTGAGGCCTCCCACATGTGGGCCAAGAGGGGTGTACTGCTCTTGGGTTTAGAGGGAATGACTATCCAGGACACCCTACTGTAGTTGCACCTTCAACCTCTCAATATGATTAAGCGATAATGGTTCTGGTACAGGGGAACGGCGGTAGGACGCCTCACTAGGCACACCACCCCATATGGATGGCAAGGGCCACATGGGGCCAAGAGGGGTGTATTGCTCTTGGGCCTAGGGTAGAGGGTTCCTTGGGCACCCTATTAGACCATTTATATGCAAGGAAGAATGAATTAGGAAAATCTAAAGAAGATTCAATATACTTATAAAATGATGTTGTCTTTATTTATAAATGTCTACTAACATATTTGCAGGTCTAAACAGGTAGTTGTATCCCTAACCATGTTCTCTTTGATTTCCTTATAAGCATTTCAATTAATATTATCTTGTAAATATTCTCTAACTCTGTTTTGCAGGGGCCTACTCGCTCTATAAACATCCCCAAAACCAAGGTGATCACGTGGAATTGATAAATCAGGGCAGATTTAGGGTTATCCCAGAAAGGGGACATTACAAGAAAGGAGGTTGAAGATGGGTTATGACCATAATATAAGGGCTTTAAAACATGCCACTGCCCTTGTATTCAGTCATATATTGTCATCACCACCCCTTTTGAAAGTTTAATGATCTGCGACTAGGCATGTAAATGGCATGTGACCTTGTATAGAGGGTTTGTGACATTTTCAAAAAGGATGGCAGTGATTCTAGCTCCTTGTTGAGGTCTAATCCTGAAGTTGGCGTTGTGGAAGGGTATATAGGTTGTGACAGTTGTTTTCATTACATTTCTTTGGGAGGCTCCAGCAAGTTGTTTTGGTATCAATGATCCCAAGCATCATAAGAATTAAAATAGTGACAAGCTGCTGTATTAAGGGTCAGTAATAAAATTATTTATCCATCCCATATATTTTTTCGAGCCAGGTGCTTTTCCAAATCTACTAGTAACTGTAAGGGTTAAAGTAAATATGCAAGATATTTTCTTGTTGCAATTTTAGTGCTGTGAAATAATCTATATCCTGCAATGTTAAACATCATTCGAATTACGTTTTCATGCTCCATTCAAGAAATTATGTTACACCTTTCAATGTAAAAATTTGTATAAGCATGACAGTGGTGGATTGTTAAACATTTCTAAAACTCGAAGAAACATTAGCTCAGCCCATTTCAAGGATTGTGGATTCCACCACCTTTTCCTCATTATCACACAAGGAGGAGAGATTAGCTTGCAGTATTATCTTGGGTTTGGATGTATTTTGGAGGCAAAAGTTGTCACAAGGGAAATGACTAATGCACTTGAGATGTAACACAAAAAAGATAAATATCAAGCATTTGAGTGGATGAGCATTGCCTTTGTTGCTATAAATATAAATTATTCCCTTGAATTAAGGATCTTTTATCATCTTTGCTTGAGGTGTTTTGATGTCTAGGTTGTTCTCTGGCATCAAGTTTTGCATGTCCTATCTTAGAGTTAATGTCAGCAGTGAGATTTCTAGCTGATTACAGCTGGATGTAAATTTTTTTGCACATGATATATGGAACATTGTGGATTTCAAGTGGATAAATAAGGACTTCTTTATTGTGTGCATTTCATTATTTTTGAATTGTATTTTGAATGAAAACGCAGCTAGACCAATGAACTTTCTTAATACAATTTGGTTCATTGTTTAAATGCTCCCATATTTAACCAAGTAGGAAATAATTTGCAGCTATGTTCACATTTTCTTTAGGATATGACTCTGTTGTTGTTGTACGCATACAAAATTTTTGGTATCATGTCACTTTTCTTGGTAAATCCTTGTTATTTCTTCAGTCATGAGTCATGTTTGAAAGCTTCGTCACAATCATTACTATTGTTTTTGTCATCTCTCATTCATGTCTTTGTAGGACCAATGAAAAGAGCTTTGAAACACATTCATTGAAACATAAAAATATGTTCTCCAGTTAGTGTAATGTACCCTTTTGAGGAGTAATCTAGAGTGATCGATTAGCTTATTTTATTCCCGTAGGCTAAAGTTAGGCAAAAGAGAATATTTTAATTTAATTATTTTAATATTATCCGAACAAGCACAATTTATGGGTAATATTATTTAATTAATTTAATAAGTTTCATAAAGTTACTTAAGTGGAATATTTAATGGAGTTTAATAAAGTCACTTTATTTCTCGGATTTACATGATATTAAAAGTGCGGGAATTCAAAAAGTTTTTTCTAGCAGCTTTGCGAATTAATACAAAAGCACTTTTGGAAGCTCATTTTCTCATGCTTGATTAATTGATGAAATTGGAGAGTTTCAGAAGAAACAAACTCTTGGACGAAAACCTGAGGGATGCTGGTTTTGGTAGTGCAAGATTCTACCTTAGCTGGTTGCTGAAGAGACCATACGAGTTTCTTGCATTGGTTTTAGCGATTGTAATTTCAAAAATTTGTGAAGTCTTGTGCCAAGATGAATTTTTCGAATTGCAAAGGAAACTGTGACGATAGGAAGGTATTAGTAGAACATTCTTATTCTTCTACACTTCCATATAGCCGTATCATTCCCGGATATCAATTCTGTTATAGTCTATTTTATATAAGAGAATTCCACAGAGACATTCTTATATTTTCTTTGAGTAAGCATGGAGTTTATAGCCTAAGTTAAGCTAGCATCAACATATATTTGATATCATTGAGACCCTTTAAAGCTGAAATATAAAGAGTCGTGGCTTAGAGTTTCATTAAGGAATTGATGGTTAAGAAACTTAGTCGTCGCTGCTAGGATGAAGGAAGGTTGACGTGGTCATTTACAAGGCCGTTGATATCTAGAATATAATTGTGGGACCAAGGGAACTTTGTAGTGCAGGCCGCCAAAACGTAGGAGGAATGGTAGAAGGTTGGCAGGGTGGAAGTTGGAGTCATATTTTGGAGTGTAGTAGCAAGTCACAGTTGGTACTAAAGCCGTCCCAACTCCAATAGTGTCAGATATTGTTCGGGTGGGTTGCGGTAGTAGCCAAGAGCAATGCAACATCCTACGTAGACCCTTATCACCTGGAACAAACATACAGGTTTGTTGGCATTTCAATTCGCACCTTTGGAGTGCGTATTGGAAACGGACAGCTATGCATAGATAAGTTCTTCAAATTTGGAGGGGAAGCTCCCTCTTTGCTGATTATGCTTTTAAAAAGAAACAACTAAACTAATGGCCGATCTTTTTGTTCTCAGCTTAAGAGCACAAGGTTTAAAAAACTCTCCGTGTTGTAGCTGAGATTTTCTTTGGTTTTGTAAATCCAACTACAACTAAGTATACGCTAAAACTATCCTATCTCCTCAAGTAATTTAGAGCGAGAGGATCTAGGAGCAATTGGGAATGGTTGGATCACTCAGATAAACTCTCTTAGAATGCATTTGAAGGCTCATTGCTCTTTTAGATTTATGCTGAAACAAATTCTATGCAAGTAAACACTCAAACGGTAAGCCAAGTCTCAGGATTCCCAAGGAGGTGTAACACTCTATTTGAGGTGTAGGCTGAAATATAGATTACTAAAAACAACATTAAACGACAATCCTTATATCTAAATTCACAAGGAGGTGTAACACTCTATCTAAGATGTAGATCAAACAAAAGATTATTGAAACAACAAACATGAAAGACTTTGAGAATTTTGGATCAAAGGCACGTGGCTCTCCTGACTTTATTATCTCAACTTCAACCAAAGATTACACTAGCACATCTGGGACAGAAAATTGCATGACGAAACAAACACACAATAGACAATCGAACCGGCTTTATAACATGACATTAAACAATAAATTGAACAAGGATTTGCATGATGAAACAAACATACAATCTTGTTTTTACACAATGTGAACCAATACTCAGTAGCAATATTGCAGGTGAAAGTGGCATAGCAATTTGTTACCACGAGCAAAAGTTATAATACAATTAGCAGGGTGCTCTTATTTATAGAATCTCAAAGGAGTAGGGAACCCTAAAATCTCCTTGAGTTAACATTAGTCTTGCCAGCATGCAAGAGTTATTACTATTTCTAAATAAAGATAACCTAACAGTTAATTTGAAAGAGTACCTCAGTTAACTGATCTAAAACTAAAACTAATTGGACTTTGCAACATGCAGGTCTTATTGATATGAGAGTCAATTGATAACAAACATCAGTTAACTGAAACCTAACAGTTATTACTATTTCTAAATAAAGATAACCTAACAGTTAACTGGAAAGAGTACCTCAGTTAACTGATCTAAAACTAAAACTAATTGGACTTTGCAACACGCAGGTCTTATTGATATGAGAGTCAATTGATAACAAACATCAGCTAATTGAAACCTAACTAAAAGTTCCACTTCCACCAAAAGATATCCCCGAGGATGAGATAAACATGCATGAAATCAGCAATCTAAACACAAAAGTGACATTGAGTTGACTGCTACCTTTGACTCTATCCTTGGGAAAATCGTGGGATCTAACTAATTGTCTACTCCAAGCCATCATGAGCAATCATCTCCTCCAGGAAATCATTAATTGCATCTTCTTCCGGCACTCTGATACTGTGCTGGCATTACAATTCGCACCTTTGGAGTGCATATTGGCCACAGATAGCTATGCACAGTATTAACTGCTCTTCAAATTAGGAGGGAAGCTCCCTATTTTGCTGATATGCGTGAAAAAGGTAAAATATTCTAAATTCCTATCTTTTTGACTCAGCTGGTAGAGGCACAAGGTTAAGAAACCGAATACATTGCAGCCAAGGTTTTTCTCTGGTTTCCGCAGATCTTAACTACAACTAGGCTAACGCTAAAGCTATTCTATCTCCTCTAGATAAATTGAGCAAGAGGAATTAGGAGTAGGGAATGGTTTATACGATAAACTTTATATCAGGATTCCCAAGGAGGTAAAATACTCTATCCGAAGTGTAGGCTGAAATAAAGGTTATTAGAGACAACGTCAAACGGTAAACTAGTTCTCAGGATTCCCAAGGAGGTAAAATACTCTATTTGAGGTGTAGGCTGAAAGTAGGTTATTGGAAACAAACATTAAACGACAAGCTTGATCTTAGAATTCCCAAGGAGGTAAAATACTCTATCCGAGGTGTAGGCTGAAAACAAGATTACTAGAAACGACATCAAACGATAATCTCTATCTCTAAATTCCCAAAGAGGTAAAATACTTTATCCGAGGTGTAGATATGAAAGAAATATTATTTAAAACAAATAAATCTGGGACAACAAATTGCATGAAGGACCTAACACACAATGAACGATCAAACCAACTTTATATTAAACAAAGTGAACCAATACAAAATAGCAATATTGCACAACAAGGTGGGCATAGCAATTTGTTATCACAACAAAAGTTGAAATACAAATGAGCAAGGGTGCTCTTATTTATAGAACCTCAAAGGAGTAGGGAACCCTAAAATCTCCTTGAGTTTACATTTAGTCTTGCAAGCAAGCAAGAGTTTATTCTTAAGTCTAAATGTATGCAACTTAACAATTAATTGGAAAAACTGCCTCAGTTAACTGAACTAATACTAAACTGATTGGACCTTGCAACACGCAAGTCCTTATTGGAATGAGAGTCAACTGATAACTAACATCAGTTAACTAAATCCTAATTAAAAGTTCGACCTCCTCCAAAAGATATCCCCAAGGATGAGATAAACATGCATGAAATCAGCAATCGGAACTCAAGAGTGATGTTGAGTTGACTGCTGCTTATGACTCTATCCTCAGGAACATTGTGGGATCCATCTGTCTGTCTGCTCCAAGCCGTCATGAGCAATCATCTCCTCCAGGAACTCATTAACTGTATCATCTTCAGGCACCCTTATGCTATCCAAAATGATAGACTGTCTGCTCAACGCCTTCTCTCCATCCTTGATCATTTTCTGACACTCTTTGACCTCCTTAGCTACCTTGTCGAAACTTGTTGACATCACTGAGAAATGGTTCAACTTGGATGCCACAGGATCACCATCAAGAGCATCATGAACCAAATTTTGGAATTCGGCTTGCACCACATCGAGATCAATGTAGGTACCATTTTCATCAAGATAATGGCATGAGATCTAGGTGACGAATCCGCTTACGAGTTTGAGAGCACCGACAACATCTTTGATTCCAGCCAACTTTGTAGAGATTCTTTCATTAGTTTCTACTTTGAAGAGGTGTTGTTCTCTCCAAGCAAAAAGCTTTCTTTTATCTTCATTTGTTATAGCGACATCGTATGCGATTGCCAATTGAGAAATGAGAATCAAATCTCTCGATTTGCCCTCTGCCATAGTCAACTCAAGTTGTTGGATTCCTTAACAAAGATTATGAGCATTGAACCTCAATCAATACAACTCTATAAGAAGGTATTTGCTTGCAACAATGAAATCTTTGATCTAGTTCTCCAAAAGCTTTCCATGATTGACTAATTGACCCAACTTTTGTTGATTTGCAGGTGTTTCTCGAAGGTATGGAAGAATAGCCACCTTGCTTGAGGTCCCATGAAGAAGATCTGAGATGTACTGCCACAGCTGCTTATTTTCAGCCTTAAGGGTTGCCTTGTCTTCTCTGTCCTTCATCACCTGCTCCTTAAGATTACTTGTAGCAACCTTAAAGAGGCTCACGTGCACGTGTCGAGTGCTCCTACCAAGATTAGCTTTGACGAAGGTGAAATCACCAACTTCAACCTCATCCAGACTCTTGCCCTGTGGTGGTGTGGCAACCTCAACAACAATCTTTGCCTCAAAATTCTTTTCTATGTGTACCTGTTTCTTGATCTTCTTGTTTGACGTATCCTAATAGGGATTGCCAAACTTTGAAAGATCAAGCTGATAGGAAGGCTTTCGCCTTCTTCTTCCCAAAGTTTTCTCAAGCCAACATGAGTGATCAATGTTAACTTCTCTAGGTGAAACGGCTGCAGCTGTGTTGACTTCTGGTGAATTAATTGGTACTGAGGTTTCACGAACCAACGATTCTAGCTCTGCGTCAATCTGAATGGGAGGTGACTAAGGAGAAAATGGCGATCTAGGAGATGAAGACCCGGCTTCAGTTTGTACCACTGGCTCTATTGGAACTTTCGACACCTTCTTGATCTGTTCTTGTTGACTTCCGTTTCCTCTCTTCGTTCTTCCGCTAACTCTGGCAGCTTCAGGTGGATTGCTCCATGTCTTCACTCTAGGTCTTGAATGTGATGTGGAAGGTGGTGAAGAAAACACCACTGGCGGCTCTACAACTGGAACTATCTTTCGCCTCCTCTTGCTGTCCAAGAAACACATGCTAGTCTTGATCACTCCTCTTGATAAGTCCTCAACTGAAGTGCTCTCTCTTGCATACCAATCCGGTTGTCGAAGCAGCTGGTGAGCAACTTGCTCCTCGACGAATGTGCTAAGTAACACCTCTCCATCATCATTTGACAAATCTTCAACGTCTTCTGATAAGAAATCAGCAAGCTGAGGAAGAGTGAGTCTGCAATAGTGACCCTGTGTACCTCGAATTCATCCTCACAATTGACCCAAAAGTCTTCAAGTGCTGGCCTGTGTGAATAACTTCGCTCCAACTGAGCTGCATAGTGACCCAAAGGGTCATAGGAGTGCTTTTTGCTGAGGTACTTGAGATGGAGTTTTGACAACTTGTTGCTTGTCAACTTTCAATCGGCTGCTGATTTGCATTTGAATATGCCCAATCCACATGGAAAAGTGAATGCTTGCTTGTGTTGATTGCGAAGAAAAGTATGAACCTCGTGAACTTGTCTCAGGAACTCCATGAACAAGACCTTATCAGATGGGTATCTTGGTAGCATCAGAGGTTTTCCCGTGTAACCATACACTCGAATATAGGTGAATGTGGGAAATTGGGTAAACCAATCTGCCCAATTCTCCATTGCTGATTTAGCCTCCTCTGAAATTTTGATGTGCATCTCATTATCAAGGTCTTTGATTGTCATCATCAAGAAGTGATCGTTCACCTATTTGAAATCCTGTTCAGCTTTTGAGAACTCCAACTGTGGGAAGTATTCATGCACATGTTGAACACCAAGAGTTCCATTGGTTTTCAAAGTTCTAAAACTGCTTTGGAATGCAATTAAATAAACAAGATAAGAAACCATATGAAACTCATGGATTTTGAGAAATCTTGTGATTTGCTGGTGTAGAACCTCTCTGATCAACATAGCCCAATCAAAGTGTTCTTTTTTATTGATAATCTGGGAAATGACATAGAACATCCATGGTCGAAAAACATGAGCTTCCTCTTGACCTGTAACCTGATTGAGCAAGGTAATTAGGATAGCAATCTCGTCCTTGAACTCTCCACTCCCAATCTTCTTTGGCAAGTTGGTTTTTTGTTCTTTTAGCCACCTTTGTGCGACCTTCCTTTGAGATCTTTCCTTGTCTGCCTGCCATATCTTGTCACATTCCTCCATGACTATGACAAAATTATTTGTACGAGGTGGAATGGCAAAGCACTTCTCGACATCTCTCGGCTTGAGGCTGCAAACAACTCGCCCATCTGCTGATTGAATTTGTCGTGTAGATGAGTCGTAATGCTTAATGCATGCAATGAGGAACTCAAGATCTGACACTGTGATGGGAATAGAGGTTGCTGCCAGCAATTCAAAGCGATCAAGATGCTTGATTGTTGTACTCTCAATGCCTTCCAATGTGCTCAATTTAATCACTGGATAAACGTGACCCAAGTCTGTGTCAAAGGTTTTCAAAAAGTCATGAACTAAGACCGATTTGGTCTTGTATTCTATTGGGTTGAACTGCATTTTGGAAAACTAGATTTTTGACTATAAAGCCGGATATGTTTGGGCAAACTTCATAAAAGGCTAAAAATGGCTCCTGACGAGGCTAAAAATAGTTAGTTGAGGGGAAATTTTCTGAAACGTGGGTTTTGTAGAGAATGAAATTCTAAGTCAACCTAGATTGTGAAAAACTCGAAAAAATGGCTTTTACTAAGGCATGCAAAGACATTTCAGAATAGAAACTGCAGGGGCACCAAGGGCAATTTTTCCTGAGAAAAACTAGTACATGGGTTTTGTATGCGCCAATGAGTTGATCAAACCCAGATTCTTTGTGTTTCAAAAAGTTGACTTTTTGGCCGACATGTAAAAAAATCTTCGGAAAGGACACTACTTGAAAATGAGAAGTAACAAGGCAATTTTCTCGAATTTTTTTGGAACATGGGTTTTGCTACCAAAGATGAACAGATTCTGAAAAAGATGTCGTTTACTTTGACATGTGAGAGAAAACCTAAGACAAGGATAGAAGAATTGAGAGAGAAAATAAAATTTATATTCTGCCTTTGAAAATGACGCCTATAACTTGAATGAAGTTTGATGAAGTCTGATATGCATGCACTCAAAAGATGAAGTCTGGAAAATAATTCCTTCGAACAATCTGGACCTGGCACTGTGAAGAACACTGAAAAGTGTCACTTGTAGCACCTTTAGATCTTGCTTGCGCGAGAAAATACGTGTTTGCCTTCAACCTGTGATGAGAATAATGGATGCCCAAATGCCTTGATAAATAAATTTCATGAATAAAGGCATCATTTTGCATGCAAAAACCTAAATTTAGGACGCAATAATCTTATTGGACCTCAATTCAGTTAACTGGATGAAAAATAAACCCTAAAATGGGCACCACTCAGCATGCACAGAGAAATTCGCCAAATGCAGGTAAAAATTAAGTCATTTGCAAGTCAACTTGGAGGTGAGATTGGAGTTTCAATATTATTTTAATCCAGTTCAAATATTCCACCATTATAGGGTGGCCAATGCACTTCAGTTCAAAAGTCAAAGTTTGACTTGGGCGCCAACTCTCCAGACAAAAACTTGTTTTGAAAATTTTCATTTGCAAACATCACCGAAGCCTATGCTTGATCAGTGATTCTGAATGACTGAGGAATCCAGTAGATTGGCTGATAGTCTCGTTGAAGAGCAGGATCAAAACTGTCACGGAGCTTCTTGAGGTTGCAAACCCTAATTTTGACTTCTGAGCCTTCAAAATTTTGGGCGCCCTTGGCCTCCAAGGGTGCCTTTTCTCATTAGACAGTCAAATTTTCATGCATTTTCATCATTTTGAACTTGGTTTCTACCTTCCTTCAGCTTGCAACTTTTGGCACTTGACAAAACTCTCGAGCTAGCTGACAGCCTCATTGCGGAGTTGGCTCAATTCTGAACATGATCTCTTGGAGAGCATAAATCCCAAAAGCTTCATCTGATAGGTGAAAATCTTGGGCACCCTTGGCCTCTAGGGGCGCTTTTATTTCCAGACTAGCCATTTTTGCAACTTGCTGATTCTTCATTCAATCTCCGGTTGCCAGCTATTGACTAGTCTTTTGACCCGGCTAAGATATGCAATGGAAAGCTAGAAGCATTCCGCACAAGATGAATAGTTGAGCAAACCCTAACCACTGCATTTGAGGGCTCAAAACCCTAGGCGCCCTTGGCCTCCAAGGGTACTTTTGTGCTCTGAATAGACATTTGACAATGACTTTTATCCTTCGATTTGACTCTTGATTCCAACAGTATGGCAACTCAGATTAGCTCGCTGACGGACTCGTTGCGAAGCCTGATCAAATCTGAGACAAACATCTTGGAGGTCATCTGTCGAAAAAGTTACTTCTAGTACCTCAAAAGTTTGGGCGCCCCTGGCCTCTAGGGGCGCTTTTCTGCTCCATTGTTAGTCAAAATTTGACCAATTTCATCTCCCTCATTCCTCTTTCAATCTTCAATTTCAAGTGCTAGATAGATCTTTTGGATTGGTTGGTAGGCTCATCGTGAAGCTGATAGGATTCCAGAGAAGTCTTCTTGGAAGTGACAAATCTCAAAAAGATGATCTGGGCCCTTGAAACCTAGGATGCCCTTGGCTAGCAGGTGCTCCTTTATTTCCAGAGTTAAAAAATTTCAAGCATTTTCATGTCAACAAAAAACCCCTCCGTGACGAAGCATCATTTTGAACATATCTCGCCATAGAATCTTCGCTGGAGCGTTTCAAGCTTAGATTTCGACACCTGGTATCTAGCCATCTGCCATTGTTGACCTCGAAGGTCCTAACTTTTCTCCTGAAAAAGTGAAAACAACTCACCAGACTTTTTCTCAATTCCGACTTCACCACTGTGATCGTGAAGTGAAATAAACCAATCCAAATAATTTTCAGTCAATTCTGGCAAGATCCTATTTTTAACGTTTTTCCTAAAAATAGGGGCTCTGAAACCCTAATTTTCAAAATTTGCCAGTATCTTCTAGACAATAAACTGACAAAAAGCCCTTACTTTGTTTGCCCAAAAACCATAGTTCCACAGAGTTTCGGGTACGGGGACGGGGGGACAACAGGGTATGTGTTTCCGAGATGGGAGACGGGGAGCCTAAGTTTGGGGACAACGGGGGGACGGCGGCGGGGGGGGGCGGCGGCGCTGAAATACATATAGTACTTGAAAAATTAGTTATAAGAAGATGTATAACAATATAATTATATAACCTTAGAAGCCTAAGGAATAAGTAAAGTTAACACATAAAAACAAAACTTAAAACTTAAAAGTTTAAAGTTTAAACACAATAACACATTGCAGGTGATATATCATTTCATTGAACTAGTGAACCACTGGACATTGAAAATGAAAATGAAAATATAGACATTGGAAAATGCAACAAGAACTAGATCTTTCATAATTTGAGTTTCATAATCATGATTCATGAATCATAATTACAATCAAGTATCATTGTATCATCAATGTTCAAACTTCAAACTTCAAAAACAGAGTACAAAATAGTAAATGGCTCCAGGCTAATGGCGTGATGCCTCTAGAAGTCTCCCAAAATTTTCCTTGGAGTCTCCCAGAAGTTTCCCTGGAGTTTCCTTGGGTGGAGGGGACATCTGGAAGTCTCCCAAAGTTTCCCAGAGTCCCCCATGCAGAAACGTCTCCCTCTAGAACGAGACTTCGGGGGGACGACAGAGGGACGTTTCCTAGGCGTCTCCCCATCTCGAAAACGTCCCCGTCTTAGAAACGGGTGGTTTTTTTGAGGGGACGCGTCCCCGTGGAACATTGCCAAAAACTGACTTTTGATGATAATTTTACAAGGTTTAGACTATTTTAATCAAAATGCCTTAATGAAGCAAAAAAAATTGTTTTGGGTACAACATACTGTCCAAGATAATGGACAATTTACTCAACGTCTTCTCTCCATTTGTGATCAATCTAAGACATTCTTTAACCTCCTCAGCTGCCTTGTCAAAACTTGTTGACATCACGGAAAAATGATTCAAATTGGATGCCACAAGATCACCATCAAGACCATTATGGACCAAAATTTGGAATTTTGCGACACTGAGATCGATGTAGGTACCATTCTCATGAAGATAATGGCACAGGATCTGTGTGATGAATCCGCTTACGAGCTTGATAGCACCAACAACATCTTGTTTGATTTCAGCCATCTTTGTAGACACTTTTTCATAACTTTCTACTTTGAAGAGATGTTCTCTCCAAGCAAAAAGCTTCCTTTTGTCTTCATCTGCTACAACAACATCATATGTGATCGCCAAATGAGAAATGATGATCTCATCTCTTGGTTTGTTCTCTGCCATACTCAACTCAAGTTGTTGAATTCCTTGATGAAGATCGTGAGCGTTGTACCTTAATTGGTACATCTCTGCAAGAAGGTATCTGCCCTTGGTAACAAAATCTTCAGTCCAGTCTTCCAAAAGCTTTCCATGATTGACTAACTGACCTAGCTTTTGTTGATCTACAGGTGATTCTAGAAGTTGAGGAAGAATAGTCGCAACGTTTGAAATCCCATGAAGAAGATCTGAGATATATTGTCGCAGCTGCTTATTTTCAGCCTTGAGGGATGCTTTGTCTTCTTTGTCCTTCATCACCCGCTCCTGAAGATTACCTGCAGCTACCATAAAGAGACTCACGTCCACGTGCTGAGTACTTCTACCAAGGTTGGATTTGATAAAGGTGAAATCACCAACCTCAACCTCATCCAGTCTCTTGCCCTTTGGCGATGTAGCAACCTCAATAACACTCTCTATATCATGATTCTTCTCTATGTGTACCTGTTTCTTGATCTTCTTGTTTGACGTGTCTTGATAGACATTGCCAAACTCTAAAAGATCCAGCTGATAGGAAGGCTTTCGCTTCCTTCTACCCAAAGTTTTCTCAAGCCAAGATGAATGATCTATGTTAACTTCTCTGGGAGAAATGGCTGCAGCTATGTCAACTCCTAGTGAATTAACTGGTACTGAGACTCCACAAACTGGCGAATCTAATTCTGAATCTATCTGAATGGGAGGAGGTTGAGGAGATAGTGGTGGACCAGGAGATGAGGACCTGGCTTCAGCTTGTACCATTGGCTCCACTGGAATTTTTGGCACCTTTTCTAGTTGTTCTCGTTGACTTGTGTTTCCTTTCAAACTCTTCGTCTTTCCGCTAACCTTGACACCTTTGGGCGGATTCATTAAGGCCTTAACTTTGGGTCTTGATCTTGACGTGGAAAGTAGTGAAGAATATACAATTGGCGGCTCTGCAACCCGAACTACCTTTCACCTCCTCTTGCTGTCCAAGAAAAGCATACTGGTCTTGACAACTCGGCTTGATAGATCCTCAACTGAAGTGCTCTCTCTGGAATACCAATCTGGTTGTCGAAGCGGTTGGCGAGCAACTTGATCTTTGATGAATGTAGTAAGTAAAGCTTCTCCATTATCATCCAACAAACCTTCAACATCTTCTGATAAGAAATCAACAAGTTGAGGAAGAGTGAGTTTGCAATAATGGCGCCTGCGTACTTCAAATTCATCCTCACAATTGACCCAAAAGTCTTCAAGTGCTAGCTTGTGTGAATGATTCCGCTCCAAACGAGTTGCAAAGAGGCCCAAAGGATCATACAAGCGCTTTTTGTTGAGGTACTTGAGATGAAGCTTTGACAATTCGTTGCTCATTAACTTGCAATCGGTTGCTGATTTGCATTTGTATATGCCCAATCCACATGGAAAAGTGAATGCTGTCTTATGCTGATTGCGTAGAAAAGAATGAACATCATGAACTTGTCTCAAGAACTCCATGAACAAGACTTTGTTAGACGGGTATCTTGGTAGCATCAAAGGCTCTCTTGAGAAACCATACACTCCAATATAGGTGAATGTGGGAAATTGGATAAATCAATCTACCCAATTCTCCATCGCTGATTTGGCATCTGCTGAAAAGCTTATGTGCATCTTGTTGTCAAGATCTCTCACCGTCTTCATCAGAAAATGATTGTTCACTTGCTTGAAATCCTGTTCAGCTCGCGAGGACTCCAATTGTGGGAAATATTCATGCACATGTTGAACACCAAGAGTTCCAATGGTTTTCAAGACTCTAAAATTGCCTTGGAATGCAATTAGATAGACGAGATGCGAAACCATATGAAACTCACGGAGTTTGAGAAATCCCGTGATCTACTGGTGAAGAACTTCACTGATCAACATTGCCCAATCATAATGTTCTTTATTATTGATTATTTGAGAGATGACATAGAACATCCATAGTCGAAAGATATTAGCTTCTTCTTGACCCGTGATTCGGTTGAGCAAGGTAATTAGGATAGCAATCTCATCTTTGAATTCTCCACGCCCAAGCTTCTTCGGCAAATTGGTTTTTTGCGCTTTCAGCCACCTTTGAGCAACCTTCTTTTGTGATCTTTCTTTTTCTGTATGTCATATCTTTTCACATTCCTCCATGATTTTGATGCAGTTATCTGTACGGGGTGGAATGGCTAAACACTTTTCAACATCTCTCGGCTTGAGGCTGCAAACAACTCACCCATCTACTGATAGAATTTGTCATGCAATGACAAACTCAAGATCTGACATTGTGATGGGAATAGAAGTTGCCTTGAACGACCCAGAGCGATCAAGATGCTTGATTGTAGTATTGTCCACGCCTTCCAAAGTGCTCAATTTAATCATTGGATGAACATGGCACAAGTCAGTGTCAAAAGTCTTCAGGAAGTCATGAATCAAGACCGATTTGGTATTGTATTCAATTGGATTGAATTGCATTATGAAAAACTAGACTTTTGACTGTAAACTTGGATATGTTCGGACGAACTTCTGAAAAGGCTAAAAATATCTTCTGATGAGGCTAAAAATAACCTATCGAGGGGCAATTTTTACAAAATTTTCCAAGACGTAATGTCCCCTTCTCATTAGCCACTTAGGTTGTTGCTTTGCCTTTTTAATTCCCAAAGGCAAGTGTCGAAATTAGGGAATCATTTATTTAATTACTTATTTATTGCCGAAGTTTGAAGTTAATCTTTAAAGGTGATATAAGTAATTAATTAAATCATTTTTTTAAGTGACTATGTGAAATATTTTAAAAGTGAACTATATACAAAAAGTCACTTTATGATTGTGTGGGGAATATAAAGAAAAAAGAGCTCATTTTGTCGAATACTCTTGAATGAATATTTTTGACGGCAAGTCGAGCTTCCTGGTTTGGGGTTTGAGAAAACCTAATGGATCCCATTTCGGTTGTGGAAGATCAACCCTAGTAGGGATAGTGGAGAAAATCGCACGGGCTCTCTACAAGAGTAATATTTGCAAATGGTGAAGTGAAAATATGGTTCTCTTTAGGTTTTCGAAGTCACAATATATCGAGTTTTTGCACTTTTAGAAAAACGAGTTTGGGAGTGTAATTTTCAGATTTGAGGGCGTGGTTTTGTAGTAAAGGCTTGGGCGCATCGTTTTCTAGCAACTGGGCTTTATCAAAGTCGTGTATTTGAGGTAACTGAGCAGAGTCAAGAAAAAACGTGATTGCAGTGAATGAAACGTCCTCTGTAGCAACTACAAGCTGGTCATGGGTATTTATTGTGGTTCAGAGGAGGCAGAGAAAGGTTCTTGTGTAGGTGCATCATTCCCAGGAGAAAACGCTTGTCAATAAGCACTTCCATGTTAGAAGTGACTTCCACTTCCAGGGGTGTGTGTTTCAGTTGCCAAAAACGCCATTCTTTTTGGACAATATCTTGTATTCCATCTTTGGCATGAGTTTTTGAGCTTTGGAGTTGGGACACACTACCACTCAGAGGAAGCTTCAATATTAACTTGGCATGGGATGTCAATTCTTCATTTTGAGCGACTTGGAGGCTTCATTCTCATTTTAGTGGTATCAGAGCTAGCTTCTTGCCAGCCTATGAGGTTAGTGGGATGTTATGAATCCAGACAATCAAGAGTATATAACATATAGAAGAGAAAGGAGAAGAGGCTTTGATCCTTTTGCTATTGATACCTCTTCTGGAGAGGAAATCATGGGAGATAGGGCAGACATACTTGAGGGTAGCATTCCTCAGATACTTAATGACTTGCCTAGAAGTCAGCAGCAAATGGTACAACTTCTAAACCAACTTGTGGGTGATAGAAATAATGGAAACAATGGTACAAATGGGCACAACAGGGGTAATGGGAACAACAATCACCATGTAGAGGAAAGCAACACCAACATACTAGGACAGTTAGTAGGGTGACGTCGAGACCTCTCATGCATCAATTCTTTGGGTGGACAGCCTGCTGGAAATCAGGAGCAGCAAGCACAGGGTGAAGGTTTCATAGATTATTTGAGAGAATATCAATCTTTGGGTGATGAATTTCATGCTGCCATGTCTTTGCACGACTTCAAGTATAGAAATAGACCTAGGAACAACAACAGAGGACAACAAAACTAGGATTTATAGCACAAGGTTGGGAAACTCTCTATACCTTCCTTTTATGGGTCTAGTAAATTCATAGCCAGAGCTTGGGTGTAGAAGTTGGATACTTACTTCCAGCTTAACCCCATGCTAGAAATAGAGGCAATCAAGTATGCTACACTGCACTTGGAGGGTGAAGCACATGAATGGTGGTATCATTGGCTTGTCACATTGGGACATGCCAACATCACTTCATAGTTGGAGTTCACACAAAAGTTGATGGAGATTTGATCAGAAGGATCCAAAACTACACTTTTGAGAGCTAGCACAACTTAGACAGATTGGATCAGTGGATGCCTACATTTCTAAGTTTCAGCGTTTGGCAGTTATGGTGACTGACATCTTAGAGCACAGATTGGTCATGCTCTTCATTGAAGGTCTATTCGAGCCACTTCGTGGTTGGATCAAGGCTTTCAACTCAAACTCACTATAGGATGCGATCATCCGAGCTAGAGACATGGACCATTCCACACCTAGCAGTAAACCCCCCTCTAAACCCTTTTCATTCCACAAAAGAACAAGGGCAAGAGGCCTATCTAGAAGGAGGGATCAAGAGGAGCAAACAAGAAGAAGAGGACCGCAAAGAGTGCAAAAGGAAACAAATATGTTATCATTGCAGGGAGCATTGGGAGCTTGGGCATCGTTGCTTGGGTAAAGGCAAGGTTCACTTCATTGAGGTTATATCTGAGCGCAAGGATAGTGATGATGAGTGACAAACACAGGATAGTGGGGACAACAGTTCAGATGAGGAGCAGCCCCAGGAGAAGGGCGAGAGTAGCACCATTTCTACTTTATCAGGCACTCCAAGATTTAACTCCTTCAGGGTTAGGGGAGTTTTGAAGGGCCAGTGTGTCACGGTATTGATTGATAGTGGGGCCACCCACAACTTCATTGATGCAACCTTGGGGGAAAGTAGAGGACTTCGATTGTTTTAATGTTATGGTGGCAGATGGATACAATATGTCATGCACATGTAGGGTTCCTCAGTTACCTATCACATTGGGCAACTACACAGTGACAAATGATTTCTATGTGGTGGATTTAGGTGACACAAATGCCATCCTTGGTATTCGATGGTTACATTCATTGGGGAAATACTCATAGAACTTTTAGACCACGGAGTTTAAGTTCAACACAACAGATGGCAAGAGAGTGGTGCTTAGAGGTATGGCTACTGGGGCACCAAAGGTAGTGTTAACTAAACGGATGGAGAGCATTTTCCTCTATGGTGATGTAGCATGGGCAGCAGAGTGTTTGATGTAATGTCCCCATTTTTAGCCATACGCTCTTCTGTGCTTGCCTGCCTATTTCGGAGGCCCGTAGGCTTGTCAAGGTGAAATTAGGGTTTCCATCGTTTGGAGGTTTTTGGCATTTCTCAGAATTTGCTATTTTTAGTAAGTTCTAATTTTAGTAGTGATCCAGTTGATAGCATCACAACGAGCTTTCCATTTCAGGCAGAGCATTTGAGTATGTTTGAATTTGGCTTTTGAGGTGAGATATTGGAAAAATAAGTTATTACAAGTCATTAATGTTATATTTTTTAATTGACCCCTTGGCTTAATGTTATGACTTGAAGTTGTTTTAAAAGGTGGTCATAAAGGGTGGACGCCTCATGGAGGGAATAATTGATATTTTATATTGTTTTAATATAACTTGGGATTTGGACGCCGTATTAAGGGAGAACTAAATATTTTGAAAAGTAAAATATTTTAAAAAGAGAATGGGCGTCCTTTCTTGGAGGGAAAAGGTGGAAGGTGAAAGGTCATCTGAAAATTCTATTTAAGAGAGTGTTTGCTCCAGCTTTTGGTATCCATTGTTTTATGCTAATGTTATGTTGTCGAAATGACTTCATGCATTTGGCTTCGAGGAATGCTTGCCTCCTAGCATTTGTCCAATTTCGTGTTTGAAAGATAACACCTAGTTGGTTTATGGCTACTTCTCATTCAGACTAGCAGATTGAGCTTCATGGTTAATGAATTTTGAAGATTTCTTGAGTTTTTAAGTTGCTGGTTTAGTCATGGTTGCAAGGCGAATTCGAATACAGCTTTAAGGGTGAATTTTATTTGCACATGAGTATTGATCCTATCAAATTATACTAAGTTGCCGGTTCGGGTATGGGTTTAGATACGAGTTCCGGTTCGGGTTCACTGGTTCGGCAATTTTTTTTTTTCCTAGGTACGTGTACGGGTACAGCCGTACTATATATATATATATATATATATATATATATATATATATACATAATGATAATGTCAGGCTCATAAGCATTCTCAAAATTATAATCATATGATCATAATGCCATAATGCCATAGAATATTGAAACAATGAAATACGCCATACGGTAATACCTCATATAATCTATAATCATATTCATAATTTGCAAAAATGTAAATAGTAAATTACTAAATAGTAATACTAAATAGTAAATACTCAAGTCTTAAAATGTCATTACACATTGAAAATTCAAATTACAATCAAGACTATTTAATTCAGTATTACTATTCTTCAAATTCGTCTTCATCAAATTCATCGTCCTCAATTGGTTCAATTTCATTTGAACCACTATCAATTGGATTGGCACTAGGTGCATTAGTTGCCTCATTGTCATCTATAGAAGCCAAGGTAAGTTGTGCAACTGTAGCATCTAAATCAGCACACTCAGGGGTGAGATCCCAATTCTTTGACACACCCTCATTGTATTCAGGTTTCTTATGTGATGAGAGACGAAGGTTGGAGTGTACTGTTATGACCTTTTTCACACATCGCCCCATTCAAATGGGGACCCCCAATTTTTGCTCCATTTTGGTCTTTTGGCTTTTGTTTTGCGTCTCTCTCTCTCTCTCTGATTTCTCTGTTCTTTTGGGGATGTTCCTATATTTGACCTAATTTGAAATTTTGGCCGAGTCTGAAGTGAATCTGTGAAGTTAGGGTTTTCAGGCTGGATTAAGATTAAATCAAGTTGATAAATTGACAGCTAAGCTTAACATTGCTTTCAGAAGGCTTCCAGCAAGCTCCCACTGAATTTTCATCATGTTCTGACGACTTACTATTTTTAGTAAGTGTTCAATCTGTGAGCTTTTCATCAGGATTTCGGGATTCTAACTACTTCAACACATTCAGGCAGCTTCCAAGGGCCTACACATGAAATTTGAGCTGATTCAGACAACTGGCTATTTTTAGCAGTTCTGGTTTCACGAGCTATTTTCAGGGCTTCAACATACAATTCTCCGATAAATGACAGGAGAATTGATCTGGGTTTTTCTAGACCTTCGCGATGGTGTAACATGCAAACCGAGATGGTGACTTTTAGAGTTCAACCTTCGGAGGCTATTTTTAGGGTTTGCATGCAAAGTTCTTTAATGCATGTCCGGATATTCCATGTGGGTTTTGCGAGAGCTTCACAACGATATGACATGCAAGCGAGAAGATCAAGTTTCAGGGACTTACTATTTTTAGCCAGTGCCCACATGCAGACTAGTTTTCTGGGTTTTTTGAGATCCCGCGGGCGGTGTAACATGCGAACTCATCCGACGTCCGATTGACCACTTTCCCGACACTTACTATTTTTAGCAGGTTTGCTCTAGCAGCTCCCCGACACTTCAATTTCACGAGCAGAGCAGTAGGCGACAAAAATCAAGTCAAACTAAGGTCATTTGAGCCACATGCAAGTCAGATTAGGGTTTCCATCTTCGATGCCTAAAAAGTAGGGTAAAAGGCCAGAATTTCGAGAAATGAAGGTATCCCACTGCGATCAGCATCCTTCAGGCAATCTACTGGTAAAATTTGGGCATAATCTGGGCACTTACTATTTATAGTAAGTCGTCTCCAAAACAGGGCTATAAATAGCAGGTCAACACGAGGGGTAGGTGTGAACAGGTTCATCAAGTGATGAGGACCACTTGGCGAAAAATTCAAGTCAAATGGAGCAGTGGAAGTCAGAAAGTCAAGGGCTTACTATAAATAGCAGGTGGCTATAAATAGCAAGTTGGCATGTAGGACAGGCAAAAACGAGTCCACCAAGCAAAGGAGGTCACATGGTGTAAAATGCATGACAGACGGGGCTGTGGAGGTCAAAATAGCAGAGACTTACTAAAAATAGAATGTGAAGGCAGGCTAAAGAGGTCAAAATATTCTAAGTATAAAACAAAAGCTCCACCATCAGAAGGCGCCCTCAACTCAAAATGAAAGCTCCCTAGGCAAAATGCGCCCACTTCAAGCAGCCTATATGGAGACTTCAAAGAAAATTTCTAAGGCAAGAAAACGAAAGCATCAAGGGTGAAATGCGCCTTCAGCATGGAGGATGTTTAAAAAAGTCTCTTAAGTGTTTGCAAATTCCTCCTCACCCCCTCAAATGCGCCCAGGTCATAGAGGAAAGTCAAAAAAATTCTAAGGCATGGAAATGGAAGTAGCCCCCCTAAAATGCGCCCAAGCAAGGAATGAAGGCATGGAAATTTTCTAAGTCACAAAATGGAAGCTTGCATGTGGAAATGCGCCCAAGGTTGCTGAAAGAGTAAAAACGCCTAAGGCATTACAAATGAGAATGCCACATGCTGGATGCGCCAAGAATGAGGAGAGTGGGACTTAGAAATTATCTAAGTCCTGAAAATGGCGGCATACCCTTCCATATGCGCCCATGAGGGAAGTGAGGGTTGAAAGTATTCTAAATCACAAAAAAAAAATGAAATCTCAAAGGTGGAAATGTGCCCAGCAAAGGTGAGTAGAAGGCCGAAAATATTCTAAGGCAAAAACAAAAGCCACCCAGCTAAAATGCGCCCAAAGTTGCCAAGAAATGATGTGAAAATATTCTAAGTATGAAAGTAAAAGTAGACATGCCTAAATGTGCCCACTTTAGAGAATGAAATCTCCAAAGGTGAAATGCACCCATGAAATGAAAGGGGACATGGAAATTTGCGCCCTCAAGGTGAAACAAGATGACTTCAAATATTTTCTAAGGCAAGGAGATGAAAACTCCCTAGGCAAAATACGCCCAAACCTTGGGGAGATTGATAGATGATAGGAAAAATGCCTAAGGCATTAAAATTGAAGCTTGCCTAGCTAAATGTGCCCTCAAGGTAGAAGTTAAGTGGCTGAGACTTGAAGGAAATTTCTAAGGTGGATAAAATAAACTAGGCCTTGTGAAGTGCGCCCAAGATGGAGTTGAAGACATTTTTATTTTTCAAGGCAAGGGCAAGGACAAGGGATGCGCCTAGAGGAGGTATTAATATTAATCTTTCTAGATGCAAGGTGATATAAGTTGGAGGAAATTCTTCGGAAAAATATGAGGAACACCAGGATTTAAAAATTGAGGCTGTAGGTGTGAAGTGCACCCGGAATCAAGATGAAACAAACTTTAGTAATTTTTATTATTTATCAAAAATAATAAAAATTAAACTTACCCCTTCGTCTGGATACACATGGAAATTATGATTTCTGAGGGGAAATTTCTTCTGGGTATTGGATATTTCTCACTGGGAGATGATATGAGGTTCTTCCACACCTTGCTCGTGTTGTTTCGGCAGAGATTTCGGCCTGGCACCCGTTTAACAAATTTCCTAAGGTTCGGATAGATAAAATTTCTAAGGCATGGAAAAGGAAAGCAGAGTGAGTCAAGTGCATTCAAGCTCAAGACGAGTGGAATTTTATCTAAGTCACCAAGCTCCTAAAGGAAGGTGGATAAGGCAAGTGAATGAAATTGCTAAAGCGGGAGAATGAAAACAACAAGATGGCATGCGCCCTAGCACAATGGGCCCATGATAAAAGTTTGCTAGAAAATGATGAATTTTATCAGACATCAAGTAGACCTTGGAAGTCAAAACGTGGGGATAAGGTAAGTAAAATGAATTTAGATTATGAAGTGTTCCGATGCTCTTCTTTTGTTTTGCAGGATGAACGTTGAAGCCAAGGCATGAAGACTTGATGAAGCTGGACAACGTTGCAACTTTGGAAAGAAGAAACGACAGTGAAGATCTGGCTAAGACACTAAGGACGTGATGCAAAAGAGGCAAATGCGCCCAAGGCAATGGGCTAAAGAAATATGAAAGTTGCAAGGAAGAAGTGCGTCCTGGAGCCAAAGCAACAGGAGGGCCGAACAGGAGGAATTCTTTGCTCATCACTTTCATATCGACCACGTACTCACCTCTCCTCCTAACGCAACAAAATTGGCAGACACACAGTGGGAACACGTTTCTGGACGAGAATCTTCTAGAAGAAGATAGTGGGCATTAATTGCTCGTGGTGGTTCCTGCAGAGGAGTGGAGAATCTTTTGTGCATTCATTGCCCCACTCCTCTCTGTGGCGGTTTTTAGGGCAAAAACCCTAATTAGGGCATATGTGGCTCGATCTGAGCCCTTCATTGTAATTCAATCTGAGCCGTCCGTTGAACTGGGCCAACTATAAAAGGGGCATCCCCCCTCATTTGTAATTGAGTAGACATTAGATTCAGAATAGAGAGGATAGAAGTTAGAATAGATAGAGAGATAGCTTAGTTTGGAAAGGAAAGAAAACTTTCCCTTTGAAAGTTTTGTAAGAGGTTGTTGTGGAAAACTCTCATAATACAAAGGTTTATCATTGCATGGTGGTTCTATCTTTTGTTATGAATAGCTAGCAAGGCCTTTTCGTCTTTCCAATTCAGTAGATAGAGTAGAGTAGACTTTGTTCTATGCAAGTAGTTGTTAATTGTGGAGTGTGGCGCGGCGATTTGAGCATATCTTCTTTCATCCATACCACTAGCGGGCTTACTGATGGTAAGTTCGCCTTGCCTGGTCAACTGGAGTATTGGCACTTAACTTCGATTGTGGCTAATATGTTTGTATGCATCGTGGTGATGGTATGTACATGTTGTGTCATAATTTGAACACCTTTCTCATCCTTTGAAGATTGCACCAACTTTGTCAGAGTTGTCCGAAGGGAGACGAAGCAAAGTCTAGTTTGAAGATTGTTTTAGTCGATCCTCGTCCTCCACCTTTTAAGAGTAGATGGTAGCATCCCTATCCCTATCCCTTTAAATTCAGTATTTCCCGGTTAATTTAGGAGTCAGAGCAACATTGCCAAATCATTCATGTCTTAACTGCTTCACAAAATCGAACAACTACGTAAGTCCCCTTGAATACCCAGCATATTCACATTAGCCAACTGAGTCTATTCGTGTTAAAGGAACCTTGGAGTTGAACGCATGAACTTTCACGCAATCTTAGCATGCAGAATACTTTGATCAAGAGAGAATAGAATGACCGTTGGGCATTTTTATTCTGTGTTGATGTCGTCATAAAAAGCACGTCAACATGTACATAGACCAAATCCTCTGCTTTTTTTGCACCCAAATGATTGCGCTTGATCGAGTGGACGAAGGAGTATGTACTCCAATTCCGCCTCATTTGGTCGGCCAAGTCAATATAAGGCAATCTGGGCACTTTTTAGGGTTTTATTTTTTGTTTTTAAGTTGAGTTTTTGCCTTTTTCTAGGCTGGATGACATGGGTCCTCCCGGGTCCTTCTGGGTTCTCCTCGGGTTCGGCCAGGGTTCTTCATTTTCCACCCGGGTTCTCTATGGGTTCTTCACAGAAGGACCCACAGAGAACCCGAGTGGAAAATGGAGAACCCAGGCGAACCCAGAGAAGAACCGAATCCGAACCAGAACCCACACGTATTTTGGTCGGTTCGGGGGGCTAAAATGAAGAACCTGGTAACTTAGAAATTATATGCTTGAGGCGCCTCTTTTTGTGCAAGGGCAGATTTAATAGTGAAGGGGATGATTTTTAAAGTGAGGTCGACCCTCTCCTAGGGTCGTACCATGCATTAAATGCATTGTAATCCGTGTTGGGGTGATTTGCTAAGTTTAAAGCCTGGAAAGTGCTTGTTCTAAGGTCGCCTGATCATTGAATTGAAGAACCTTCAGTTTGGTAGGAGTTTGCAGAGTGTGGTAAGAATTTTGTTCATTTTGGAGATTTCATTTATTGCTGGTTCATAATTTCAATTTGCAGATTTTTTTATCAGACTTATTTCAATTTCTGATTTTGGTTTCTATCTTCAATAATTGAGAGATTATCAAGTGGGAGATCATCTGTTTCATTGTGCTTTGTAAAGATTGTAACACTTGAAAATGACAGTTGTTTTTCATTGTGAGACTGTAAACAGTAGTACTGTTTCGGTTATTTAACTTGCGCATATTTTAGTGTTAATTTTCACATATTTGTAACCCCTGGATGGTTTACCGCCAGTGTGGAGAAAGAACAAACTAATCTCTCATTTATCACCCACTGAAAAGTGGTGAATTCCCACTATTGAGTGGATGCCCACCGCAATGGATGAATTAGTTTTGAATTGTAATGTTTTTTCCCCCCACTAATTAAGTGGTAGCGTGGAAATCTCTCATGGCTGGTTCACCGCCTCTTTGCATTCATTTGTAATTTACTTTCAGTTATAATTCAGTTTCCTCTACCATATGTTAGCACCTCACCCACATTGGGTCTTGTGTGCACATTCTTGGTGTAGAGTGCATTTCATTTGATTATCCTTTGGAAGCTAACGCTAATCAATTGGCGTAGTGCTGGTTTGTGTTGTGACAATTGAAAAAAAAAATTGGTTGGCACATTTCAGTGGTATCAGAGCCAAGATCCTGCCATCTTGTGAAAAATGGAGCTCAGTAGTCAGAAGAGTGTAAGAGAAATCAGATTCTACACCAAAGGTCAGAACTGAGTTCAGGTTCAATTTTCAGAAGTACTGAGGATGTTACGTTTTCTGAAGTCCAGGAACTGAGAGAAGTTAGATATGATTATGGCTTCTGAAGATGAAAGAAGATTGGCAAGGGCACTTTCCATTGCAGGTGCAAGTCTCAATGAAGAAAGTCAGACAAGAGGTGAAGAAGTTAGTATATTGTTCGAGTTGGAATATTGTTTGAGCCAAGTCCAACAATCTCCTACTGAATTATTGAATAAGGCATTATCTCTTGCAGTAACTGCTTTGATTCATCCCTATTGGATAGGGCATCCAGAGGAAGAAATAGGTTTGCTGGTTACTTCATGCTTTAGTGAAGTTATGAGGATTGTAGCACCATTGATGCCTTATGTCGATGAAACTATGAAGAAGATCCTTCATAAGATTGTAGAAAGTTTCCAAGATCTTGATGAAACCAGTAGCAGTCAATTCCCCAGAAGAGCTGCTATCTTGAAGATATTTTCAGATCTTAGGACAAGTAACTTGCTGATTGACTTGGAAATGCATAATCAGATTGATCATTTGATCTACTACCTTTTCATATCCACTTGGAGTGAGCAAGAAGAGAGTGTTATTGCTGCTGCAAGGAATAGTCTTGTTCTCATTATTAAGGAGGTTGATGAAATTCCACCAAATGTCCAATCACTCTTTTTGGAAGTATATGAACGTAAAGAAAAGATTTCTCCTATTGCTGATATGTTGTTAAAAGAATTGTTAAATCATTGTGAGGAGAGATTGAAGCCCCTTTTTATGAAGACAATTCAAAACAATGTGGAGATTTCTTTTGTCGAAGAAAAGAATGAAATTTGGCATCCCGTGGATTTGGTAGAAGAATCTCAGGAAGAATCTACAAATGTGCATTTGACCATGCATACAACAAAAGAGTGCCAAGAAGCAACCAAAGTTTCAGAAGAGCATGAAGCCTATCAAACGGATCCACTTGAATTTTCAGAAAAAGAACATGTTGAAATGGAGAGAGATGAACCTACAAAGCAATTGTATGAAGAAGAAGATTTCATTAATCAAGAGGATTGTATGGCAGACCTTCAAAATGATTTATTTGAAGGAAATGCAGCTAATGAAGAGTTTGAGGTCGCTGAAAATCTCAAAACAACAATTAAGTTGGAGCATGCGCATCATGTTGTTGATGATAATTCAAAATATGAGTGGGACTCTCCCACGTTGAAATTACTTCAGAATGACATTGGGGAAGATTTTGCTGAGATAGGTGTTCCTTATGACAGAGCTAATAATTGCTATAACTCCAGTGTGTTTGATTTAGATTTCTCTAAAGGTGATGTATTGAAGAAACCAACCATTCATGGAGAGCTTGTTGGGCATATTTGTTCAGAACAAAATCAAATATTCATGAGTCCTTGGGATCCAGTTGTTTTGACACCGAAATGCTTAAAGGAGCAAGCAATGGGAACTTTTGATGATTCATTTCTTGAGGATATTGCTGACAAGCCTTCTATTCAGAAATTATGCAGTGAAATGGTTAGAAAAGAAGCTGATTTTGAAAATCATGTCAATGAAAACAAATTAGAATTTTTTTTGTTTGATGAGCAAAGCTTCTTTGCTGATTGTGATCAAGGGCCTAAAGAGCTGCAAGTTTTGAAGGATAAATTAATGGTTTCAGAAGAGAAAATTGTTAAAGTGTTATCAAGGTTTGATAGCACCGACAATTTAATTGAAGAACTCTACTGGAAGTCTCAGTTTGAAGAGAGTCAGAATGGAGTTAAGGACGAAGACACTCTTTCCAATATGCAATCCATCAAAGAAGCATTGGAATCAATAAAAACAGGTTATTTGCACTTGCTCTTAGATAGAGATAACGCTATTAAGTTTGCAGAGGAGACCTATGATGCCTACCAAGAGAAGGAGAAAGAGGTTGATAGGATTTGCCTTGATCTTACCTTAGCTCATCATTCTTTATGCAAAACAGAAAATCAATTTTCTATTGCAGCAACACTTGAGGGACAAGAAGCTAATACAAGGATTATGGAGATCAAACAAATTGTTGAAGGAATAAATGAACTCCAAAATGATGAAACCTTGCTTTATACTAAGGAGATTCATGAAGATGATGGTATTTGGAAGGTATATCAAGAGTGTGAACTTTTGAGTAGGGAAGATGATTTGCCACAAGAAGGAATAGCTTGCAACCATGTGGTAGATGAAGAGACTGGTAATGTTTGTGGTATTCATCACGTTACATTCTATGGATCAGCAACTAATGATGGGCATCCTCAAGTAGATGAAGAAGAAGAGCTTGAATTCTATGAAGACACCAACAAAAGGGATGAAGGAAATGATGATTCTATGATTGAGTACAACAATCCTCTAGCTTCACATAATTTGTTAAATTATAAGGTGATTGACAATTTCTATGTGGATGGCATTGGCAAGAAGTTTTATTTTTTTGACATGCATGATTTTATAGTCAAGCATGAGATAATGTTGGTGGATCCACTCTATATGTCTAGCAATATTCTTTGGGAATGGTTAGTAAATGAGCATTTAATGGTGTCCAAGTTTGAACTTCTTGGTCTTCACTCAACAATAACCAATGGAAGAGTAACACCTATCTTAAGATGGTTGATTTGGTCAGCTTTTAGAAATATGCATCAAATTGTGGGAGAATTTTCAGACTTGGCTCTTTGGATTCTAGATGGTGCATTGTTGATTAGTCATTATTCTAGAATCCTGGTCATGAAATGTTTAAACTATGCATTGATGGTTGCAGTTGGTTACATAGTTTGGTGTGCACGAGTCTTTCACTATAGCTCTTGGAGATATGTTGGGAATTCTTCCCAATGTGTTGGAGTTAATTTTTGGTTGGGAATTCATGATTGGACTTCTCAACATGGCTTGAGGGGGATTGTTACAAGTAGAAAGAGGGATATTTGGAGAGATAAGGATTTAATTTTCAAAGTCTTTGATGTTGCCCCCATTTTTATCATTCTTTTGATGGTTCCCTTGGCTCATCTATTGGGGGATTGAAGAGATACTTCAAACAAAAGATGGTTTAATGATGGGTTGAAGTTTCCTGAGAAGATGTTTCCAGCCTTGGGCATGAGCAATTGTGTCTCTAGGGACGCTCATTTCTAGTGTTGCAGCAGCTGTTCAACTCCTTGCACGTTGATTGTCCTAAAATCAGATTTTGAGTGGTTCACTTCAAATTTCATGGACAACTGGTATACATATTTTTTCTCTTCACAATGTCTTATTAATGATGGTTTATGGCCTCCAAAGTGGGAAATGATGTTTCATTGTGATTCGGATCAGTTTTGGATGGTGCTTAAGTTCATTTCCAGAGGCTTTCATTGTACAATTTCTCGCACTAGTGTTTGGGGCAGTGAACCTTTGCTTGATTGGGTTCAACTTTTTGAAACTTTTGGGGAGAGATTGGTGGAAGTTTTCAAAATTTTTCTTGAATATGTCAGAATTATTCAAAAGAGGCATTATACATCCTTGAGGAGCTTTGAGGATGCAACTGCTATGATTTTGCAAAGAGCTGTTTTTTCCTTTGCAAATAGCTATGAAGGAGTCACATTTGTTGTTGTGATTTGGTTTGATGCTTTGAGGAGTTATGTTGATGAGAATATTTTTGAGTTGTTTAGATTATTCTTCTTTGTTCTCAAAATGGTGATTGACATTGACATTGACATTGCAGATGTTAATTCCTCAGAGTTTATTGGGCATAAGACGTTGCTAGATTTTGATTCAAATCCTTCCATGTTGTTCAGTTTGAATTTTAGGCATGTTATCTCTTTGAGGTTGCAGGAATGGTTTGTGCAGTTCTGGTGCAATGATCTCTTTGGTATGATCAGAGTGGAGCAACATCAGCATGGTGGGGTTTTTCAGAGATGGACATGGGACCTCGGGATCCTATATGTTTGATGGGATCAGTTTGGAGTGTTGTGGCATTGCTTGAGGACAAGCAATTTTCAAAAGGGCGGACTGTAATGTCCCCATTTTTAGTCATACGGTCTTTTGTGCTTGCTAGCCTATTTCAGAGGCCTGTAGGTTTGTCAAGGTGAAATTAGGGTTTCCATTGTTTGGAGGTTTTTGACATTTTTTAGAATTTACTATTTTTAGTAAGTTCTAATTTTAGCAGTGATCCAGTTGACAGCATCACAACGAGCTTTCCATTTCAAGCGGAGCATTTGAGTATGTTTGAATTTGGCTTTTGAGGTGAGATATTGGAAAAATAAGTTATTACAAGTCATTAATGCTATATTTTTTAATTGACCCCTTGGCCTAGTGTTATGACTTGAAGTTGTTTTAAAAGTGGTCATAAAGGGTGGACGCCTCATGGAGGGAATAATTGATATTTTATATTGTTTTAATATAACTTGGGATTTGGACGCCATATTAAGGGAGAATTAAATATTTTGAAAAGTAAAATATTTCAAAAAGAGAAAGGGCGTCCTTTCTTGGAGGGAAAGGGTGGAAGGTGAAAGGTCATTTGAAAATTTTATTTAAGAGAGTGTTTGCTTTGGCTTTTGGTAGCCATTGTTTTATGCTAATGTTATGCTGTCGAAATGACTTCATGCATTTGGCTTCGAGGAATGCTTACCTCCTAGCATTTGTCCAATTTCGTGTTTGAAAGATAACACCTAGTTGGTTTATGGCTACTTCTCATTCAGACTAGCAGATTGAGTTTCATGGCTAATGAATTTTGAAGATTTCTTGAGTTTTTAAGTTGCTGGTTCAGTCATGGCGAATTTGAATACAGCTTTAAGGGTGAATTTTATTTGCACATGGGTATTTATCCTATCAATTTATATGCTTGAGGCGCCTCTTTTTGTGCAAGGGCAAATTTAATAGTGAAGAGGATGATTTTTAAAGTGAGGTCGACCCTCTCCTAGGGCCGTACCATGCATTAAATGCATTGGAATCCCTGTTGGGGTGATTTGCTGAGTTTGAAGCTTGGAAAGTGCTTGTTCTAAGGTCGCCTAATCATTGAATTGAAGAACCTTCAATTTGGTAGGAGTTTGCAGAGTGTGGTAAGGGTTTTGTTCATTTTGGAGATTTCATTTATTGCTGGTTCAAAATTTCAGTTTGCAAATTATCTTCAATAATTGAGAGATTATCAAGTGGGAGATCATCTATTTCATTGTGCTTTGTAAAGATTGTAATAACACTTGAAAATTGCAGTTGTTTTTCATTGTGAGACTGTAAACAGTAGTACTGTTCCAGTCATTTAACTTGCTGCATATTTTAGTGTTAATTTTTACATATTTGTAACCCCTGGATGGTTTACCGCTAGTGTGGAGAAAGAACAAACTAATCTCTCATTTATCACCCACTGAAAAGTGGTGAATTCCCACTATTGAGTGGATGCCTGCCGCAACAGATGAATTGGTTTTGAATTGTAATGTTTTTTCCCCCGACTATTTAAGTGGTAGTGTGGAAATCTCTCATGGCTGGTTCACTGCCTCTTTGCATTCATTTGTATTACTTTCAGTTATAATTCAGTTTCCTCTGCCATATGTTAGCACCTCACCCACATCGGGTCTTGTGTGCCCATTCTTGGCGTAGAGTGCATTTCATTTGATTATCCTTTGGAAGCTAACGCTAATCAATTGGCGTAGTGTTGGTTTGTGTTGTGACAATTAAAAAAAAAACTGGTTGGCACATTTCATTTGATCACCACTAAGGAGACTCCAAATTTAGATCAGCCATATCACATTGACATTTAGGAGCTATTGGGGAAGCATGACATGGTGTTTGGGCAGATACATCCAGGAAGGCCACCAGATAGAGGATTTGAGCATACTATTGAGTTGGAGGAGGGGGTTGAGCCAGTCATTACCGCCCCCTATCGTCATCCTAAGAAATTTAAGGTTGAGATTGAGAAAGCAATCAAGGAATTGCTAGACGTGGGGCATATACGACCAAGTTCTAGTTGATTTGCTTCTTCTGTGGTCTTGGTGAAGAAGAAGGATGGAACTATGTGGAAGTGCATCAACTATAGAGCTCTCCACAAAAAGACTATTAAGAATACATACTCGATACCCAAGATCGATGAGCTATTGGATGAGCTACATGGTGCAGTATATTTTTCCAAGATAGATCTTCGCTTAGGGTACCATCAGATTAGAGTTAGAGAGTAGGATATACAAAAGATAGCCTTTCGATGTCACTATGGGCATTATGAGTTCTTGGTCATGCCATTTGGGTTGATGAACACACTTGCTACATTTCAGTCCTGCACGAACCACATCTTCAATAAGCAGTTGTGTAAGTTCCTTTTGGTGTTCTTTGATGATTTGCTCATATATAGCAAGACTTGGGAAGATCACTTGAGGCAACTACATGAGGTCTTGACTATCATGGAGGAGCAGTCACTATATGCTAAGGCCTCAAAGTGTGAGTTTGGCCATAAGGAGATTTTGTACTTAAGGCATGTGATCAGTGCACAGGGGGTACAGGTTCACCAGGAGAAAATTCAGGCAATACTTGATTGGCCAGCATCTAAGACACTTACAGAGCTGCGATGATTCTTTGGGTTGTGCAGCTATTACAATATTATAGGCGCTTTGTTGGAGGGTTTTGTTAGTTGGGAGCACCTTTGATAGACCTTACTAAGAAGGGTGCATTTAGTTGGTCAGATGAGGCACAACGAGCTTTTGACAAGCTCAAGGAGGTGATGAGTAGTTGCCTAGTTTTGGCACTTCCAAACTTCACCCAACCATTTGTTCTCGAGTGTGATGTTTTGGGTGAAGGTATGGGAGCGGTTTTAATGTAGAACAGACACCCTATTGCTTTGGAGAGCCGCAAGTTGAGAGGACCTGAGAGACTTTACTCCATCTATGATAAGGTGATGCTCGCCATAATGCATGCATTGGCGAAGTTCAGGTAGTATTTGGTTGGAGGTAAGTTTATGGCGAGGACCGACAACAATAGTCTTAGGAATTTCTTGGAGCAAAAAGATTTGAATGAGAGGCAGCAAAAATGGGTTAGTAAGATACAGGCCTATGATTTTGACATAGAGTATGTGAAAGGGAAGAAAAATGTCGTTGCTGATGCCCTTTCCAGGAAACCTGCAGCTTGTTCACTTTTAGAGATTTCAGTTGATTGGAAGTCTCTCTTGCTAGTTGAGTACTCCAAGAATAAGTTTGTATGTGAGGTGATGGATGGCCAAGTACAGGATGACAGGTACAAGGTTGTGGATGATGTTATCTTCTACAAGGACAGGATCTATTTGGTACTAGAGTCAAAATTGAAGGAGAAGATATTGCAGACTTCACATGACACTCCTTTAGCAGACCATTAGGGCTACTTTAAGACATATAGACAGGTGAGAGAGAGGTTCTCTTAGAAGGGCCTCAAGGAGGATGTTTTGAGACATGTCAAGAAGTGTGTGAGTTGTCAGCAGAACAAATCTGAGCACACACATCTAGCAGGTCTATTGCAGCCTTTACCCATTCCAGAGTAGATGTTGGAGAGCATTTTCATGGATTTCATCACAGGTCTACCCAAGGTCCATGGGTGGGATTACATATATGTGATTGTGGATTGGTTGATGAAGTATTCTCACGTCTTTTCTGTACCTACAGAGTATAGGGCACCGCAGGTGGCAAAGTTGTTTTTCAGAGAGATCTTCAGGTTGCATGGGCTGCCGAGGTTCATAGGCAGTGACGGAGACAGTAGGTTCCTAAGTGCCTTTTGGCAGGAGCTATTTAGATTGGGAGGTACTGAGTTGACCTCGAGTATGAGCTATCATCCTCAGATAGATGGTCAAACGAACATTGTGAATAAATGGATTGAGGGTTACCTGCACAATTACATCTTAGGACAACATAGAGCATGGATTAAATGGTTGCACTTGGGGGAGTATTGCTATAACACCACTTATCATATGTCGATTGGGATGTCACTTTTTCGAGCGCTATATGGGTATGATGCACCAACATTTATGGACTTGGCTTTTGGAGAGAGTAGAGCTCCTAAAGCTAAGGATTGGATTCAGGAGAGGCAAGACATTTTGAGGGTCCTCAAGGATAATCTACAGATGCCTCAGAATCAACAGAAGACATATGCAGATAGGCATAGGGTTGAGCATAGCTTTGAGATTGGGGACTTGGTCTACCTTCGCTTGCAGCCTTGCGAAGAAGCTCAAGCCTCGATTTGATGGACCCTACAGGATCATCAAGCGTGTTGGGGAGGTAGCCTATGAATTGGAGTTGCCAGAGGACAGTAAGATTCATAATTTGTTTCATGTTTCGTGCTCAAAAAGGCACTTGGACAACAGGTTACTTCATCTTCCAAGTTACCCCCATTGGATGAGGAGGGACATTTGGTATTGATTCCTGAAGAGATAGTTGATACCCGAGAAAGGAGGTTGAGAAACAAAGTGGTTAAGGAGTTTTTGGTCAGATGGAGAGACTTGCCAACAAAGGACGCAACTTGGGAGGGAGAGCAGATTTTACAGCATCCCAATTTGCAATTGCTTGAGGGCAAGCAATCTTGGGAAGGGAGGATTGTAATTTCCCCTTCTCATTAGCCACTCAGGTTGTCGCTTTGCCTTTTTAATTCCCAAAGGCAAGTGTCGAAATTGGGGAATCATTTATTTAATTACTTATTTATTGCCTAAGTTTGAAGTTAATCTTTAAAGGTGATATAAGTAATTAATTAAATCATTTTATTAAGTGACTATTTGAAATATTTTAAAAGTGAACTATATACAAAAAGTCACTTTATGATTGTGTGGGAAATATAAAGAAAAAAGAGCGCTCATTTTGTGAAATACTCTTGAATGAATATTTTTCATGGCAAAACTGGTCGAGCTTCCTGGTTTGGGGTTTGAGAAAACCTAATGTAATGTCCCCTTCTAGTCAGTGATCAGCTCAGTAGCTCTTTAGCCTATTCCGGAAGCCCGTAGGCTCGTTGAGGTGAAATCAGGGTTTCCTTGTTTGGAGGTTTTCTGGCATTTCTCAGAATTTACTATTTTTAGTAAGTTCTAATTTTGGCAGTGGTCCAGTTGACAACACTTCACTGAGTTTCCTTTTCAGTTGGAGCAGTTGTGTGACTTTGGTTTTGGCTTTTAAGAGCAATATTTAGAGAAATAATTTATCTCAAGGCATTAAATGTTTTATTTTTAAATTGATCCCTTGGCCTAATGTATTAACTTGAAGTTGTGTTAAAAGGTGGTCATTAAAGGGTGGACGCCTCATGAAGGTAATATTTGATATTTTAATAATGTTTTATTGCCTTGAAGTTTGGATGCCTATATGGGGATGGAATAAAGTGTTTTTAAATTCAAAATATTTCAAAAAAGAGATTAGGCATCCCTTCTTGGAGGAGTTATCGGATTTGAAAAGTCACCTCCAATTCTATAAAAGAGAGTGTTTGCTCCAGCATTTGGTATCCATTGTTTATGCTAATATTATGCTATCAAAATGATTTCATGTATTTGGCTTCGAGGAATGCTTACTTCCTAGCATTTGTCCAATTTCGTGTTTGAAAGATAACACCTAGTTGGTTTTAAGACTGCTTTTCATCCAAACTAGCAGATTGAGCTTCATAGATGATGAATTTTGGAGATTCCTTCAGTTTTTGAGTTGTTGGTTCTATCACAATTGAAGGCATACTATGTCCAAAGGGCCTTAGGATTCGAGCTAAATAAAATATTGAGTTTTGATGCAGTTTATGTATTGGATATTGGGTGCCATCCTCCTAGAGAGCATTTGCAATTCATTTCATCTCATTCGGAGGTATTTTGAAAGAGTTGTGAGCATTTTAATGATTTACAGTTTGCTGGTTAGACATTTTGAGTTTGCTGGTTATTGTTATCAGATTTCAATAAGTTCAGATTTTGGCTTTTAATTCAGTATTTGAGAGGTTCAGAACTTGGAAGAATTATCCTTCACATATTTGCATTGATTCTATCATTGTAACACTTGTAAATTGCAGATTTATTCAATTGTTAGACTATGAATTAGTAGTACTAATCCAACCATTGTTATTACTGCATTTACTTGTGAATTTTAATGCAAACATTTTAACCCTTGGACGGTTTACGGCCAGTGTGGAGGAAATTAATTTGTATTTTCATTTATCACTGTAATGTTCCCATTTTCGTGAGCATCAGTTTGTTGAGGTTTAGCCTATTCCTGGCCCTCGTAGGCTAACAAATATGTTTAGAGGGTTGCTCTTGCAGTTATCCAGAGTTTTGGGATGTTACTCCATCAGTTGATTCAGGTTTGGGCCTTTGCAGAGGCTTACAAAGTGATATTTAGGCACTTACTATTTATAGTAAGTCAGGCCAACAAGGGTTACTATTTCTGGCAGGGCACCTGGCTTAGTTGGTTATCTCAGTTTTGACCCAGTTTGACAGTTTATCGAGCAAATGGAGATTAAGGTTGTATTTAATAATAATTAAATGATTATTATTATGACTTTATATTATAAAGTCACTTTAAGCGAAATATTAAAGTTATTAATTATTTTAAATGGCTTATTATAAAGTATTTTATTGACTTTATAATAAATGAGAAGAAATGATTATTAAATGAGTATTTATTACTCATTTAAATGAATGCCATTTATTAATTAAAAGTGCCTAAGTCAAGAGAGGCAAATTTAATATTATGAAATGCATTTAAATTGTTTTTTTGAGGAGGGTCGAACTTGTGAGAGAGAGTATTTATTTCTCAAAGACATAATAGAACTAATTATGATATGATTATTCAAATTTTGTCTTTTCTCTCTGAGAGCATTGGAGTTTGAGAAACAAGGATTTCTGCAAATCAGATTTTGGAGAACGATACCTCTTCAGAATCCGGCATACTGAGACTGTGAAAGATCAGTTGAAGCTTGTCTACAACGTGGCTTTATACATAAGTCATATTTGTGCTTATTGGAGAAGAATCATCAAGGGTTTGAAGAGCAGATTTTAGTCTGTTGAAATAACCATCATTGGAGAAGAAAAATCAGAAGTTATTTATCTGTTGCTATAGTGATCGTGAACAGTGCACGTGAATAGTAATCGCTACAGTGCACGTGAATAGTAAAATCGCTACAGTACGCGCTACAGTGTCGCGTTGCAGTACCGAGCTACAGTACTGCGCTACAGTACTGCACTACAGTTTGATTTAATTACCAGTCATTTCCAGACTTTATCTACCAGGTTTCAATAAATTAAAAATCAGTTCTTTTCAGCTTGCCTTTTTATGCCTTTTTGGCCTGTAGACCTCTATTTGAATAAATACAATCATTTGCAGCTTCTTCATAATTATCTTGTGTTAGTTCTAGTTATTTCCTTGCAAATTTCGATTTCCCAGCTATTATTCAAAAATACAAAAAATCATATATTGCAAAAAACTAGAAAAAAAACACTCAAACTCAGCAAAACATCAAATAAATTGCATAGTTCGGGGTTGAGAGACACCGGTCTCTTACAGTGTTATCAGAGCGGTTTCCTGCCATCCTGTTGGGGTTTGAATTAAAATTTTCAGAGAGCTCACATTGACAACATTTGAGTGACCAACACTCGTTAGTTACCAACCAGTTTCAGTTATGGGTTGGTATAGTATTGTAGGGAAATCCAGGGAAGAAATTGAACAGGATGTCATCAAGATGAGGGAAAGTTATGAACGGGAAGCCCCTCAAATTTTTGTGGGATATCAGAGTATGCCTGATAATTTCAAAGTACAATACTCACTTAATGATTACTTGACCTTTATTGTCACTTTGCATCCTGAACATATGGGATTGGTAGAGTATTTCAAGAGGGTGTATAGGGAAAAAATTGATGAAGATTTTTGCCATAGAAAGTCTGATTTTTCATATCAGACCCTAGAAAACAACACAGGAAATTCATTTATTGGTAGTGAATCCCAGGATCATGCTTTGGATGGACATGCAGTTACTTTGGCAGCAAAAGGGCATGAAGATATTGACAGAACAACAACTTCTACCTTGCCAGTTGAGCCATCCTATGAGGTACCTAGCAGCAATACCTTTGATGATATTGTGTGCAAAGTTGATAGCACACACGATGCTGTTTATCAGTTTGTTGAGCTGATTCAGGAGTACGATTCAATTTATTGTTCCAAGGACTCAGAGATGGATGATTCAGATCAACATGGAGTGATTGTGCAGTTTGTGAATAATCCACTATTTGAGTTTGACGGTTGTTTGATCTATGATAATCCACTCTTCGAGTTGGAAGCTGATCACACTCCTGATACTGGTTCAGGTTTGAGCGATAATTGCAGTGTTTGGGATCTTTCCAATGCATCGGGATTTCAAACAGGGCTCACGGAGGAGTTTCACAGTGTGTACGTGGTGAGGAGTGCTTATAGTTTTGCCTTTGATCCACCTGTACACGATATGTCTTCGATGCACAGTCCTTGTGCGCATGGGATAGAGAGTTTGTATGATGATTCTTTTTGCGCAGTTGAGGATCAAAGGTTGGATTACCATCATACTGATGTGTACCTGACAAAGTTTGCCACTTCTGAGTTTCAATTGGGGGTAGGGCTTCAGGGAGGTTGTAGTGGCAATGGGCATGATGGCTTCATTAGTTATCAGATCCATGGGAGTTTTGCAGAGGTTGTAGAGAGATATTGTGTTGCGGATGCTTCTAGATATTTTTTGTCTTTTCATGACAGATGGATGTGAGTTCAAATTGTATTGGGATCCAGGTGGTGACAGGTTTGGCACTGCTGTCTGGATGGGTCCCGACGGGTTGCTTCACCATTTTCAACATGGTGAAGTTGAGATTAGATTTGAGTAGCGAAAGTCTGGGGGTGTTTTACATGGCAGACTTCTATTATGAATTTGGGATCCAGGCATATTCTGTTGGACACTCTCCAGTGCGCGGTGGGATCCTTGGTGTGCATCAAGGTTCCAATCAGAGTTCATTGGTGAGTATTGCGGCATGTGTTGTACCCCAAAATTAAAATTTTCGCTACACAAGCATTTTGAAGAATTGTGTCAAGATACTGTTAAATCTGTCAGAAAAGGTCAAAATTAAGGTCTACAAGTCTTGCATGGGGGTCATAAACTTGAAAGTTTTAAAATCTGACAATCTGGGCCGGTTCAAAAAGATCAAACCTATAATACCCAGATTTCAGTTTTTCATCCCTAAATTTTAGGAAAATTTCTATTTTTAGCAGTTTTCTAAAAATAGAAACTTTTTCTAGGTTTTTCTGGTTTCTTACGAAATGGATACTTGTAAAATTTTCTAAAAATAGAAAGTTTGACCATTAGGGTTAAGACTGATTTTGATTGGCTTAAAATACTTCCTCATCAGGTTGGTGTAGTTAGAATCACAAAAAGATCAGTTTTACTCTACTGGGTCTATTCTACTTTTTCAAAAGCTTTGCTGGAGATCCGAAGTCATCAATGGAGGCTAGTCAGCTGCCAGGTGTCAGAATCAAGCGTTCGAACATCAAACAGAGGTTGTCAATGAACAATGTGCACGAGAAACGAGGAACGAGCTAAGGAAGTTTGAAAAATGGAAAATGCCAAATTTTGCCTATGTCTGGAAAAGCTGGGCGCCCCAATCAAGAAGAAGCGCCCATGTTTCAATGCCTTAGAATATTTTTCATCTTGGCAGTCAAAGACAAGGGAGACACGTTTTACACGATAAAATTGAAAAGTTGATAAAATTTTCTAACACTGCCAGTTATGGGCGCCCCTAAAGGAGAAAGGCGCCCAGCTTTTCAAGAGGTTGAAAGCCAAAATTAGGGTTTTTGTCTCCAAGTCAATGTTGCTCAGAATCATCCTAGCTCCGCAACGAATCAGTCGGCACGTTTGTCAGATTATCCAGTCATCCACAAATCCAAGACAAACAGGGGTCACAAAGAAAGATATTTTAAAAGATTCAAAGACGAAGAACACAGAATAAATTCTAAGTCTGGAGAAGATAGGCGCCCCTGAAGGAAAAGGGCGCCCAAACTTTTAAGGGGTTAAATGATCAAATTTGCAGAAGACTTCTCCAACATGACTTCGTCAGACTGGATCCAGCTCTCCAACGAATCCATCAGCTCGTCCGTCAGAGTCGACAGTCATCAGATATCGCCAGGCAAACAGAGGAAAAAAAATGTGAGAAATGGCAGAAAGTTGAAAGCAACAGTGGAAATCCAAAAATAAACTAACTCTGGGAGCTATGGGCGCCATACTTCAAGAAAGGCGCCTAGGGTTTTGAGCAACCAGAAGTCAATTTCCGGAGATAACGTATGCAGAGGACCCCTTCTAGAATCATCTCAGCTATCCAGTGAATCCGTCAGCCAGTCGTTCCGATCAATACAACACCCAAAATCACAAATTCATCTGAAGGTCAGAATGCAAGCATAAATTTGAATATCATGAAAATGGCTAACTCTGGAGAAAATGGGCGCCCTTATCAAGGATAGGCACCTGACATTTCGAAGGGATAAATGAAGTTTTTAGCCAATGACGTCTCCAGAACAATATTGTCAGATTCGATCAGGCTCCGCAATGGAATGATCAGTTCATTCGTCGGACAAATCAAGAAGCCAGGAGACAGAGCTGAAACAAGGTTGAAAAATGAACAGAAGATAAAATGATGAAAAAAGTGGCTAAGTCTGGGAAAAAGAATGGCATACCTCAAAAAGGGCGCCCAACTCTTCATGACTTAGTTTATTTTTGGGAAATTTCAAAATTTTCAAAGAAAAGGAAAAACGCCTTTGCTCAAGGCATGAACTAAATTTAGGGTTTCATCAAATTAGGGTTTGAGAAGCTGTTTTCAAAGCAAAAACTTATTTAAGGACACCTCTATGTATTATTTTTCATATTTTCTTGTAGGTGCTTGCAAAGAGAAACAGAGCAGCAGCTTCAAACCTATATTTTTCAAGATTCAAGAACCCTAACTTGCTGGTTTCTCATAAAATTTCAGATCAGCAATCAAAGAGAGCTTCCTTTTTCGTATTTTTTCATCAAGAACATCAAATTTGTGAAGGAGAAGGCTAACACTATTAATTTTCAGCAAGCTGATCCATTTGGTTCTATCTTCTGGACAAATTGTTGAAGAATTTCCTCTAAGTTGCAGCAGTTGCTTTTATTTTTGCATGTCAGGGAAAACTTCATATTCATCCATTTCTAGTCTTCTGGGTCCATGCTAAACCTTCTTCTGGACAAAACCCATACCTCAACTTTTTTAGAGAAACTAAAAGTTGTTGCTTTTTCAGTCAGAAGCCAGGGTTTTCAAAATTTGATCAACTGGGTCCATTTGAAACATGCTCAAGAACAATACCCAGATGCCAGCTTTTTCTGGAGAAAATTAGGGTTAGCTGCTTTTTCAGTCTTCACTTCATATTTTCAAAAATGGACGATCTGGGTTGCTTTGCAATGAAATTTTAATCAAAACCCATATCTCAGAAAAAATCTCAAAATTTCGTCCGTTGGAAGAAGAAAAATCAGCAAGCTAAATTTAGAAAGTTTGCTAAAAATTGTCAGAACCTAGGCGTGTTTACTGTCAATCTTCAAGTCTTTCAGAATGGAATACACTCCTGCAGAGTTCAAGACCAAAACAGTACTGCACCACGATTTCATTGAAACAGCCGAGACAGACTTGCATCATATCAAGCTGGTGTTCAATTTACGTCCTTTAGAAGATGCAGGCAACAACACCATCAGGCATCTTGGCCATTCAGGTCTTCTTGCAATAACATCCATACCCTTCTCAATATAGAGCTTAGAGTTCATAATTGCTTGCATTAAGCATTATAATCCAGCTACAAGGGAGATACAGTCAGTTGATGGAAGAATCGTATGCAGCCTAAAACCAGACATGATTGAGAAATGCTTCTCCATTCCACCATGGCCTGGAAGTGTCACCATCAACGTAGAAGAATGTGAAAGGATATGGGAAGAACATCAGGATAAGTATAGCAAGAAGATTGCACATAGGTGGCTGAAAGAGAAACATTCTACATTGCCAAAGGATGTTGGAAGAGGACAGTTCAAAGATGAATTCGCCATCATAATCACCCTACTCAATCGAGTTACAGGTCAAGCAGATGCAACAAGGTTTCAGCCTTGGATGTTCTACTTGATACCTCATATAATGAAAAAGATAGAGTTCTATGACTGGCCCACATTGATCAGCGATTGCTTACATCATCAGATAACTGAGTATTTTCATAGACATGCATTTCACATGGTCTTCTACCTAGTCTACTTGGTTGCCTATCAAGGTAAATTCAGAAGGTTAAACACGGAGGGTTCTTTAAATATTCAACATGTCTACAACTACTATACTCAGTTGGAATTCACTGTTGCATCACGTCACTACAAAAGGGTGAAGGAAGCATTCTTGATTTACACAGTGCGAGACCTAGATAATGAGCTACATGTTCACATCTCATCCGTTGCCAGGGCTGCAATATCAGAATGGGCAGATTGGTTTATTCAGTTTGCCACCTTCACTTACTTAAGGGTGTACGGTTATTCAGGAGCTCCACTTATGTTACCGAGGTATCCATCAGATGAGGTAGTATGCATGGAATTCTTTAGGTAGATATCAGTTGTTCACACCCGTCTGCGTAACAAAAAGAAACCAGCCTTTAGCTTTCCTTTTGCTTTAGGCATTTACACTTGTAGATCATCCGCGGAAGCTAAACTAATGGGTAACGAGTTAGACAAATTTGGTCTCAAGCCTTCAGTGAGAGACGATCATATGATCCCCATGGCTTCTATGCATCTAGACTTGGTCAGAACTATGCTCATATGCCCGCACTTGAGGACTTTTGGGCTAATTGTAGAGACGAGTATGAGGTGCGGAGGTGAAGTCACAATAGGTTAACGCTTCATCAGATGAAAGATTGCTTATCAGAAGATATTGAAGGGTTTGTCAGATGATGATGGAGATGTAATTCTCCCAGCCTATACTAGAAATAAGGTTGAGCAGCAACCTCTTCCACAGGTCAATTGGTCTCATAAAGAATGTAGTACAGTGGAAGAAAGGACAAGACAAGTGGTAGAGTACAGTAAGACTTTCTTAATCCTCAAGAGAAGGGAGTCAATTCCAGTAGCAGAGCCGCCAAAGAAACATCCATCTCTTCCCTCTTCTTCAAGAGCGCAACCAAAGAACAAAGAAAAAGTTCAGTCTCAAGAGGTCACAAAGGGCAATAGATCAACAAAGAGTGTTAAAAGGAGGTTGGATTATACAGGGATTGTTATACAGGAGCAGCCTACAACTGAAACAGAAGTTCCTCCACCAGAGCCCATACTTCAAGAAGAAGTACAACATGATGAACCTTTGATACAAGAAACTTTACCATCTCCTAGGTCTTTACCAATTCACATTTATTTGGAAGACGAGGAGATAGAGGCCAATGTTACAATTATTCCTCTCTTGGATGTTAGTAGAAATACCACATCTTGGCTTGAGAGCTCCTTGGGAAGGACGAGAAGAAGGCATTCGTATCAGGTGAATGTTGATGACCTTAGTATATATCAGGAAACACCCAAGAAGAAGGCCAAGAAACAAATGCATTTTGAGAGGAATCTTGAGGGTGAAATGGTCATGGAGACAACCACGCCTCTTGAAGATAAAATCAGAGATGAGGTGGATGTTGACGATTTTATCATGGTCAAAGCAAACCTTGGTAAAAGTACTCGACATGCTGATATGAGTTTGTTTAAAATGGTAATAGAAAACATTCAAGAAAGAGTGCAAAAGGGTGGAGAAGACAAGGCAGCCCTCAAGGCTAAAAATCGTCAACTCCGGTTATGTATATCAAATCTTATCCAAGGCACCTTACAAACAACTCAGTTGCTGCCTCAAATCTTAGAAACACCAGCTGATCAGCAGCAATTAAGGCAGTTAGTTATTTGTGGAAAACAAACTAATGAGTGGGTTGAAGAGATCATCAACAGAGGAAAAAAAGTTCTAACACAGGTCTTCCAGTTAAGATACAAAGCTCATGATTTACGTCAAGGTATCCAGGATTTTGAATAGTTGATAGCCGAGTTCAAGCCACTGCACGAAATCATAATTGCAGATTTAGAGATGGCTTGTGGCTCTACAATGGCGAGAGAACATAAAAGACAAATCCTGGAGTGGAAAGAAAGTCATCTTTTCAAGGTGAATACATATGTCGGAATATCCGAGGAGTTTGCAGCGTATAAACAAAGAGTTGTTGATACTCTTAGGTTCATCAGAGAAGTAGTTGCAACAATTCCTTGTCAGTATTGCCTTGAGGATGGTTCCTACATTGGGCTTGATGTAGTCCAAGCTGAGTTTCAGAGCATATTGCATGGCAGCGATGGCAGTGTTGGGAGAATGATGATGATTTCCATGATGTCAGTGAGGTTCGAAAAAGCGGCCAATGAGTGAAGATTTCTTGAGATCAATTACAGATGGCGAAGAAATCTTAGAAAAACAGCATTTTGCCATTAATAGCATCAACACTCCTACTACAGATGAAGTTGCTTGCTTTTTAGCGGATGTGATCGAGCTTTAAATCTGCTTTCTTCTAGAAGCACCTTCCACGCTTTCTTTCTATTCTTGTATCAAATTTTATCCATTCTTTGAGGATAGAAAGAAAACATTGTAACAAGTTGTCACGAGTTGGTACTTTCCTTTTTTAAAAGCTTTCTAGGGTTTAGATGTTTTATCTTTTCTAGATTTAGAAATAAAGCTTGCATGTTGGCAAGTAGTAGTTGTAAAAGCAAGGAGATTTTAGGGTTTCCTACTCCTTTGTTTAGTTATAAATAAGAGCAGTGTTTGCTCATTTTAGTTTAACCGTGCTTGTGATAACAAGATATAAGTGTCTTTAGTACCTTCTCTTTGTTATTCAATATTGTTCACTTTATGTAAAGAGCAAGTTTGCATGCCTCTTTAGCTGCAAATACTTGTTTAGTGCATGTGTTGTGTTGATTATAATTAGGTTGATCGCATGTTGCAAGTGTGTTGCTACAACTTGCTGTCCCGAAGTTGTAATCCTTTTTCCAGAAACTTGAGTAAATAAAATCTTGAGCGTGCTTTGTCTGCCCCGATATAAATATCTCAAATTTCAGTCTATTTGTTTTTTGTGTTAGAATTATGAGTGAATGAAATCTTGAGCGTGCTTTGTCTGCCTTGAAATAAAGATCTCGTATTTCTGTAATGCTTTTATGATCTCTTTTTCAGCTTGCCTTAAAATGTATGTTGAAGAATAGCTTATTTAAGTATCTTTGTCAGAAATCAAACTCGTCCATTTCTAAACTCTCTTGCTCTGCGTTTACTTGAGAGGGTAGAAACGTTTTAAGCGTAGGTTAAGTTGTAGCTGTCTAGTTTCATTAAAGGGAAAACCTCAGCCGCAACATCTAGTGTTCTATAACCTTGTGTTCTCGCAGCTGAACCAAAAAGATAGGCGTATTTAAGTTTAGATTACTTTCTTTATGCAACTCAGCAAAAGAGGGAGCTTCCCCTCCAAATTCGAAGAGCAGTTTACTGGACATAGCTGTCCGTTTCCAAAACGCATTCCAGAGGTGCGATTTGAAACGCCAACAACATGTACATGGTGTGGTTTGTTCGTAGTTTCGCATTTGGTTCACATGTACATGAGTTGAGTTTGATGCACAATTTTAGTGTGCATGGATTGGACAGCTGGTTTGTTGTCTCTCCTTGCACAGTTGAGTTCTTGCCGGTGCTACAACAGTTGTGTTCATGTATGGGACATTAATCGGTCTTCTTTGGGACCTCCGGTGGCATGGTGTTTCTTTGCAGTAGAGATTGCTTGGGGACAAGCAATTTCAGGGAGGGCGGACTGTAATGTCCCCATTTTCGCGAGCATCAGTTTGTTGAGGTTTAGCCTATTCCTGGCCCTCCTAGGCTGACAAATGTGTTTAGAGGGTTGCTCTTGCAGTTATCCAAAGTTTTGGGACATTACTCCATCAGTTGATTTAGGTTTGGGCCTTTGCAGAGGCTTACAAAGTGATATTCAGGCACTTACTATTTATAGTAAGTCAGGCCAACAAGGGTTACTATTTCTGGCAGGGCACCTAGCTCAGTTGGCTATCTCAGTTTTGACCCAGTTTGACAGTTTATCGAGCAAATGGAGATTAAGGGAGCATTTAATAATAATTAAATGATTATTATTATGACTTTATATTATAAAGTCACTTTAAGCGAAATATTAAAGTTATTAATTATTTAAATGGCGTATTATAAAGTATTTTATTGACTTTATAATAAATGAGAAGAAATGATTATTAAATGAGTATTTATTACTCATTTAAATGAATGCCATTTATTAATTAAAAGTGCCTAAGTCAAGAGAGGCGAATTTAATATTATTAAATGCATTTAAATTGTTTTTTTGAGGGTCGAACTTGTGAGAGAGAGTATTTATTTCTCAAAGACATAATAGAACTAATTATGATATGATTATTCAAATTTTGTCTTTTCTCTCTGAGAGCATTGGAGTTTGAGAAACAAGGGTTTCTGCAAATCAGATTTTGGAGAACGATACCTCTTCAGAATCCGGCATACTGAGACTGTGAAAGATCAGTTGAAGCTTGTCTACAGCGTGGCTTTATACATAAGTCATATTTGTGCTTATTGGAGAAGAATCGTCAAGGGTTTGAAGAGCAGATTTTAGTTTGTTGAAATAACCATCATTGGAGAAGAAAAATCAGAAGTTATTGATCTGCTGCTATAGTGATCATGAACAGTGCACATGAATAGTAATCGCTACAGTGCACGTGAATAGTAAAATCGCTACAGTGTCACGCTACAGTACTGAGCTACAGTATTGCGCTACAGTCTGATTTAATTACCAGTCATTTCCAGACTTTATCTACCAGGTTTCAATAAATTAAAAATCAGTTCTTTTCAGCTTGCCTTTTTATGCCTTTTTGGCCTGTAGACCTCTATTTGAATAAATACAATCATTTGCAGCTTCTTCATAATTATCTTGTGTTAGTTCTAGTTATTTCCTTGCAAATTTCGATTTCCCAGCTATTATTCAAAAATACAAAAAATCATATATTGCAAAAAACTACAAAAAAAACACTCAAACTCAACAAAACGTCAAATAAATTTTATAATTCGGGGTTGAGAGACACCGGGTCTCTTACAATCATCCACTGTTAAGTGGAGAATCCCCACCGTTGAGTGGATGCCCGTCAAAGCGGATGAATTATTCTTAATTTCATTATCATCCCCCCACTAAACAAGTGGTAGTGTGGATCTCTTATGGCTGGACTACCGCCTACTTGCATTCTGTTGTAATTCAATTTCAGTTGTAGTTAGTTTCCTCCGCCATATGCCATCACCTCGCGTTCTAAAGGATATTGGTGAACATTCTTGGTGTAGAGTGCATTTAATTTGATTATCATTTGGAAGCTAACGTTAATGAATTGGCGTAGTGCTGGTTTGTGTTGTGGCAATTCAAAGAAAAAATTAGCTGGCACATTTCACCTAATGGATAGCATTTTGGTTGTGGAAGATCAACCCTAGTTGGGATAGTGGAGAAAATCGCACGGGCTCTCTACAAGAGTAATATTTGCAAATGGTGAAGTGAAAATATGGTTCTCTTCAGATTTTCGAAGTCACAATAAATCGAGTTTTTGCACTTTTAGAAAAACAAGTTTGGGAGTGTAAGTTTCAGATTTGAGGGTGTGGCTTTGTAGTAAAGGCTTGGGCGCATCATTTTCCAACAACTGGGCTTTATCAAAGTCGCGTATTTGAGCAGAGTCAAGAAAAAAAACATGATTGCAGTGAATGAAACGTCCTATGTAGCAACTACAAGGTGGTCGTGGGTATTTATTGTGGTTCAGAGGAGGCAGAGAAAGGTTCTTGTGTAGGCGCATCATTCCCAGGAGAAAACGCCCGTCAATAAGCACTTTCATGTTAGAAGCGACTTCCACTTCCAGGGGCGTGTTGCAGTTGCCAAGAACGCCATTCTTTTTGGACAGAAGCTTGTATTCCATCTTTGGCATGAGTTTTTGAGCTTTGGAGTTGGGATGTACTGCCACTCAGAGGAAGCTTCAATATTAACTTGGGATGGGATGTTGATTCTTCATTCTCATTTCAACTGTGCATGTTACTTAGAGAAATTCTGATTTGAGGCTTGAAAGTGTATTTCTGTGTACGCTCAATTTCATACATCAATCTGAATATTATGTTTCAGCTATGCAATACACTGTCCATGCTTTATTTGTTGTTGAGTTTAGTGGTTATCATTTATGTAATGCTATATTGTAAGTGAGTTAATTTGTGCCATCTATCAAATTGAAAAACCAAACAAAAAAAATTCTACATATTTCGGAGAGGCTCATTTCAAACGTGGGTTTTGTTAAGAATGTATATCTAAGCCGACCCAGATCATCAGAAATTTGAAGAAATGACTTTTCCTCGGGCATGCAACGACTTTTTAGAAACAAAAGCTGTAGGGGTTGTAGGGGCTATAGGGGCTTATTTTCCTGAAGAAATCTGGCATATGGGTTTTTGTAGCCGCCAATGTGCTGATCAAACCCAATTTCTCCGTTTTTTGAAATGTTGACTTTTTTCGAAAACCCTAAAAATAGGGGGCAGTGGGGCAATTTTCTTAGAAAAATCTGGAACATGGGTTTTGTCAGCAACGCTATGCTAAACGAACCCAGATGACTAGATTTGCGAAAAACTGTCGTTTACTTGGACATGCAAGAGAAAACCTAAGACAAGGATAGAAGAAATGTGAGGGGGAGAAGATAGAAGTTATAAACTACCTCCTTCAATCTTCAAGAAAAATGCCTCCTACCTAATTTGATGAATTCTTGACAAAAACCTATTGGAAAAATGATGCATGGAAAAATATTCCTCTGTGCAATTTGAACTTGGAATTGCAGAGAACACTAAAAAATCCCTCTTGTAGTGCCTCCAAATCCTATTTGCATGAGAGAAAATGAGTTCGCCTCCAACCTGTGATGAAGAAAATGGACACCCAAATGGTTATTTAAATAATTTTTCATGAATGGAGGCGTCACATGCAAGTTAAATCCTAAATTTAGGATGAAATGATCTCATTGGACCTCAATTTAGTCAATTGAATGAAGACTAATCCTTAAAATAGGCACCAAAAATCATGCAAAGAGGAAGTACGCAACATGCAAGAAGAAAGGAGCAATTCGCAGTTCACTTTGGAGGTGGAATTGAAGTTTTATCATCAGTTTGCGTTTAGTTGAAAAATCCCTAAATTTTAGTGTGACCAAGGCATGCATTTCACTTCAAACATATCTCCAAGTCAAACTTTGACTTTAGGCGCCAACTTTCCCAAACTTACAATTTTTTTGAATTTTTTCATTTTTCAGCCTTTGCAAACGTCACCGAAGCCTATGTTTGATCATTATTTTTGAATGATTGACAGATCTAGTAGACTGGCTGACAGTCTCGTTGAAGAGCAGGATCAAAATTGAAAAGGAACTTCTTGAGGTTGCAAACCCTAATTTTGACTTCTGGGCCATCAAAACTTTGGGCGCCCTTTGCAAACAGGGGTGCTTTTGCTCATCAAACTTAGAAAATTTTCAAGGATTTTCACCTCCCTTCAACTTGCAATTCCCGACACTTGACAAATCTCTTGAGTTGGCAGACAGGTTCACAATGGAGCTGGATCAAAATTGAACATGATCTTCTAGAGGGCACAAACCCTAAAAACTACATCTGGCATGTTAAAATCTTGGGCGCCCTTGGCTAGCAGGGGCGCTTTTATTGCCAAACAACCATTTTTACAACTTGCTCCATTCTTCGTTTAATCTACAACTACCAGCTACTGACAATTCCTCTGATCAGGCTGAGCTATTCAATGGAAAGCTAGAGGAATTCCGAATAGGATAAATAGTTTAGGAAACCCTAGCAACTGCATTTGAGGGCTCAAAACCCTAGGCGCCCTTGGCCAGTAGGGGCACTTTTGTGCTCTGAACTCACAATTTGACTATGACTAAATCCTTCTATTTGACTCCTAATTTCGACAGTTTGGCAACTCAGATGAATCCGTTGACGGACTTGCTGCGAAGCTTGATGAAGTCTAAGACAAACATCTTAGATGTCATTTGCTCAAAAAGTTACATTTGGTACCTCAAAAGTTTGGGTGCCCTTGGCTAGTAGGGGCACTTTTCTCCACCAGTGTTAGTCAAATATTGACTGACTTCATTTCCCTTTGTTTTCCTCTGTTCTTTGTTTGATCTTTAAATTTAGGCGTTAGATAGTTCTTTTGGACTGGTTGGCAGGTTCATCACGAAGTTGGAAGAATTCCGAAGAACACTTCTTGGAAGTAACAAATCTTGAACAGTTGATCTGAGCCTTTGAAACCTTGGGTGCCCTTGGCTAGCAAGGGTGCTTTTATGCTCCAGAGTTAGAAATTTTTTGATGATTTTCACCTTTTTGAAAATCCCCTCCGTCGTGAAGCATTGTTTCAAGCATCTTTCGCCATAGAATCTTTTGTGATGAGTTTGAGGCTTAGATTTCAACACTTGGTATCTGGCTATCTGCCATTGTTGACCTCAAAGGCCCTAACTTTTCTCTTGAAAAAGTGAAATAGACCCACTAGAGCAAAATTGACTTTTTCTTGATTCTGACTTCACCAACGTGATCGTGAAGTGAAATAAGCCAATCAAAAATATTTTTAGTCAATTCTAGACAATTCCTATTTTTTAGGGTTTTTCCTAAAAATAGGGGTTCGGAAACCCTAATTTTCAAAATTTTCAAAAGTTGCTAGTATCCCCTGGACAGTAAACCCACAGAAAGTCCATGCTTCATTTGACCTAAAACTGACTTTTGATGACAATTTTACAAGGTTTAGACCATAGTTGAAAAACTTGCCAATTTCAAAAACTCGCCAAGCCCGGAAAATACGGTACGGAAAAAACTCGGCAAAAACTCGGAAAAAACTCGGCAAAAACTCGGCAACTTAAAAAATTGCTTAAGCTTCATTAAAAACACATTTTTTTTGCAAAACTCAATGATAAGATGCATCCAATGAGTCAATAAAATGAGTACATAGAAGAAACAAGTTGAGTATAGTTATATTTGATTGATTTGAAAGAAAATTAGAGACAAAACCGCATCATTTTCAAAAATCCATTGTCTTGACTCCTAAAAATTCATCAATGATATGTTCTTGTTCATCTATAGGAATAAGATTTGTAGATGCATGTGACAATGGTGGTGAAAGATCAATATATTCTAAGTTGCATTCTTTATGTAGAGGGTATAAAAATATCACTTTTTGTCGGCGCGATTCCCCCACCAAGTTCTTCTTTTGTTTTTAAATTTGAAAGCGAGGGTCTGGGGACGGCAGCCCCCAGTGGGGTCAAGGGGCAACGCCCCTTGCAGGGTCCCGGGGTAACACATTTTTCTTCTTGCGTGGCCTTCAGATTCTTCATTTTTGAAGCATTTTTCCTTGAAAAGTGATGTGTTTAAACTGCTTTGAAAATGCAACATTTTTATTGTTTTTATGTTGTTTCTTCAAAATTGCTTCTTTCTATCAATTTACTCACAACAACTGGTGTTGATACAAAAATGGTTTTTTTCTAAAATCTACCTACAAATTCTAACAATGCATCTATATGATTTAAACAACGCAAATTAGGACTAATCATCGAGCAAGGCTAGCAGTTGCGCGAGCTTTCATCCTAACGCATTGGTTCTAACTTAACTCACTGTATTTTCCAGCCAAAACACCTCTCCCCGGCAATGGCGTGGGTTTTTCCAGAAAACTCGCCGTACATTCTGGAAAAACTCGCCAAAAGTATGGTGAGTTTTCTTGGTGTACAATTGCTTGGAAAACTCGCCAGCCAAAAAAACTCGCGAGTTTTTCGAAACTCGCTGAGTTTTTGGCGAGTGTTGCATCTATGGTTTAGACCATTTTAATCAAAATGCCTTATTGAAGCAAAAAATTAATTTTGGGTACAACAAAGTTACAATCAAATAAGAAGATGAACTACTGGTACAGGTCAGATAATTAATTTGTTTCTTTGTAACTGGTTATGCGTGGGAGCAACTATAATGTTTATTTGGTTGAATTTAAATATCCACTTTGAAATGTTATGCTATCTAAATTTGGTTCATCATTGTCCAATTCTTGTATGAATTACTTGAAATGTTGCACTCTTAATCTATAATTTGAAAATAAAAGAACCTATACATAACCTTATGCCATCAGATTGAAAAATGGCCTATTTGGAAAGAGTGAAGAAATTTGGAAAAGAATTTGGTTGAGGATAATACAGTTAGATTATATGGTATCAGAGTAAAGGCAAACTAAGTTTAAGTTGAAAACTTGCATTTCATGTATGTGGGTGCATGCCCTATTAAAGACCAATATAAAGTTTGAAAAGTCAAAATTGCCGCCACATACAAAGGCACATGCCACTAGAAGAAGAACACAAAATTTCCAAGTCAAAACATGCAAGATAATGTATGAGTGCATGCACTTTTGAAGTTTGACTATTGCTTTTGGTATAGAAGTTCATGGATTGTATGGATTAGTTGAAACTGGCCAGGTCAGGTAACATGCATTAGTAGCCAAGAGTGCATCAGTCATTACTACTCTTTGGCATCAATGATATGGACACCTCAATTTGTCCTACCTCTCTCAGTTGGCCTGAGAGAACTTGGTAGATGCAATTCTTGACATTCAACAACATATATAGGGTGTGTGTGGAGCTTGCCAAGCTGGGAAGCAACATAGAACACCTTTTGATGATGAACAAGCTTGGAGAGCCAAGAGAGTCCTACAAATGGTTCATGTAGATATTTTTGGACCAATGAAAACATCATTCACTAGTTGTAGGTATTTTATTTTGTTGTTGGGTGATTTTAGTAGGAAAATGTGGGTATATTTTTTGAAATTAAAATTTGAGGTATTCAATGAATTTCAAAAGTTCAAATCATTAGTAGTAAATGAGTTAGGTTGTGCCATAACCACTCTTAGATTTGATAATGGAGGCGAATTTTGTTCCAAAAAATATAGCAAGTTTTGTGCTAAACATGACACCCTACACTCCACAACAAAATGGAGTAGTTGACAGATGAAACCATACTATAATGGAGATGGCTCAATGTTTGTTGGAGAACGAGAGTGTTCTTGAGAGGTTTTGGGCTGAGGTAGTATATATTGCAATTTATTTGCTCAATAGGTCTCCCATGTAGGCGATGAGACACAAGACCCTAGAGGAAGCTTGGTTTGGGAGAAAATTGATAGTTAGTCATCTCAAGGTCTTTGGTTCCATTACATATACCTGAATTCCGGTTGAAAAGTGAACCAAATTAGATCCCAAGAGTAAGAAATTGATGCTTACAGGGTACAGTGACAATCATAAGGCCTACAAGTTGATTAATGTTCACACTAACTGCGTGAATTTCAGCAGAGATGTTGTGATTGATGAGGAACTAGGGCCATCCAGACATTTCCAGAGTTCTAGATTACAGACAATTAGTTGATTGTGGCTACAAATTTGGGTATTCAGCTTTAGGAAGCTCCATTTGAAGCGGGGGATTCAGAGTACGAGGAAATAGACCCAGTTTTCATTAATGATAACTTCAATCAGCATCCAAATGACACAAAAATAGGAAGCCCATGTCATGATGATAATGCTGATTTAGATGTAGTGTCTTCTAAGAGGACACTAAAATGATGGGAAAACACCATTGGAGATGTCTGGGTAAGTGAAACAATTGAGGGTAGATCATCGAGAGGCAAGAGCAAGACAAACACAGTCAACTTTGCTCTCATGGCCAATACTCAAGGAGTGTATGAGCCACATGTTTGTTGAGGCAAAAGAAAAACTTGAATCGGAAAAGGCCATGGAAATTGAACATGAGAGTCTTATGAAGAATGAGACTTGGGATCTTTTTGATCTTCCACTAGGGAAGAAACCCATTGGTTGCAAATGGGTGTACAAGTACATAGCAAATGGTACACTTGACAAGTACAAAGCTAGGTTGGTTGTTAAAGGGTTCTCACAGAGAGAGGGCATTGACTAGGAGGAGATCTTTGCTCATACAACAAAGATGAGCACCATCCATGGCAGCTTAGTTTGGTTGGATGGTACATCAAATAGATGTAGAAGGTGCCTTCCTCAATGGAGATTTGGAGGAAGAAGTGTACATGACTCAACCATAGGGTTTTCAAGTTGTTGGGAAGGATCATCTTGTATGCAAATTGAAGAAAGCTCTATATGGCTTGAAGCAGGCACCTAGGGCATGGTACATCAAAATTGATAAGTATTGGTTGAACAAGGATTTTAGCGGTGCCCTTCTGATGCCAATCTTTATGTCAAAAGTGCGGGTAATGATCTCTTTCCGCTCATCATATATGTGGATGATATCATTATTTCAGGTAGTGAGGCAAGAGTTATTGAATAGATCAAATCTGTTATTAGTAAAAACTTTTGGCATCACCGATTTAGGCCTCCTACATTACTATCTAGGTTTAGAAGTTTAGCAAACAAGTGGCGGTATTTTTCTTTCTCAGTCCAAATATGCTAGGAGTTTTGTTGACAAATCTAGAATGACAGATTGCAAAATTTCGTCAACACCTTTGGAGAAAGGGTTGAAACTTTCAACCAAAACTGACTCAAAGGTAGTTAATGAGTCAGCATATAGGCAACTAGTGGGCATCCTTATATATCATACAACCACTATAATTGATTTGAGCTATGCTGTGAGTTTTGTTTCTAGATTCATGACAACACCAAATGTAGAACATTGGATTGCAGTGAAGAGGATGTTGAGATATGGGAAAGGGACACTTGACTTTGACATTTTGTATAGTAGAAGCCAAGATCCTAGGCTGGTTGGGTTCATAGATTCAGATTGGGCAGGTTCTATTGATGACAAAAAATCTACTTCTGGATATGTTTTCAGCCTTGGCATGGGTGTATGCTTCTATGTTTGATGTTAAGGACATTAACATGGAATGGTTAAGAGATGTATTGCTTTTTCTCTATATTCCACACTACTATCATTTGCCTTAGGCTTGTAGTATTGCTTTCCATGTATATAAATCCAAAGACACAATTTAGTGGGAAATAACAGGTAATATCATAAATACTAAGTAAGGCTTCTATCTTATTTTTTTAACATATTTGAACCTTATAAGAATACTTGCCAAAAGTAAATATAGAAAGCTAGACTTAACTAAAATGAACCTCAATTGGATTGGTATCAACCTAAAGAGGTTTGTTTTCTTGGAATTCTTGTGATCTTGACTATTCAAAAGAATTTTAACATTTCAATTGTCAATGATAATACCAAGGTGGTTGTTTAGATTATCAAGGTTTCGTTGGGACAAATTTCCTTTTCAAATGCTAACAAAGTGTGATAATTTGGAGCTTCAATTTGACACTGATCATCAAGTTTTAATGACAAGCGAGTAGGGTAGTGACAATTATATAATCAAGTGGTAAGCAAAAGTATATACATAACATTATATAGACATGTGGAACCAGAAGTAGAATGGTTCCTATCAGAAAGATAAAAATTAGCTTGTAGTGCTGAAAAAAAGAACTGTAGAAATATTTTATATCAAAGTGAAGGATTGTTTTGGTTATACTTAAATTTCCTATATATTCTATAGGCTTAATGCTTTATTAGTTGGTGAAACTCATTGCTTAAATGCATGCCTTGCACTTGTTAGGGAACTACATTCCATTTAGGATCGTCATATACATGGAGGTTCAAAAGGCTTGCAAGGAGTACAATAGTAGTACAGGAATGCTTTAGACATATATAGTGTAGCATTCCATGCATGTTAGATGGGTATTAGACAAACTAGTACATGCCTTGAGATTTCTCTTTAATGATCTAGGTAAATTTCAGCAGCAACTGTCCCATTGAAAGGGAATGTTCCTCGTGCTTTGATTTTCCATTGAAACTCCTACCTATAAGCTCTCAAATTCTCAACTCAAAGTCCATCAATGTTTTTAACTCCATCATCCACTTATACACAAAATCAAGGAAAATTTACTTGAATAATAATAGCTAAAATTGTGGCTCAAATAGCTGCTCTCTTATTTTGTACTAGCAGATCTTTATTATCTAATGGAAAAATATTTAACACTTCCTTTACTGTTATACATATCTGCTAAAATAGTTATCAATAAGAACATTTCAATATCATTTATGGTCTTTTGAGATGTAATATTCTCTTTCAAACGCATTATCTGTTACTCTCTCTTGAGCTATTTGGTTCAAAACCTATTAAGTTGAACTTCGCAATTGTTTCCTTTGTCATATAATTTCACTTTCACGCTCTTCATATAGTTCTCTTTGACATTGTTTTAGAAATTTTAAGTACTATTAAATCACAAATATGAACTAGTTGATTCCCATTTTATAATTTATGATGTCTGCTCAACAAAGGAAAACTTTCTTTTTAACGACTTTCTTGAGCCTAAGGATTTTGAGATCCTAGAGGCTAACTTGGGTAGTCATGAGGTTGAACGACTTAGGAGGGGCTTTGAACTAGGAGCTTCATCATTAGGATCAACAACCCTCTAGCGTAGCTCTATTTGTAGTAGCAAGAGTCATTGGCAATGTTTGATTTTTTGGAACTTTGTACTTAGTTTATAGGTTGACTTTGTACAAACTATATTGTAATTGAAATTTTGTCAACTGTAACCATCTAGTTGTTATTTATGCACTATGAAGTATGCTTTGTGCAATGCAATGTAATCAGTGATATGAATATAAACAACAAAATCCTATTTTCTACAATTCATGGGTTAAACTTGTTGTCCTTAGTTTTTGACATGCCAAAAATTGGGGTAACCTACCAAAAAATTTGAGGTTTTTCTCTCTAAAGCATGTTTTACGAGGTGTTGAGGTTAGAAAACTTTAGATTTCAATTGATGATTCCCTTGGGCATCCTTTCATCAGCTCCCCTTTCCGTTTTTGTAAAATTCTGAGTCATTTTTCTTGTGTTTTTGGTCAAATTCGGGTTTTTAAGGTAGCTCAGCAAAATAGGAAGTTTTAAGTCTCAAGGCAAAATTGCTAAAACTTCAAAAAGGTCCGATTTTTGCTTAAGTTGTCAAAAGTTCCTATTGTGCTTTAAGTGAAATTGCTAAAACTTCAAAAAGGTCCGAAAATTGCTAAAGTTCCCAAATGTTCCGATTTTGCTTTAAATGAAATTGCTAAAACATCAAAAAGTTCCTATTTGGCTCAAATTGTCAAAATAAAAATTGCTAAAGGAGCCAAAAGTTCCTATTTCTCCCATGAGTAAAAAAAAAGTTGCTGAGTGAGCTTAAAAACCCGATTTTTGTCATTTTTGATTGTTGCTTGGCTCTAAAAGCCCGATTTGGAGAAATTCGCCCAAATTTTCAAGAGGAGTTTGTGTTCAAGTTTGATTGTTTACCTCTTTCTGAGGAGCTTTCATAAATTCTTCAGCTAAAGTCGTGTCCTCTCAGCTTGATTATTAATCTTCTCTTCTTTGCTGAAGATTGTGCAAAACATCTGGGGTTTTCTCTCCATTTTTGATCTTCTCTTTTCAGGTATGTGGTTTTATTTTCTTTCTTTTTACCTTTTGTTAGTTTTTCTTTGTTTTTCCATGTCACGTCTTATGTTTGAGGGAGACGTTTTTCTTAGTTTTAATGCTGTGAATCTTCCTCAAAGCATTTCAAAAATGTTTTTCCTGAAAATGCGTTTTTACTTCTTCAAATCGCATTTTTATTATGACAATCGCTTGTCCATTTTCTAAGCATCTTTATGGCTGTTTAATGTCTTGCGTATTCTCATTATATGAAGTAAAGATTTCATTATCTCACAAGATTTGAAGAAGATTTCTGCAAAAGTGTTTCTTCATAGCAAAATTGCGGTTTCTAGTAAGCACGTTTTTACTTGAAACGACTTTTGCAGCTGTATAAATCTTATTCATTGTCATGAAACCGTCATTCCCTTGTGACCTGTAAGAAGTTGTAAAAATAAGTCTTTAAAGAAAAACGTGTTTTCCTTTCAGCCAAACCGCGGCTCTTGGCAATCATGTTTTTTGTCTAAAAAGCATCTTTTGCAGTTGGGATATCATATCCTAGAAGTCAAGTCTCATTATCTTGAATCTCATTGTGCAAAGAGATGTCCTTAAAGAGAAATCATTATTTCAGCTAAAACATATTTTCCATTTCCCATTTTTCACTTCCATTTATTCCTCTCATTTGCACTCATCTCCATCAAATCCTCATTACCATTTTCACAAAATAATGCCTTGGCTTAATTTCGCGTTTTTATTATCAAATAGCAAGTCGGGATTTTTCACGAGAATTGCAAGTTTAAAAGTTGCTAAAAGTTCAAAAAATCTCGACTGCGCTTTATAAAAGTTGCTAAATGCCTTCCAAAACCCGAAATGCTTCTAAATTCCTTTAAAACGGACTTCCAAAAGTTGACTGCAAACTCAAGTTAGAAATTTTGACTTGCTGTTTCAAAAAGGTGAAACGTCGCTTTCATTCGCAATCAGCCCACTGAGATCCGAATTGGCCTTTAGTCTTCATTCTCCACCATCATTCAGAAAGCAGTTTCATTGCCCTAGGGTTTGAGTCTTGTTGTTAATGGATACGATGTCTTCACATGTTGATGCTGATGATGTTCTGACCTTATGGGGTTTTCACTGTAGCCTTGCAGATTCCTGCTCAATGACAGACGATCTAGCTTCTCCAACAAACAAGAAGATGAAATACAAATTTGATAAGTATCAGAATGGGATTTCTCCATCTCACGTGGTCTCAAACATAGACGGAATCAAGGACACAGAAATCGGGCATGTTGATATGTTCGAGTTTCTTAAGAGGGCTGAGAAATCGACTTCTCACGATATGCAGTTGTTGCTGAGAAGTCATATTCACCTGGTGTCTACTTTTCCTGTTGCTGCCCTTGAGCTAGAATTTGTTCTTGCATGTGCATCTCACTTTGACAGTGAATCAAGAACCATCAGGGATGATGACGACAACGTGGTTATCGGACTTGATCTTGAAACCATCAACAAAATCTACAGAGTTCTTGATGCTCCTATGTATTCAGACATCACAATGAAGAGTGCTCATAATCATTACGAGCAGAAGAAGAATGATTGTATCAAGCATATCAATCACAAAGGGCTTCTCAAATCACGACCTTGTGTGACCCAGATACCCAAACTGTATCGGTCTGATTTTAAGGAAGAGATTAATGATATGATCACCCTCCTGAGCAGAATAGTGGGATTGAAAGTTTCCAATATGTTTGAAAGCTGGATGTATAAATTCATAGTGGTTATCAGAAAGGCACAACACCCAATTTTCTGGGGTGAAATAATCAGCGACAGTTTGTGTGAACAACTTGCATAGGTTCCCACCACACTCACCTTCTATATGAATTCATATTTGGTTTATATAGCAACTTCATTGAGGCAGTTTCCAGGCCTTTCTACCAAAGGTGATAGATCATTGGTGCCTGTGTGGGAGTATTATGATCAACTGACTTTGAGGCAAAGTCGTGTGCATTATAGAAGGGTTCAGGATGCTTTCTTTGGTCATCTCATGTGTTTATTTGACAAAGCATTGGAAAACAACAGGTTATCTGAGGCTGCTTGGAGGAAAGTAAATGAATATGGCTGTCTTTTCCTTCAATTCCCCACCTTCATTTACATAAGAGTTGGCTGTTTTGAAGACCAACCTTATATGCTTCCAAGGTACCTGACAGATAAGATCATTTTGATGGAGCTAGGAAGGCAATTGATGACAGTTCATGCACGACAAGCTACACAACACAAGACTGGAGTTAGCATTTCATCGCATAATCCACTGTTGATTGGGAGGTATTCTTTGACAACTTCCACAAGAGCGAAAGCAATGGAGGTTGAACTTCATGAGATAAAGTTAAAGAAATTCCAGGCCAGAATGGAATTCGACTACAGAAGAGTGAAAGACAAAATTAAAAGAGCTTTCACCCACGTGCATCGCATTGAGGACATTTGGGCAGACCTCCGGACAAAAAAGGATATCTATAAAATGGATTACTGCAGGCTTACAGTGGAGCAAGTTGTTGATCTCAATCTGACCTTAGTTCTAGAAGGAGTAATTGATGACGGTCAGATTCTAGATCCTGAATATGAAGAACACGAGGTTGCTAATGCCCCTATTCCTGCAATACAGTGGTCTTAGAAGAAATCTACCTCTATTTTTGATAGGTTTCAGTCAGTCTTGGCAAATACTAACACTTGGCTCAAGAGCATAGGTGTGAAGACTATAAAAATCAGAATCGGAGCTGAGGATGATTCAGCTGGGCCTAAAGGATTAAAATCAGAGGTTAGAGACAAGTGAAAAGAAGGAGCTTCCTCTTCAGGTACTAGGATTAAGTTGAGGGTTAGCTGGGTCGTGGAAAAACCATTGGAGAACGAAACACTAAAGGGGAAGGAGGTTAAGGAAACACAGGTTCAAGTTTTGGATCAGCAAGAAGAAGAGGTTCTTGAAACCTCTACTATTCTAAATGAAATGTCTCCTCACGTTGAAGCTCCAATACCTGTTTCTGCGATATCTCCTATGTCTCTGATTGACAACGATGTTGATTCGTTCTCTACAGTGTTCGTTTCTTCCATCCCACCTTTAGAAGCTATTCATCATTCCTCAGCTACATCAATAATGAATACGCCTGTGAGAAGCTTGCATGACAATTTGGAGAACGTATTTGATACAAATCCAATCCTTCCGGTGATGTCAAAAATAACTCTCCCAAAGATAGATACATCAGCAACAAGCTTTGATTGTTTCATGGCTGATCCTAGTCGCAATTTGTCTTTTGAGCAAACCATTGTTGCTATCCAAATTGAGGCACCTCCTAGAATTACAGTTGTGTCGCAAAATGAGTCCATTTCTACACAGACTGTAGTTGCTGTTTCAGATGTGAGAACCTTGGATCTTCCTCCATGGTTAAATTCAGTTGCTCCGAAGAGGAAGAAACAAGCAGTCTCTCCTGATGTGTTTGATTTCTAGAAATTGAAGAAATCCAAACCAAGGGTTGCAAAGAAATCAAAGACAGTTTCACAGGTTTTTGTTGACAGCAATAAGATGAAATATACTGAGATAGCAGAACCTCTCATAGACAAACCACATGAAGAGATGCAGGTGTCTGATTACAGATTCACTAGGGTGGAATTAGGCAAGCAGACTCATGTGAACATGATGCAAGATGCTCAGAGTTCGGTGACAGTTTTGGCACAAAGCTACAATGAACTTCTAGCCAAGAAGGAGAAGCTAAAAGAAGAAAATGAACAACTAGTTTCAGTTATTCAAAGGATTACTAGATCATCAGAAACGGTTGGTTCACTATCTTCGTTTGCTCCTAAGGAATTAGGTAGGCAATTAGAGAGAATTGCGCAAAAAGCTAAAGGAGTTGATTCTTGGACAACTCAATTAATTGACCAAGGAATACCAATGGTCGAAAAGGCATTGAAGAATTTGAGTATTGTCAAAGCAACAAGATTCAAAATGAATCAAACTCTAGAAGCCTTTCAGCAAAGCCTACATTCTCTTGAGAAAGATTTAAAAATCTGGCATGAGATGGATCAAGTGAAGCTGAAAATTCTGTGCAGCAATTCAGTGATTTCAAAAAGGGAAAAATATATAGAGTTTGAGCAACTTATGACAAACAAGTCATTAGTTATTCAAGATCTTATCAAAGATGTCCAGGCTACCCTTGAGATGAGTGCTGAAGTTGAGCATGACATACTTTCAGACTTTGAGAAAAATTCCTTGCAAAGTTTGAAGTCATGAAGGGGAATTGCTCGCAGCCAGTGATGTTGTTTCTCAGATTACTGCAAATCTTCACCAGGAGCTAGATTCAGATCAGTTCTCTATGGATACAATCCATAAGTTTGTCAATCACCAGCTGGTCTTCAACAAGATGCAAGCTGCTTTTGAAGAATATAGAGAGGTGACAGTGAGATACTATGATGTTATCCTAAAGACTGTTGCCGTTGCTAGGAACACGCTTGGTCCCGATCCTGGTGAGTTGCAGGGAATTATCAGCAAGTTTCTATCTTTCAAAGCTGGGAACGGGACATAGTGAAGAATATTATGTTGTTTTATGTATTTTACTTTCGACAAAATATATGTAAAAGCAAGTTATGCAATTGCAAGTGTTCTTTTCTTGCAGTTTTGGAAAGTGTAATTACATGTAAATCCTTACAAGACAAATCACAATTTGGATAAGTCAATTGCAATTAGTTAGCGGTTGAGAGATTTTCTCAAGTTTGTTGAGATCCTCCCACCTTTTTCTCAAGGCCTCTCTCCCATAAATACTTGAGGGGGTCTATTGTAATCATATCTTTTTAGCAAACAAGAAATTTCTACAGAATTTTATACTCATAAAGACTTTGAGCTTTATAGTTATAAGTTGTGATTTTTCAAGTAATATCAAAGAGTTGGAATTTCAGACTTTGTGTCGAAGCCCTACTTTGCATCCTTTGTGTTCTTATGTCATTTTGGAGCATTACTTTGTGACTACTTGGAGATTGTGGAATATTGCTGAAGAGAGTTTCAATTGAAATATCTGCAGACTTTGTGCTGTAAATGTTAAAGATTGAGTTCGTAGTTAGTATTTAGAAATTGAGAAGAATTGCAAGACTTTGTGCTCGTGGTAGTTCTCATTTAAAGTAGTTAATAGGTACATCGTAGTTGCAGACTTTGTGTTGTCCTATGCTGTATATTATCATTAGGTAATCATTCTAAAAGGGTAGATAGGATTTCAGGTCTTCAAGACTTTGCGCTTGTTGGTTGTTTTCCTGTCCCGGAGGAAGTGACGGAGGTCTTTGTGCTTTCAGGAAACTTTATTTCCTCTTTCTTGGTTTCATTGCATGGCTGCTGTAATAAGTTTTCTTAATGTTTGCTATTGCTTTTCTGCGAAGAGAAAAGAATATAATCTTTCCTGGAAAAAGAGGAACGATTGCTGTCCTACCCATATTAGTTTTAGTTAGTTAAAGGGGGAGCCTTCCCTTAATTAGGAGAGTTTTATCTCACGTGCTGTGGTTGAAACCACAATTTTGTATACTTGGCACAATTTTGTATGCTTTCCCAAGTATACAAAATTTTCAAGCAACAAAACTCTCTATTTTATTCGCTCTCTATATCTTTATGCTATGGAAATGCCCTTAAATTAAAATAAAAAGTAGCTTTTGTCTCTTTTTCTACAATTTTTTACATTTTTTTAAACCCAAAATTTTCAAAAAATCTTATACTTTTGGTTTGCCGATTGTTTCCCCTAACAATTTTTGCTGCTATGCTGGAAACTCAGAGAAACACTGATCTGGTATATCTCCTATTCATCTGGACAGAAAATGCAAGCCAAGCTTATCATGTTCATTTTCGTCCAGATTGTGAAAATTTCACTATTCTATTCATTCTTCATATGTAATATTATTTTTGCTTGCAGTCTCACTTTGTGTTTACCGAGTCTTATTTTTCATCAGTCAGCTATAATCTTTAGCTTTTTCACATTCTTGTCTGCCAAACATGGGTAATTCATTAATTAGAGAATTCTTTATATTATACATTCTGTGGTCCTGATACTGATTTATTTTATGGTTTATCTTGGCATTCTTCTATCAATGTTTATGATCACAATTTGAATTTGCAAAACTGATGTGCTTCTCTTGTTTTACTGGTGCTGGGAATAAGGTTATGTGATGGGCATTCACATTCTTATTCTTTTATCGTCATTGTTTTTCTTTTCCATGAAAATTCCCTTCTTTTGTGTGAAACAGGGTGAAGTTAACTGATCCTGCATTATTTTTATCACAGTTTCACCAAATATTACATCCCTGCTGATTGATTTTGCCTTTCTTTAAATTGAAAACTTTGTATATGTCCATCATCCATCATTTTTGATTACAGTGCACTTTGTATTCTTAATCTGGATTTTCTTTCTTTCAAGACTAAAATCAATCACAGAAATATGTCAAGAGATGCAAGATTGTCCAAATACCTATATCCAGGTTCTGTGCACTTTTGAAATGTTAAAGATTATAACCTAGAAGGTAACAATTGTTTGAGTGTATTGTATTTTTTTCCAGGCTTTATATAACATTGTGCATTGCTTCCTGCAGGTTGATGAAGTTATTAATTTGAGTTCCCCTCTCCGGGATAGGTATAAAGAAATTCCTGCTGGATTTAAAAGATGCCTCAAATTGTCCATGACAGATGGGGTTCAACGTGTTTTTGGTATCGAATACAGGCCAATCAAAGATCTCAAGGTGCTTTTGCCAGCAGGAGTGAAGGTAAATGATCGGCAAGCTATGCTGTTTTGTTAAAGAGGGATGCTGAGGGGAATAGATGTATTATCTAAGAGGTTAATGCCATGGTGTTTGTTCTAATCATTTCCTTCTAATTGCTATCAAGCAGTAATTGAGGATGTTGGAAATTTATTTTGTCTTATTGGCAACGTTGGCAGGTGCAAACGACTTTCATATAATAATCATATGCATATTCACATACTCACTCTAGTAGTTAGTATGTTCTTCATTATTTTTTAAAGAGTTACTGTAGATTATTTACTGCTTTTATGCATTTATGCATGACCTTATATAAATGTATATGTGTGTCTTTACATACAACTGTGGATGGGTAGAAATTAGCATTTTTTAAATCTAAAATATGGAGGCCAGATATGTGATTGATTGAAGTTAGGATGATGTTTTGGATTTGAATGACAGTCCAATGAATTACACACTTAATTGTCAGAACTTGAGACATATTTTAGGTGGAAGCAATAAATTGCAATAATTGTTGGATACTGATAATTCTTGAATTTTGACAAAATGATATATATGAATGGGGATAAAAAAAGATACAGAGAGAACAATATCTAAGTGAATGAACTAGGTATGTACAATTATCTTAAGCAGACATGCGAGTTATTACTCTTTGATTATTATAAAAATATGTTGCATGTAATAACCCTTACCAAATTTTTCTACAAACTTGTATATACTTAAGTTTAAACTCACAAACATTTCATCAAACAGTTCGGAAATCATAAAATCAATCAATAAATCTGATTTGAAGGGTTTATAACAGCTGCAATTATCAATATTGATCATAGGAATAATTACAAATAGTTGCCATACATGGAGATAATCATTGACATTTTTACAAACACTTGGCATTCAACAATTTAATTGCTCATAAACCACCCCTGATTTTTTTTTGAAACTCCCAGTAATTCCAATTAAAGAGCTTGATATGAAACAAATCAATAAAGTTTGCAAACACAGAGAGTCTGAAACTGTGATAGGTAAAGTAAAGTTCTTGCCAGTAAAGTCTGAAATAGTATTACTATTCAAATTCATAAACATTGCTATTAGAGGTATACACAGTTACAAGCTTCAGCATTTAAATGAGCAGCAGTTATTTTTCCAATACAAAATTCTTCGAACAAGGATGACAGTGAAGTTTGCTGGCCTGCTATTCATTTTCAGACTTGTAGCTGCTGCTACAGAGTATGATAGTCCCTGCTTTCTCCCAATAAAGCTCACCAAACTCTCAGTTTCCAACCAGACTGTAGCTGACAGAAGTGTATCAGACTGGACTCCTCCTTCACGCCTTTTGGCACTTCAAACATGAATTAATATAGATCAAAAGCCTGCAAAGACAACTCAGACCTGCACAGTCCTTCAATCTGTGCGCTAGAGGCATGGACAGCTGGAAACTATGAACAAACTCCTCCGGAATCAGATGCATTTCTGTCCCAAAACGCCTGCAGGTATTTAGGCATCCCTGGACGCCACTTTCCAATGATAAACCACTCACAAACTTGGCATTTCAAATCTGAAACACCCACACGTCCCTGTACCAAGCAACCAAAATGGGATGATTTCTTTATTAAATTAGTTGCTGGCTTATACCACACAAACCCTGCCAATAAGTGTCGGCTAGCAATAGGAAAGACTCAGCAGCAATACCCAGAAGTGCATCTTCACCCTGTAATCCAGCAAATATAAAAAGAAGGAAATGGCCAGGCAAAGACAACTCAGACCTGCACAGTCCTTCAATCTGTGCGCTAGAGGCATGGACAGCTGGAAACTATGAACAAACTCCTCCGGAATCAGATGCATTTCTGTCCCAAAACGCCTGCAGGTATTTAGGCATCCCTGGACGCCACTTTCCAATGATAAACCACTCACAAACTTGGCATTTCAAATCTGAAACACCCACACGTCCCTGTACCAAGCAACCAAAATGGGATGATTTCTTTATTAAATTATTTGCTGGCTTATACCACACAAACCCTGCCAATAAGTGTCGGCTAGCAATAGGAAAGACTCAGCAGCAATACCCAGAAGTGCATCTTCACCCTGTAATCCAGCAAATATAAAAAGAAGGAAATGGCCAGTCCTTGCAAAGGTATGGCCAGGTATATAGAAACCACAAATGGCTCCAAATGGTACCAAGTCAATACCAATCACACCAAACTCACAACCCAAACCAAAAATACTGAATATATCTTCATTTTCTTTGAACCCAAATCGCCAAACCAAGCCAAAATCGCTGTCAACATCAAACCAATAACACCAACCAGCTAGGGTGGATGTTTCACCACCGAAACCAGCAACCAAGAAGAGGGTTTTCGTCCTCAACCAGCAAAAGAAAAGCTCCCTGAGCTCATTCCAGCAGCATCTCCTTGAGTTGTCAAAACCTCCATAACCAAATGAGAGCTCAAACTCATATTTATAAAGCGAGGGAAAGATTAGGGCAACTCTCATTTCATTTTCCTCCATTTCATGTTTTTGAAAATGACATGAAATTACCCCAAGAGGGGTGTCCAACTTTTGCCTCCAAAAAATTCACTTTTCTTTTTAAAAAAAAAATGATCATTGAAGTCCCACCTTTTGACGCATAACATTAGCCTTAAAAAATGATAAATAACTTCCCTTTTAGGTGCCACACAAGGAGAAACACTGGCCCTCTTTTAAAAACGTCACCTTACTAGGCCAAAGGGTACACTTCATGAACCTACAGCCCCCTCACTTAAGTTATAAAGCAACATTGTAAAACTCAAGTGATAATAAATCAAATATTAATCTCACCACCATAAGGACTCACCACTGCCGTAAATGGAAAGCACTACATTGAGTTGCTGGAGGAATTGAGCCAAGACCAGGTAGTAAAAGTAACACAAAAAATAGTAAGTGAGTCAAATCTCCAAACTGGCCCAATCAGTCCCAGTGGAACTTACTAAAAATAGCCACTGCTAAAAATAGCAACTCAGCTGTCAAATTCCTAGAAAAAACCCATAAAAACCAACAAAAGCTCATTGGAAATATCAGTATACTCCTCTGAACATATAGACATAAACCTTGAAAGTTAGTGCCAACTGCAAAGCAAGGGAACCTGGAAAACGGGACATTACATACATAGCTGAAAGGTAAATTTTGCTAACCTTCAACTCTTGAAGACTCTTATATACATCAAAAATTTGATAAATCAGTCCCTTTTTTGCCTCATATATAGTTGTATTCAATGTTGTCCTTGTATATCAGACCTCTGTATTTCTTTAACCTGTTGTTGCACACCAAACTACCATAAATTCCAACGCCATCTCCTTACACGTGCGACTCACCCAATATGCAATATCAACAAGTCACTTAATGCAACCTGTATGATACTAGAAAATGAATGGCTAGGGTTTGCAAACAAATAAATACTGGCTTTCCTTGTGTGTCTTGATCTCAATCTTTTATATTTGCAAGCAATAAAATGAAATGACTTGTTTAGTAGAATAACTGTTCTTACAAATTTATTCTTGCATGCAAACTTCAATAAATTTGCTATGAGCAATTCATTGAACTTGTAAAAGTATGGCAATATAGCTCAAATATCTCCACAGATCTTTTAACATTCAACGAAATTTCACACAAACAACATAGGGCACAAATCGTTCAGCTCAATGTTGATCTCTAGGTGAAATCACTCGATCAGCTAGGTGGGTTTTGGTCCACAAAACTGGTTGCTCAAAGGGTTTTTGTCCTTTGGCTGAGGAATGAACCAAGTTCAACCTCTTCAAATTGGGGTTTGTAAATAAAAATCCAAGAGTGAATGTTCTTCTCAAAAACTCCTTTTATAGGCACTTTTAGGGTAATGAAAATAATTTCTCTTTTATTTCAATTTTTCCCTCAATAATAAAATTAAAGTAACATTTTGAACTCTTTTAATTTGATATTACTTTTAATCCTTATTTTTTAAGTCATTTTTTAATATTTTTTTAAAATAACCTTTTAAATCACCACTTTGTACCCCATGCCTAGTGTTATCACTTTTGACCTTCTTTTAAAAACACTTTATGACATTGGCCACCTTTTAAAATAATAAATAAACATAAGTTGCCTTTTAATTTCCCGCCCATAGTTTACATACTCTCCGAGTAGCCAAGTAATCTCCAAAAAAATTGCATGCCGAGTAATTTCTACTTTTACTTGCAGGCAGTATGCAGATGGATTTTCTCTTGTCAAATTATCGAGTAATCGCCAGTAGCTTGCAAAAAACCCACAAACTTGGCATGTTTGTATGTGTATAAATATGCCTGTGTGTGTATATGCATGCAAACTTGGCATGTTTGTGTGTGTATAAATATGCCTGTGTGTGTATATGCATGCAAACTTGGCATCCTGTGTATGTTTATAGATATGTATGTGTGCACAATGCAGGCCTGAGTATACACATACATAAATATCCACACACATTTGCCGAGTTTTTCCCGAGTCAAAATTTTTTGGGCTTGCTGAGTACTCTCCGATTTTGAGTATGTAAACTATGTTTCTGCCTAAAGTGACCTTTTAATTTAACTTTATTTTCGGGCCCAACCATAAGTCACTTTTATTTCTCTGTAACAATTTCCTTTTTAAATAATTAAATATAAGTTGTCTTCAAATTTTCCACTTTATGACAATTTAAATATTTTCCGTGCAACCACCAAATTTACAGAAAATAATAAAATGAACCAAATATGAATTCTGATCACACCAAATTATTCTTAAGCTCTCAGGAATTATGAAAATTGGTTCTTTCCAAAAATAGTAAACTTCTTCAAAAAGTGTGGAGAGCTTCCAAAATGTCGAAATTGCATTCGGAAAGTATCGTTGGACTCATCTTGATCTTTTAAAATCATGCCACTATCAAAATTCCTTTTTGATAAAGTTGGCACTAGCGAAAATTCTTGGAACTTTCCAAGAATGCTGGAATCGACTGAAAAAGGGACATTACATTGCAGTCTTTGAGAAGAGGTTTAATGCTGCAACACTTTTTTTTCTGCTCTGTAGATTTCTGCTTAGTGTGAAATACCAAGGATCTCCTTTGTTGTGCTCTTTGCCATGTTTAATTGCACGTGTAGCTACATGGTGAAGAGTAGATGAGGCAATTCAAAAGTAGAACCCAAAAAGTCATGGTAAAAGAAGAGTTGACCAATCTCAAGAATCCAAGAAGCCATGTGACTAGTGTCAAACCTAAGAAGTGAAAAGGATATATTGTGAAGTGGAACTTATTACTCTTTGTTTATTACTTAAAGAGGTAGGAATCTTTTAGAAGAGGTGTAATGCTGTTGCGCTTTTTCTTTTTTTGTGAAGTAATCCTCCTTTGTGGTGCTATTTGCCATGTTCAAGTATATGTATAGCTGCATGGTGAATAGTAGATGAGGCAATTCAAATTTAGAAACCAAAGAGTCATTGCAAAAGAAGAATTGACCTATCTAAAGAATCTAAGAAGCCACTTGACCAACGGCAAATCTAAGAAGTGAAGAAGATCTATTGTGAAGTGGGACTTATTAAAACATAATATTTTTTCAAAAGTTTGGGATTTTTTGTATTTTGCTTTTTGGGTCTCTTTTGAGCGTTTGTTTGAAAAATTTGACATCCTTTATTGAAGGAACGATATAGAGAGAATCCTAAGCTTTATGATGCATATTATGGTTTTAGTTTTGTGCACAAATAAAGAAATTGCGACCCATACAAAGTGACTGTCTTAAGGGTAGGTGACCATCTGATGGGATTTTAAGTGCAAACTGGATTTTGTCCCGAACTGCCAACTGGATTAGTTGTACTGGGGAAAAATGGTCCCCGTTGCTTTTAGATTTGAGTTCTAATGAACACAAGAACTTCTTTGTGCAGAAGTGATTCTCTTCTGCTTGATCGGGGTAATCCATCAAAACTTCATTTATATCGATTGTGAAGATTTTAGAATAGGAGTGACAACAAATTGACATAGGGTACTATTTTGGTTGCACTGACTGCATTATTCATAAGGATGAATATTCTGCTACTGAATGATCTCATGACTCCTTCCACCACAATAACTGCAAGTGATAGGATGAGCTATATACCATCTATGTCTATGAGCAGATTGCTTGCAATGATGTGTCACAATTTGTTATGTTGTAAATGAGGCATGGGAATCCGTGCCCACTACGACTGCATACATATGTTCTTCAATGAGTGTGGAAACCATAATTGTTTGAGAAGATTCTTTTGTGGACTTGAGACTGAAATTCTTGGGTCTCTTCTTTGCCTTAAGAGGCTTTTGAATTCCTTGACCACCTTTGACAAGACCTTGGCCAGAGTATCTCATTTTTGTCAGCAGCTTGAATTCAAAAACTTGGACATGTTTGTTAAAATCTCCAAATGAATTAGATGGATGATTAAGGCATTGGAAATTAGAAGGCTTACTATGTTTGCATCTGTTTTTGTTTGAACATCTGGAGCATGAGGTTTCTTCACTTTCATGTCTTCAACTTTGATTTCTAGTATGGTCAAGTGCTATTAATTTCATCACAAACCACCTCTTTTTCAGCGAGTTCCTTTTAAAATTTCCATATTACTGGGTTGTATCTTTCCTTCCTTTGATGTAATCCTTCAATTAGAGAATCAAGAAAGAATTTTCCACATTTCTGTAATCAGTTCATGATGACCGAAGTTGTTTTGCAACTATTGTTTCTCATTGCTTAGGTGTTGATTTTCTTAACGGAGTGATTGATGCTCTTTGATTTAAATCTTTGATTTGTTCCTCTTGGTGCTAACTCTCTCTTGCCTTCCCATTAGCTGTTACAAGATACTTGCAAAATTTATGAAGTACATTCTTTGATACCATTGATATGAATTTGATTGGCAACCCCATGAACAAAACATAAAATTGTGGGAATTTAGATGTGTTAGAGGAGGAAGCAATTAATTACATGAATTGTAGCATATGGATTATTCTGGAAGAAGTAAATAGACGATAACCAAGAATATTGGCTATGTATGTAATTAAGTGGAAAGCTTCCCTAATTATGAAATGCAAGAAGGGTGTCATACATGCCTAACCACGATATTTGAAATACATATTTCTACAATAGAAATTAGGGTTAGAGAGGCTCCACAATTTTTATGGTGCAAGACTGAAGAAATAACTCCTTTTGATGCATTGGACGACATTGATAACCTCAAAATATTAGGACAGAGCATGCAAATAAATAAAATAATATATATGTAAATGATACCAAATAATTTCAGTAAACAAAGCTAGGTCTAGATAGAGTATTGGTGCATTAGCCTCCCCCTACCTCTTCTCCCTTAAGGTGGCTAGATGATATCAAGCTGTGGGTGAAGTGGTTAAAGGAGATCTGATAAGCATAGAGGGGTTCCTAGTAGATGATAGCTTGCCTTGGCTGTTTCAACAAAAGAATCTATTCTATAGAATAGGATGGATTTTGAGAAAATTGTTTGAGAAGACCTTGATGGTTTGATTGTTCGAATGCTAAGAGCTTAAAGAAAGTATGTGGGACCAGTATTTGTGAGTGCTTGATAAATCATTATAAATTGCCATTTTGGGAGGATTATTAGTTTCCAGATGATAGGTTGGCTGGAGATGTGCCTATTCCCTTAGATCTTAAAGGATGAATGTAGGGCTTAATGGACTTAAGTGGATGTCTTGTGTGACAAGGTAGCGGGGCTTGTGTTTAGGAATGGAAATTAAATTCTTATGCAAAATGGAAATTAAAGTGCTCAAGAATATACAAGTGAATTTTGTAGAAGGGCAATTCAAATTTGTAAAGATGTGGTTGATGTTGAAATTTTGATGAAGTATAGAGGAGGGTTACATAATCATTTCCATAGGCCCTTGTTGTCTAGGCCAGTTGACATAAATGAGGCATGTTTTCATGTTTATTATCTTGAGATAGATAGTTCTAATTCTTCCAATTCTAATGAAATTAAGGCTACTAAAAAGGATAAGAATGCAATTAATTCCACAAGCACTAAAAAGAAATCTGCACATTGTGATCATTGTGGTAGGGATGATCATGCATAATATTCATGTTGGAAACTACATTCATAAAGAACCCACCAAAAAGAAGGATGAAAAGGATGGTAATCTCACTTTTGAAATTCTTAAGGGTAAGGAGATTAGTAGTGATTTTGACAAGGATTCTAAAATTTCTTGCATTACTAAGAAGGTTGGTTTGCTGAAAGAAGCATATTTTAGTCCCAAGATTCTTGTCAAAGATGTTAAGGTTGATGCTTTGTTGGGTTCATGTTCACAAACTAACTTGATTGCACTCGAGAGACTTTGTTTGAAGAGATTTCAACACCCAAAGCCATATATAGTTTGGGTTGGATTATGGAAAGTAATCTGGTTCTTGTCGATAGACAATGTGAATTGATGTTTGATACTAGAAAATTTGTTGAGGAGATTATAGAGTAGATGTTGTGCCTGTGGATATTTGTGGAGTTTTTTTTGGAAGCCCCTATTTGTACGATTTGTTGTACCCCAAATTAAAATTTTTGCTACACATAGGCATTTTGAAGAAATGGTCAAAAGTCTTGTTAAAATTGTCAAAAAAGGTCAAAATTGGGAATTTGCATGTCTTGCATGAGGGTCAAAAACTTGAAATTTTCAAAGTCTGACGATCTAGATCTACTCAGAGTGACCAAGTCTACAAAACTCGAATCTCAGTTTTTCGGCCCAAACTTTTAGGAAAATTTCTATTTTTAGAAACTTTCTAAAAATATAACTTTTTTTTGGGTTTTTCTTGGTTTCTTTTGAAATGGATGCTTGCAAAAATTTCTAAAAATAGAAAGTTTGGCTTCTAGGGTTCAAACTGATTTTGATTGGTCGAAAATACTTCCTCATTAGGTTGGTCCAGTTAGAATCATCAAAAGATTAGTTTTGCCCTAGTAGGTCTATTTTTCTTTTTCAAAAGCTTTTTCAAGAGCTCCAAGGTCATCAATGGGGGTTAGTCAACTGCTAGGTGTTAGATTCAGAGTCTCAGGCACTGCTCAGATCAAGAAGCTGCAACATATGATCGAGGAACGAAGAACGAAGAATGGAGGTTGGAGAATCTTGAAAATTGCAAAATTTTGACTGTATGGAAACTCTAGGCACCCTTGCCTAGTAAAGGCGCCTAGGGTTCTGTGCCTTAGAAAATTTTTCGTCTTCAACAATTGAAGCAACGACAAACGTGAGGAATGAAGGGAAAAGTTGAAATTTGCAAAATAAAAACTAACACTGCCAATCATGGGTGCCCCAAAAGGAGATAGGTGCCCAACTTTTCAAGAGGCCAAATGATGGAATTAGGGTTTGCTCATCTCGGATAATGTTGCTCAGAATCTTCTCAGCTCCGTAGTGAATCCATCCACGTAGTCATCAGATCAATTAGTCATCTTCAAGAATGAACGAAGAGGTCTCAAATAGAGAAGTGGAATGCAAATCAAGAAAAAGAGCTAAAAATGGTTGTTTGAAATCCTAGGCGCCCCAGAAGGAGATAGGCACCCAAGGATTTGAAGGTCTAAAACATCAAATTTGCAGTTGCAGTCTCCAACATGTCTTCTTCAGTGTCGAAGCAGCTCTCCAACAAAACCATCAACAAATTCATCAGAGCTGGCAGTCACCAGATATTAAAGACAAAACAAAGGGATGAAACCAAATGCAAAATGAGGATCTCAAGAAATTTTTTGAGTCTGGAATCTTGGGTGCCCTCGGAGGAGATAGGCGCCCAAAGATTTGAAGCCTTAGATTCAGTAATCAGGGCTTGGCATCTCCAGAAAGATCTTCTGAGATTCAGACAAGCTACTCAATGAAACAGTCAGCCAATCAATCAGGTCAATCTAACCCCTGGAATCATAAAATCATCTGAAAATGGAAAATGTGAAAATGGCTTAACACTAATTTTGTTGGGAGCCCTAGGAGGAGATAGGTGCCCATGATTTTGAGGGGCGGGCAAGATGATGTTTTTCTCAGAAGCAGCCTCCAAGACAACTCTGTCAGATTCACTCAAGCTCCGCGATGGATCGTTTTGCTAGATTAGAGGATTCACCAAGCTCCCGAAATTCAAGATTGAATAGAGGGTGAAACCAAGCAAAAGATTTAATTTTAAGAAATTTGACTATCTGCTAGGGAAAAGCGCCCCAGGCTATGAAGGGCGCCCAAGGCTCAATGCCTTAGAAATTTTTTCAGTTTTCATCATTCAACATCAAAAAGTGTCCAAGCTCAATGAACTTGCTCAGGATTGGCTTCGAAAGTTTTAAAGCAAAGAATAAAGTATTTTATTTATCCTCAAAACTTATTTAAGAAGACTTTGGATTTCATTATTCACTTTTTGCAGGTTGATATCCAAGAGCAAGAGAGGAGGAGACATAAAATTTTATTCTTTTCAAGATTCAAGAGCCAAAATGTGGTGCTTTTTCATAGTTCTACATATTTTCTAGATCATCACACAAAGGAGCTCGCTTTTTCATACTTTATTTCTCCAGGGCATTGATTTTCAAAAGGAGGGGGTCATCTTTTTCAATTTTCAATAATCTGGGTCAGCTTGGTTTTCAATTCTCTACAACTTTTGAAAATTTTCAAGTTTTCAAAGAAATTGCTTTTTCCACGCATGTCCAAGAAATCTTCAGTATTTTCAGAATCTGATCATTTGGGTCCTTCTCAAACATAATTCTCGACAAAACCCAACTCTCGGCTTTTTTCGGGAAAATTCTAAAAATTTAGGGTTTGCTGCTTTTTCGACCAGCCGTCAACATTTTTCAAAATGGACGATCTTGGTCCCTTTGCAATGAGATTCTACACAAAATCCATATCTCCGATTATTTTTGAAAAATTTGTCATTTTGAAGAAGAAAAATCAGCAAGTTATTTTTAGTTTTTGTGCTGAGCTTGTCCAAGCATAGTCAAGTTTATAGTTAGTCTTCAAGTTTTTCAGCATGGAGTACTCTCCCATCGAATTCGGAGCCAAACAAGTGTTGTATCATGATTATCTGAACGGATGACATTGAAAAGTGTTGTACAATACACTTCCATTGAAAAATCAGAAAAAGTATCAGGAATATAAAAGTTGCGAAAGATATGCTGAAGCAAGAGGACATATATATAAAAGGTCATAACTCCAGTTGTAGAGCTGCCGAAATTAGCAAGATTTGATAAAGCAACTGAATATGTGAAGAATTTTCTAAGTTCGATTGCAGAAGGCAAAAAAATCCTAGAAAAGCGGAATATCGCTATAAATAGTATCAATGCATCTGATAAAGAGGTAGTTTCCAACTTTTTTGGCGGATGTGGTTGAGATTTAAAACAACAACTTTCTCCCAACTTTCTTCTCGCTTTCTTTCTATTTTTGTCTCAATTCTTATCCATTCTTTGAAAAAGAAGGAAATCAAAATGTAATAGTTGGCACTTTCCTTGTTTTTAGGTTTTCATAGGTTGTTAGATGCTTATCTTGTTTTAAGTTTAGAAATAAAGCTTGCATGTTGGCAGGTCTTAGTTGTAAAAGCAAGGAGATTTTAGGGTTCCCTACTCCTCTGCTTGTGTATAAATAAGGGCAGCCTTGCCCATTTATTTTTAATGATGCTCGTGATAACAAAACGTTGAGCCTATTAGTGCCTTCTAATTGTTATTTAGTGTTGTTTAGAACGGTTATTGTGATAGCAAATTGTTGAGCTTATTTTGCCTGCAAGTAGTTGTTGTTCAGTTTCATGTTCACTTAGTGTTAAGAGCAAGCTTGCAGGCCTCCTTTAGCTGCAAGTTACTGTTCAGTTCTTGTGTCTTGTGTCAATGTATTCTGGTTGATCGCTAAACTATATGCCTATTTTGCTACAATCCAACTATTCCAGAAGTGTAATCTTTTGTTTTTGAGATTGAGAAGTAAAGTTTTGTGCCTACTTTGCTCTGATATAATGTCTTAGATTTCCGTTCTATGTGTTAAGCTTATATGATCTCTATTTCAGCTTGCATTGAAAGTAAGTAGATGTGCGTTGGGAGAAAGTTTGTTTAAGTTTTTGTGTCAAAAGAATCATTACTTGTTTATTTCTAACTCTCATGCTCTGCATTTACTTGAGTAGTTAGAAACGTCATTAGCGTAGGCTTAGTCGTAGTTGAACTTCTAAAAGAGAAAACCTTAGCTACGTTGCTTGAGTTTTATAACCTTGTGCTCTTAGCTGAACAAAAAGATAGGCAAATTAGTTTTAATTTACTTTCCTAAGCAATAATTTACTTTCCTAAGCAACATTAGCAAAGAAGGAGCTTCCCCTCCTAATTCGAAGAGCAGTTTATTTGTGCATAGTTGTCCGTTTCTAATTCACATACCAGAGGTGCGAATTGAAACACCAACACGATTGAAAAATGGTTTCCTATAGGAGTGGGGACAAATATTGGATCATCAAGAAAGACAAATCCATCATTTTGTATGCTTGTCACGGTGGTAAGAATTCTTCCATGATCCTAGATCTTCATGGGAAGATGGGTTAGAGCACTTTGGTCTTTTGAATTAAGAAAACTAATTTTGATAATGTAACTACTAGTTCACACACATATATTGTGTTATTTAGAGACATGGAGAAATAGTTGTACTATGTTTTGATTTGCTTCCATATTGTGGTGTAAATGAAGTGGCATGTGTGACAATTGTTGAGGGGTTTGACTGCCCTCATCTATTGAATTCCTAGCCTTTGGGGACCAAAAGCTCCCTAATTGGGGAGTTGTGATCTGAAAAATGGATTTGGTATCTATGCTTTGTCGCAATGAAACCTTAATATTTTTGCATATTTCGATTCCTCTTGGAAAAATCTGCAAGTTCAAAACATGGCATGTCATAATGCAAGATAAGAAGAGTTTTCAAGAGAAGTTGATGCCCCCACTTTGTCTTTTCCTATTTTGTCTTTTTGACTCTTTCGAAGAAGAGAGGAATGCCCCACTTTGTCTTTTCCATCAAGAGGAGGTGAAAAATCACAAAATCATGATGAAAAGTTACATTGTCTCTTCCATCTGTAAAGGGGAGATAAAAGGTCACACATGTCTCGTCATTTCCTAATGCTTTGAAACTCCATATATGTGCAATGTAAGCTTGGGTTCAACATAGATGGAGTTTGTAAAGTCTTGTATCTCTTGTGTGGGGATTTATTTATGAGGATTGTCCAATATCACTTGCACACACAACACTTGTATTTTTTGTTCATTTCTCCATTTGCACACACCACACAAATTTATTATTTCCTAGCAAATCTAATGGATTTGTACTTGCAAACTTGGCAAACTTGTGACTCTAAAAAATGAATTGATTTGCTCCAACTCTGTAAACTCGAAACAATTTGCACACCTACAAAACTTGTATGAATTCGCCAAGAATTGGCCAAGTGGGTTTTCGTCCACTTACACCAAGAAAGAACCCAAGGGTTTTTGTCCTAGGGTTTGCTGAACCAAAAGCAAAAGCTCTCAAAGAAATAACAAGTCAAGAATGTGTTGTATCGAAAACAAAATTTTTACTTCATTAAGGCATTTTGATTAAAATGGTCTAAATCCTATAAAATTGTCGTCAAAAGTCAGTTTTAGGTAAAAAGGAGTATGGGCTTTTTGTGGGTTTAATGTCTAGAAGATATTGGCAAAATTTGAAATTTTTGAAAATTAGGGTTTCCGAGCCCCTATTTTTAGGCAAAACCCTAAAAAATAAGATCTTTCCAGAATTGATTAAAAATAATTTTGAACAGCTTATTTCACGTTACGATCATAGTGGTGAAGTCAGAATCAAGAAAAAGTCAATTTAAGTTTGGTGGGTTGTTTTCACTTTTTCAAGAGAAAAGTTAGGACCTCCGAGGTCTTCAATGGCAGTTGGCCAGTACCAGGTGTCAAAATCTAAGCCTGAAATAAATTGTAGAATATTTTGTGGCAGAAGATGCTGAAAAAGATGCTTTGTGACGGAGGGGATTTTTAAAAAGTGAAAATTGTGAAAAATATTCTAAGTTTGGAAACACTACGCCTTGCTACGAGGGAGGTACTTGTGCAATCAACGTGCAAGTCATCTTTGTAGTGTTCGTACACATAAAAATGGTGAAATGCGGTTACGTCCTCGTGTCAGCGACACTAATGCTTCAACGTAGTCAACTTAGCAAGCGACACGGTGTTCGCAAAGCGTGACGGAGGTGAAATTGTCAGAAAATCACCAACTTTGGAGCATATTGCGCTCCGACAGGCCAAGGGCACCGCCCTTCAATTTGAAGGCCCTAATGCAGTTGTTAGTGGTTGCAAATAAATTCATCTTCTCCGGATTTCTGTCAACTTTCTAGCAAGTCATCAAGTAAATCCATCAGATTTGCGAAGCACCCACAAACAAAGGTAGAAGCAAAAAATGCTTATGGTAACACACATCAAATACGACAGTCAAATCATGGAAATTGCGCCCCTGTAGCCCAGGGGCGCCCTTGAATAAAGCATAGCAGATGTTAATTTTTGCAGAAACCATCTCCTGGTGATCTCTTTAGATTCAACCCAGCTTCATGATGAATCTATTCGCCAATCCATAAGACATACTGAACGACCATTTTTGTTGATCCAACAAGCACGTAAAACAAAGGGTAGAATGAAAGTCAAAATGACAGATGTACCTCTACAGGCTAGGGGTGCCTAGCCTTTTGGTCAACTAGATGAGGTTTTCAGCAGTTGTCTTCCTCAAGAGATCTACTCAAAATCCTTCTAGCTATGCGATGAATCCAACGGTTAGCTCTCAAGACCTATCAAACGCTCGTGAATGAAGAATCAGCGTAAAACATCAGAGACGAAAACAAGTAGAAATTTGGCTGTGTTGAAAAGATGCAGCCTTCTTGGAAAAGGCGCCCAACTTTCTGGGGCCTCAGATGTAGCCTTCTGACCTTGCAGCTCCCAGGATCATCTCTTCAAGGTTGTTCAATCTGTACGATGAGACCGTCAACGCGAACATCAGAGCAATCCAACTCTCGGCAACAAAGGTCAAATTGAACCATTCTGTTGAAAGTTACAAGTTGCAAAATGAGTCTCAAAAGCTCAATTGTGCCTCTGTAGGCCAGGGGCACCCTTGCATTTGAGGTTCTTAATCCAACTTTCAGACGTTGCACATACAGTCATCCTTTGCGGAATTCTTTCAGCTTCGCAATGGACTCAGTATCCAGTTGACATGAATCGCCAGTCACCGACAGTTGCAGATTGAAGCACGGGGGGTCAAAATCCAAAAATGGCTGTCTGGTGAAACATGCACCCTTTTGGAAAAAGGTGCCCTAGAATTCAAGGCACTAGATGAAGTCTTTAGCGTTTGTTGCTCCCAACAACATCTCGTCAGACTTGATCTAGCTTCGCGATGAATTCGTCAGCTCAGCCTCAGGATCAACCGGGCATCCGAAATTCAAGCTGAAATAGAGGTATCAATGACGTTTGCAAAAGCTAAATAAAATTTCCGAGTCTGTGAATAATGGCGCCTATAATGGAGGGATATTTGAACTTATTTTAAATAATAATAAAAATACTCCATTACTTTTGCATGAGGTGTGTTTCTTCCTTGCATGTTAAGTGGCACCTATTTGAAGGTTCAATCTCCATTTTTATTAACTAAATGAGGTCCAATCAGAATGCTGCGTCCCAAATTTAGGGTTTTTACTTGCATGTGACGCCTTAAAGCATAAAAATTCTTTAAATATGCATTTGGGCATCCATTTCCTTCATCATAGGTTCAAGGCAAACACATATTTTCTCATGCAAGCAAGATTTGGAGGCACTACAGGAAGAATTTTTTAGTGTTCTTTGCAGTTATAGGTCCAGATTGCTTAGCAGGATAGTTTTGCATGCTTCATTTTTCCAGTAGATTCTTGGCAGATTTCATCAGATTGAGACAAGGAGGCGATTTTCTTGAAGATTGACAGAGGCAAAATATAATTTCTATCTTCTCTCCCTCATATTTCTTCTATCCTTGTCTTAGGTTTTCTCTTGCATGTCCAAGTAAATGACAATTTTTCATAGTTTTGATCATTTGGGTCCGTTGAGCACGGCAATAGCCTTCAGTTCACGTCAATTTGGAGCCAAACTTGCCACCATGTAGCAATGCTTCAACGCATTCTCATTCATCAGGAATTCCTAGGACTAGCACCAATCCTTCCAATGAGATTAGTCGAGACTTGTCTTGGCTTGAGAATCTCCTAGGTAGGAAGAGGAGGCGGCCATCGTATCAGTTGGACTTTGTGGATTCTGATCATGTCTATCAAGACACGCCAGACAAAAAGTGCAAGAAGCAGGTTCATGTCGAACAAAATGCTGACAAATATATTGTAATTGAGATTGCTGCACCACCAGAGGATAAAAACTTGAATGGGGTATAAGTTGATGACTTCACCTTAATAAAGGTCAACCTTGGCAAAAGCACACGCCAAGTAGAGTTGGATTTCCTCGAAGTTGCGACAAAAAGCATAAAGGAGAGAGTAATAAAGGATGGTGAAGATAAAGCAACCCTCAAGGCTGAAAACCAACACCTTCTCCAGTATATCTCCAACCTTATGCACAACACTGAAAATGTCACGGCCTTGCTCCCGTAGACGTTAGAGTTACCAGCAAAACAAAATCAGCTAAGTCAGCTGGTTGTATATGGGAAGTGCCTAAGAGATTGGGAAGAAGAGTTCGTCACAAGGGACAGCTTCATACTTTCAGAATTGTACTAGCTGAGGTACAACGCCCATGAACTTCGCCTACAGATTTAGGATTCAGAGGAAGACTTAGTGGTAGACAAACCATAGAATGAGATGATGGTCTCTCACCTGAGGACGACATATGATTCGGTCATTGCAAAAGAGGATAAGAAAGCAATTTTTACTTGGAGAGAACAATTAATCTTTAGGGTAAAAGCATGAAACAATTTTCGCAGAATTGACCGAGAGCAGAGAAAAGGTGGCAAGTACTATCAAGTTCGTAAGAAATTTTGTATCGCAAGTCCCTTGCCAGTATCAGGGTGAGGATGGTCAATACATTGAGCTCGCCGACGTACAGTCAAAATTTCAGAGACTCGTTCATGGTATTTTAAGTGGTGATTCAGTTGGCTGTAAGTTGGATCAACTTACAGTCATGCTAGCATTATTTGATGAGGCAGCCAAGAGTGGAAGACAATTGCAGAGTTAGATTACAGACGGTGAAGAGATGGTGCGAAGACACTGAGTACTTCAGATGAGTATCAGTGCTCCAGATGGTGATGCAATCAACAACCTCGTGGAGGGGTTAATTGCTTGAGATCACGGCTAGTGAACTACAGATCAAGACGTCCGTCCCACCTTTTTAGGATAGACATTAGGCACAATAGTTAACTTGATGCTTCTTTCCAAGTTAACTCGCTGTCCCACATATCATGGCATGTCTATTTTGGAATCACCTATGTACATATGGAGTTCTCATTTAGTTAGATTTCAGTTAACTGATGTTAGTTATCAGTTAACTCTCATATCAATAAAAACTTGCGTGTCGCACAGTCCAATTAGTTTAGTTTAGAATCAGTTAATTGAGGTAGTTTTTGCAGTTAACTATTATGTTGCATACATTTAGATTTAAGAATAAATCCTTCTTGCTTGCAAGACTCATGTTAACTCGAGGAGATTTTAGGGTTCCCTACTCGTTCAAGCTTCTATAAATAAGAGCACCCTTGTTCATTTGTATTTTAACTTTTGCTGTGATAACAAATTGTTGTGCCCACCTTGCCATGCAATATTGCTATTCTGTATTGGTTCACTTTGTTTAATATAAAGCTGGTTTGATCGTTCATTGTGTGTCTCATTATACAGTTTGCTGTCCCAGATTTATTTGTTCTTAATAGTCTTTCTTTCATATTGACACCTTGGATAGTTGTTCCACATCCTTGGGAATTTAGAAATAGAGATTATCGTTTGATGTTGTTCTTAATAGTCTTTCTTTCATATCTACACCTCGGATAGGTGTTCCACCTCCTTGGGAATTTAGAAATAAAGATTGTCGTTTAGTGTTTGTTTTTAGTAATCTACTTTCAGCCTACAACTTGGATAGGTGTGCCACCTCCTTGGGAATCCTGAGAACTGGCTTGCCGTTTGCTGTTATTTCCAATAACCTTCATTTCAGCCTACACCTCGGATAGGTGTTCCACCTCCTTGGGAATCTTGGGATAGAGTTTATCGTCAATCATTCTCTGCTCCTGTTTCTTCTTGCTTTGTTTATCTAGAGGAGATAGGATAGTTTTAGCATTAGCCTAGTTGTAGTTAAGATCTGCGGAAACCAGAGAAAATCTTAGCTGCAATGTTCTTGGTTTTATAACCTTGTGCCTCTACCAGTTGAGTCAAAAGGATAGGAATTTAGAATACTTTACTTTTTACACATATCGGCAAAAGAGGGAGCTTTATCTCCTAATTTGAAGAGTAGTTAATTCTTTGCATAGTTGTCCATTGCCAATACGTACTTCAGAGGTGCGAATTGTAACGCCAACAATTTTCTGGCGCCCACCGTGGGGCACGAGGCATAAAACTTCAACGTTTTTATGTCACGGGAATGACCATCTGGCATCCTACTGCTCGAATTCAACAACCAGGACTTATCATACAACCAAATTTTGTACTAATTCAAGGGGAGCAAACAAATATCATCAGTAGCCTTCGAAGTTTCATCTTTGACAACAATACATCATCTGCTCAGTGGGGGAACACAACTACTACTCTGGACGAGGAAGAAGAAAGGGCTGATCTTGCAGTCAGAAGGCTGGTTTTACCACCTCCCGTGTGGCAATAATTCATCCTGGCTTGCCAAGTATACACAAGGAGGAGAAATAATCCTCTTTCAAGAAGAAGAGCTACTCTTCCAAGAGGTTCCTGAACATTTCCAAGAAGACGACAAGAAAAACTTTCAGCTCAAGCAATGGGCGACAATAACAACAACAACAACAATGTCAATGGCCGAAATGGGAGAAATCCTAAGCGTCCAACTCCACTACCTTGGGGAGACAACATCGGCCCGTTGGACTTGCAAGGACACCATGAGCTGCCCAAAGGATTGCGAAAGCATTTCTCGAGATTTCACGGCGACGGGGCTCGTCTCCTTGATGAACACATCTCAACATTTGCATTGACTTGTTCTATTTTGAATGTATCACACAAAGACATCACCGTTCGTCCCTTTGTTGAGACTCTTGAGGCAAACGCTGCATACTGGTTCAATCATCTAGGACCAGGTATCATCACAAGCTGGGCAGTCAGGAGCGAAAGATGCTTGGCGAGATTCAAGCCCGCTGGAGACAGTCATCAATTATTTGCTCAACTCTCAAACTCAAAGATGGAGTCACATGGACCAATGAGAGAGTTTGTGGCAAGGTTAACCGCCTCGTCACACGCTTTTCCCATACACTTAATCCATCAGATGAGATTTTGATGAGTAGCTTCATCAACCTCTCCTGTCAGAAACAACCTTTTTCTTGAAGTTAGGCCATGAAGTGGATTTACAACTTACAACAAAAGAAGCTATTAAGCTTGAAGATAGTATGATCACAACTGGGAAGATGAGGAATGACACAATCAAACCGCTTGTTCAAGCATCTGTTGATCCATTGCTACAGAAGGTAGCCAATGAGGTGACTATCCTCAAAAGAGAGTCACCCACTCAAGGGTAGCAAGCACTGCCCGCACCACCACAGTATCAACCTCAACAACCATACGAGCCAAAGAGGAATAATTTTCAGCCCTTAAACAACTACAAACCAAGGTTTCCAGCAGTGCAACCAAGACAATCTATTGATATTGAGAAGTCTACAGCTTTTTGCTCTTTCCATGACACTGATTCACACATTGGATCTACATGTTCGGAGAATCTAAGGATGAACCAGATCATGGGATACATTGAGGCTACTCCAAGTACAAGTTTCGTGCCTTCACCAAATGCAAATGTTGTTTCACCACAAACATACAACTTTGATGGCGACTCTCCAATGGGATACTTCGACAGAGAACTCTTAATGAAGAAGAAGAAGAATACCATTAATACTCTCTTGGGGTAAATCATGAAAATATTTCATCGCTTGTGTTCACATGTGCACAACACTTCAATGCACAAAAAGAAGAAGAGGAAAAGTGGAAATCAAATGAAAAGGGAAAAGAAGTGCCTTCTACTTCTAATCCCAAGTCTTCACAAGAGAACATCATGCCAGTTGCTCAAGATCTGTCTTCAACAAACTTTGACATTGTGTCTTCCATGATGAAGACGAAGGTATAGATTTCACAATTGGAGTATCTTCTGGACCATCCAGAGCAATTGGATTGAATCCTCAAAGTTGTAAAGAAGAAAGCTGCAATCCAACCTACATTGCTCGAGTAATCCGTACCAGCGGAAGACAAGCCGAAGCCATTCATTATATCTTTGTATACAGGATGTTTCAAACTCAACAACTGTATCATAGACTCAGGAGCTTCGAACAACATGATGCTCTTACAAATCATGAACACGTTGGGACTCTTGTGCACCAAAACTCACGACAAGTGTTACTCACTTGAATCGAAGCCGGTGCCGTTGGTCGGTCAACTAAAAGATGCTCAAGTAAGGTTGGCATCTTGTTCGGAAAAGAAGATAATGATCACCATCTTGGTAGTTGATATTCCAACTAGTTATGGGATGCTTTTGAGTAGAAGCTTCTACAAGGACCTCAGAGGTGAGATTAAATTGGATTGGTTGTTCGTGACAATCTCGTTGAAGAAGGGTAGTTTCAAGTTGGAACCTGAGGCCAAATCGAGATTCACGGTGGTAAAATCCCAGGACCCCCAAGCACAAGTGTTGTATCAAGACACGGGTCCTGGAACTTATGCTAGGATGTCCAAGGTAATGGAAGACAAATCCCAGAATCCCCAAGCACAAGTGTTGTATCAAGGCACGAGTCTTGGCACTTATGCTATGATGTCCAAGGTAATAGAAGACAGTGAAAAATTTGCACTCTCCACAAGCACATCAAATGAAGATTCACAAGTGTGGACAATGCAATTTGATGGAAGTTGCTCAACATCAGGCTCAGGAGTAGGAGTTGTCATCACTTCTCCCAAAGGACGTCTATAACCTTTCGGATACCGGTTGCAGTTTGATGCACCAACAACACGGCAAAATACGAGGCACTTTTACTAGGTCTCAAAAATGCAAAGGATATGGGAATCAAATTACTTAGAGTTGAAGGAGATGCGGAGCTGATCGTCAAGCAGATTAGAGATCAATTCCAAGTTAGAAAAAATTGCCTTCAATCCTACAAACAAAGAGTGTGGAATGCCATGGACTGGTTCGAGGCGTTCGACATCAAGTATATTCCACGTCACATGGACAAACTGCAGAAGAGAACTTTGAAGCTGAAAGCACAAAATTTCGTGCTTATGAATAACGTTCTGTACAAGCGTGGCCTTGACAGAGCATTTCTATTATGCGTCGGTAAGGACCAACAACGAATATTGTTGGAAGCATTTCATAGTGAAGCATGCGGTGGTCACTTCTTATCAAGAGTCACTGCATTGAACCCTCCTAGAACTTTCTGGAAAATCAATAATAAAAATCACCTTTTAAATATTAATTTCTTTTTGCTCATAAAGTGACTTTATAATATGTTATTTTATATTCTTGCTCATAAAGTGATCCACTTAATAAATGTTCCATTGCCATAAAATAAAGTCACTTTATTAAAATAACCAAGGTTCAACATTTAATTAATTAAATATAAATAATCCTAAGAAGCTTAGGACTATTTAAAATTTAATTAAATAATTATTTATGACTTTTTTAAATAATTAAAATTATTTGTCTTCTAATTCTTTTTTTGACAACTTAATTTTAATCATTTAATTATTCTCTAAGGTCAACTAAAAGGGGACATTACAAGATATGATAGGAAAATGAAAAGCAAGATTTCAATGATCACTTGTTTTAAAAGGTAAAAGAGACTTGGAACTTATTTTGATCTAAACTTTGTTGACATTGGTTGTCATTGATGTCAACACTTGAGGAGTTTGTTGTGACGTCAACAATTGGCAAGTTTGTTGGCATTGGTTGTCAACACTTGGGAAGATTGTTGCACATATTTGTGAGTTTGACATTGGTTGTCATTGATGCTTATCTCTACACTCAGTTTGGGTTGTCATTGTTGCTTTTTGTTGTGGTGCTTTCAGTTGTATGTTGTTGATACTACAGTTGTATGTTGCTGATACTCTATGGTGATATGTTCATAGTTGGATGTCACGCCTTTGATTGTCATGCCTTGTTTGATATCAAGAAAAGATGTATTGTGTATCGTTGCTGTCAGAAGTGATGATATCATGATGATGTATTAAGATGAGGATTATAAGTAATGTTGATGGTTAAGAGTTGATGCAGATGGTCTCCAGTATGTTGTGTGCTCTCTCCTATTGTTCTTGAGGAAGTACGTGTTGCTGCAAGGAAGTTTTAGTCTCTGCAAGTTGGTGAAAGTTTCTGTTTCAGGTAGATGCTTTGAAGGTTGTTTGAGAGAATGCTCTGCATTCCTTCGCTGTTGAAAATATGGTCTTGCGATTTGGGATTCAATGTTCGTGTTTTGTGGATGTTGCACCCCAATTTTTTTAGGTCAGCAGTGTTGTTGAGGAGGTTTCTGGGAATTGTAGTAAGTTGGCAGTGCTTGTTGGTTGTCTGGACTGGTCTAGAAAATGCTTTGCATTTCTCTGCATTGATTTTTCTGCTCTTGCGGCTTGGTGGACATGCTCTCAGTGTTTGTTTTGTGTCTCAATTCAGTTTTCATGTAGTGGTGTGTACCACAAGTTGATTTGTTAATGTTCTATCTCATGGTTGTGTATTTTGTGCTTCTGGGATGAAGTTTTCTACTTCTGTTTGGTTTGCGGTGGCTGTTTATGGCATGACAATGTGAAATAAGTATTTGGAAGGGTTGTTGAATGTTCATAGAATATCTCTTTGTGGTCCGCACATCATTGGTTGATCTCTTTGGTGCCGCATATTGTTTTGAGTTGGTTTTTTGGGAAATTTGTAGATATCTGGCCGACAAGGCTTGTTCTCTTGCTTGTGCTATGTGTTTGGGGGTCTGTGCTAGCATTTGAGGTTGTGTTAAGATGGATTTGGATCCTGACCTATGTTGTTGAGAACCGCATTGAGTAAATTCATCTGCAAGTGTGTTTTTTGGGCCATTTGGTATTGTGCTACATGTTTCATTTGCACGTTTCCTTGTTGTTGACTTGGGTTGATGTGCGCCAGCGTGTGAGTTGTTTGGGATCACATTGGAAGATGTAATAATATTGTTTTTGGTCCTCCTTATCTTTTGGATAGGATTGCATTATTTTTTTTGTGGCCGACTTGTTGAAATCATTGTTTGTATTTTCTTCTGTCCGACCTAATTGATGATTTGAGATCTTGCGGTGCATATAAATGCAATAAATTTTCAGTTTCAAGATTGGTGAGAGTATGTGGTGGTGTGTGAAGTTGAATTAATGTAGTGAGTTGTGAAAATGAAGATCAAATGAGCTTTAATGACGATTTTGAGCTTTAAAGCAATTTAGAAGATGCAAGCAAAAACCAAGGCCAACCATCGATATGTTACAGCACAGAGTAAAAGGTTCCTATGTTAGCACTCAAGGGGGGTGTTAAGAATTAGTGCTTAACATAGATTAGTTAATAATAAATAAATTAACATGCTATTGTTAATTTAATAAATAAATTTAGTTTGGGTAGTTATATTCCCATAAATAGTTTTATACAGGAATAATGGCTTTATAATGCCAATAGTTTGTAATTGTTTGTAGTGCAATGTGTGACAGTTTTTTAATTCGAGAGCAATTTCGTTTTTCTCTCATTTCAATACTTTTTGCCTCTAAAATTCCACTTTTGATTTTTAATTTAAAATTGACATTAAGCCCAAATTAGGCATCCCACCTTATGAGGCATAACATTAGCCTTTAAAAATGATAAATAAACCTCCTTTTTAGGCATCCAGTTGAAATACATGGCCCCTCTTTTAAAACAACGATGTGCAACTAGGCCAAGGGGTTCTATTTATTTTATTTAAATTCAAAATACCTCCCTTGGGCATCTATGCTCATAAGGAAACTATTTTGCTTTTGTTGTCTTCTAAAAGAACATTAAGTCATTACATTAGGCTCCAAGGTACTTTTTACATGGCACCCTGACCCCTTCACTTAAGTTAAATCAACTTAATTAAAATAACTCAAGTGAGAAATACAAATAATAATTAAATTGAAACTTAGCCATGCCAATGCCCAAACTGGAAATAGACACCGCTGAAGTAGCCTTGGCCAGGACCAGTTACCGAAAATAGACTTACTATTTATAGCAACTTCTAAAAATAGTAAATACTCCAAATCACCAAACTGGCACAAAACATTAGAGTTCACCTGACAACTGCCACACACTGCCCAAACAAGAAACCTTGCACTACATTGTTGCCACGACCATTTACTAAATATAGTACTTACTAAAAATAGTGAGTCAAAACCAAACTAGCTTGAATAAGGACACCGAAAATGGGGACATTACAATTGCTAACTAGAATCACTCCATTGAACAAATAGCAAACATTGAACACTCCAACTGAAATCAATGAAACAAATAAAGGATTAGATATTTTTTGACCGTAAAATGAATACGGTTGGCATTGCACAACTATATTCATAACATAATTGATCTTGCATATGATTGAAATACAATCTGATATGAGTTCTTTACACATTGCAATAATGCACATGTATGAATAACCACTAGAATCAAGCACCACATACAAATTGCAATATTTATTCAAACCAAAGCACAGATGGGATGACTAGTTCAACACTCAACACTTCCACTAAATCACCATGCTTCAAATAAATCACTCGTTACACCCACACCTTGCATCACTCCTATAGTCGCCAAAATTGTCATGCCTAAAAATATAAATGGGCACCCTCATAGCAATATATGAATGGTCAGCCAAATATTTGTTTTTGAAACTCTATTACTAATGCATTTGTTAATTCTTCTTTCGCGTCAATCTTGAAAGTCCCAAGCCTTGAAATATGCGATAGTCTCTTAATGAATTTCGGCCAATATATGAATTATCTCCTTGACGACTCTTGATTCATTGCCAATTTCATAAATTAGCACCTTTTAATTATCCATTTCTAGTACTTAGAATTCCTGGCAGATTAGGAAGAATATCAGCGGTGATACTTAAATCTATTTCCCTTGCTACTTCTCCAAAATAATTATCGATTCCTTCTTTTGAAAGCCTCAAACCTCCCATTTAGTGAAATGTGCTAGTCAATTTTTTCTTTGAATTATCACAACACAAACCAACACTACGCCAATGGATTAGCGTTAGCTTCAAAAGGGAATCAAATGAAATGCACTCAACGCCAAGAATGTGGACACAAGATCCTTTAGAAGGCGAGGTGCTAACATATGGCAGAAGAAACTGAATTATAACTGAAAGTAAATACAACTGAAAGCAGAAAGAGGCGGTGATCCAACCATGAGAGATTTCCACGCTACCACTTAATTAGTGGGGGGAAAACATTTCAATTCAAAACTAATTCATCCGCTGCGGCAAACATCCACTCAATAGTGGGGATTCACCACTTTTTAGTGGGTGACAAATGAGAGATTAGTTTGTTCTTTCTCGACATTGGCGGTAAACCATCCAAGGGTTACAAATATGTGAAAATTAACACTAAGATATGCAGCAAGTTAAATGACTGGAACAGTACTACTGTTTACAGTCTTACAATGAAAAACAACTACAATTTTTAAGTATTATTTCAACCTTTACAAAGCACAATGAAATAGATGATCTCCCACTTAATAATCTCTCAATTATTGAAGATAGAAAACCAAAATCAGGAATTGAAATAAGTCTGATATAAAAATCTGCAAACTGAAATTCTGAACCAGCAATCAATGAAACACCAAAATTGACAAATCTCTTACCACACTTCGTAAACTCTCATCAAACTGAAAGTACTTCACTTCAAAGGCTAGGCAACCATGAAAGCATCATTTTCCAAGCTTCAAACTCAGCAAATCAGCCCAACACGAATTCCAATGCATTTAAAGCATCGTACGGCCCTAGGAGAGGGTCGACCTCACTTTTAAAATCATCCACTACACTATAAAATCTGCCCTTGCAGAAGAAGAGGCGCCTCAAGCATATAATTTGATAGGAACAATACCCATGTGCAAATAAATTTCACCCTTAAAGCTGTCTTCAAATTCGCCTTGCAGCCATGACTGAACCAGCAACTTAAAAACTCAAGAAATCTTCAAAATTCATTAACCATGAAGCTCAATCTGCTAGTCTGAATGAGAAGCAGCCATAAACCAATTAGGTGTTATCTTTCAAACACAAAATTGGACAAATGCTAGGACGTAAGCATTCCTTGAAGCCAAATGCATGAAGTCATTTCAACAGCATAACATTAGCAATAAACAATGGATACCAAAAGCTGGAGCAAACACTCTCTTAAATAGAATTTTCAAATGACCTTTCACCTTCCACCTTTTCCCTCCAAGAAAGGACGCCTATTCTCTTTTTGAAATATTTTACTTTTCAAAATATTTAATTCTCCCTTAATATGGCGTCCAAATCCCAAGGCATATTAAAACAATATAAAATATCAATTATTCCCTCCATGAGGCGTCCACCCTTTATGACCACCTTTTAAAACAACTTCAAGTCATTAAACTAGGCCAAGGGGCCCAAATATGAAATATAACATTAATGACTTAAAATAATTTGTTTCACTGAAAATGAACCTCAAAATGTTGAAAACCAAATATGCTCCAAACTGCACTGCTTGAAATGGAAACTGAATTGACTGCTGATGCTACTGCCCAAGATAGCACTGCCATTTTAGAGCTTACTAAAAATAGTAAACTGTGAAAAGTTGCCCAATGCCTTTGCATGACATCACTGCGAAGCTCTTTGAAAACCCAGAACTCCACCAGACATGCATCGGAAACTCATACATGCAAATCTTCAAGAATGCATTAAAAACCTCCTATAAAATAGGAAACCCTAATTTGTACTTCTGATTAGCCTACGGATTTTCGGAAATAGGCTATCAGTCACAGAAGAGTGTATGGCCAAAATGGGGACATTACATTTAGCTATAACGGTAGGTCTTTGATGATATATGGCTTCAATTGGGCAAAATGTTTCATAAAGAAGCTATGCTGCTCCTCTTAAAGCTTGGCCACTATCGATACAAGTAATGCGAGTCACAAAAATTGATTAAACTCCAATCGTGGCTTCTTCTTGGACAGTATTAAAGATTAAATGACAGAGTGACAAATGAAGGCTTTCGAGTCTTATTCTTATCCAAACGTCTATACAGCTCCACTCCAAGGGCAGTCACAACAATTTCAATTTATATTTCACTCGCATATACAAATCGTCAACTCATTAAAACCCGTGACTCCCATATAATTCCATCACTCTTCCAAAACATCATGATATACTTAGATACAAAATGGTTGCAGACTTATTGTTAAGGAAGGCGTTACTTTAATTGTCTTCATTTGATACTTCCTCGACGCCAATACAGTCCATCCAAGAATACAGTGCAAGAATTCAAATTTTGACCTTTTCAGTAGCACCCTAAAATTCTACCCTTCTTTTCAGTAGTGCATATTCTTATGATAAATTGATATAATCTATGCCTCCTGTTTGTTACAAAAACACCCATCTCTCACATATTTATGCACCCTTTGTTTGTATGGTGGCTGATGGAAATAGAATTGCATAGTGATTAATTAAGAGTCGAATTCTTCAACAAACGAGTTCTTGAAAATTAGCCAACGGTTCATTTTCTTTAATTCCATATTGCAACGGTTCCTCACACATGGCACCAATACTCCCATTCGCATCCTTATGAAAGCGGTAGATATTCCAAAGCATATGCCTCGTTTTCACTCAAAAGCTTCATTGAATTTAGATATATGCAGCGACAAATGTTAAAGAGTGACTGATATGAAATTGTCTCTCCACACTACCAGGATGACTTCGGCAATCCAACTACTGATGGTTAAGTACTGTAGTGAACAGAGAGATTATGCACAACTCTTCCTGGATATTCATATACGAGATCAACTTCTTTAAAACCTATCAAATGTAATACATCTAAATAGAATAGGACCCCCCACAATTATTCTGCAAATACCTCTGGTACTTTACTGAGAATATCATAACAACATATTCAATACTGAAACTTTGCAATTCCTTAATACTCAAGAATACTCTGCAATCTCAAACCTTAATACCAAACTGAAATTCCAAAACTTGTCTTTTCAAAGACTTCACAAATTTCATCAAGAAACTAATCGGTTAAATCCAAGCGAGAAACCTGTATGATTTCTCTAGCAACCAGCCAGGGTGGATGATTTCACCACCGGATCTGATCTTCTTTTAGAGGGTTTCCGTCCTCCAAAAGGTTGTGGTGAACTTCGTTCAACCAACAAAAAACCTCTTCTCCAATTCAATACCAGCATACCTGCAATAACACTCCTGCAAACTTTTATTCTTCACCTCTCTATAACTCCTCCCAACTTCTCGAATTCTCTTTTTTTCTTTTTTAATTTAATTCTTTTGGGAATCCATCCAAAAAGTAACTTAATTAATTAATTTATCTTTTCTAAAATTCAAGTTACGTTTACACCATTAATTTAAGTTGTCTTTTTAATTTAACCCATTTTGACAACTTGAAGTTAATTATTTAATTATATGCTGACTCATAAAAATTGGGTACATTACAAATTGAGGTGTGGAAATAAAAAGGTTGTGATATTTATAACCTAATAAAAGAAAACTACTTGGCATCCATTTGCTGTTAAAGTAGGAAAATAAAAACTAAATTGTACCATCAAATTCTTATACAGTGTACAATGGGATACATTCCTAATGCTCAAGGATCTTGTTTCAGCAGACCTAACATTTTAGGTACTTGAGTATTGGGGTGAAATGCCTCTGTTCCATCACTGTCTCTACCAGCTTGTCATGATGCCTTAGTCATTCCCGAGACATGTTGGGCCCTGTTAGTGTTGTTTCAACTTTTCAAGGGCATCAATTTTTTTTAGTTTTCTTCCAAGACAATTGTTCCTATCTTGCACATCTTTGGGTTGCTGCAGTATCCCAAGGTTATCTTGAAGACCTATGGATGTTCCCAACTTCATTCAAGTTTAGATGGAAATTCTCAAGTAATCATATGGGTTGTGCATGCATTTCTAAACCTTCTTGGAGACGATTGAGTGTCCGTAATAGTTGGGAGGAGTGCAAAAACACAAATTTGAAAATTCAAAAATAAGAAACAACTAAGATTGTGGCCCCTTTAATATCCAATTTCCCACTACACCTCTAGACACTAAAACACTAATATGAACTATTAAAGGAAAAATACAAAAGAGAGGGAAACAATAGGAGAAGAGAGAAAATTTAGCCAAAGGGCCCAAACTACAAGACATTTGGAGTGCATTGGGAAGGTACTTTTCATTATTGTTGTTCTTTGTACTGTTTTGCAATTTTTGAGTGTTTCTTGCATTTCTTTAGCAAATTTTAATTGTTTAGTTTTCTTTCTGTCAACATGCAGCAAAAATGAGCATTGGTGGTGATGGGATGGATATGCCAGTTTCAAGTCAAATGGGGGTGATAGAGATTGGAAGTAGAGTGGGTGAAGGAGAAAGTTCAGTTGTTAGTGGCTTTTTATTTAATTGCATGTCAACTTTGTCCTAGAAATGTGCAAGGAGAGTGTGAAGTCCGGCAAGTCTCTATTTCAGTTCATGGTATTCTTGACACAAATAAGCAAAAAATTACAGAGAAAACACAATTATAAAAGTAGTATCTGCAATTTCAACTTTAATGGGAGTATCACTAGGTTTCAATGCTCACCTCTCACACACTAAGATAAGGAGTGAGGGGTTGTGAAAAAAATTCTCTTGAAGAGAGGGTTGAAATGATCAAGCTGTATAAAACTAGTGTTCCATGGGGATGCATCTCCCCCAAAAAACCTTGCGTTTCCTAGACGGGGACGTCTTAGAGACTTGGGGACTTGGGGGGGACGTCCCCCCACCTGCCCACCACCAGTGTCGCTGTCTCCAAGACGCCACTAAGACTTCAAGGATGTTGGGATGTCCTCAAGACGTATAGGGGACTCTTAGTTGTCTCCAAGTGTATAGGAGCGAATTTGCACCCCTTATGCAAATTCTCCTTTTACACATCCTCACCTTAGAAAACCAAATCCGAAGGTGAAATTCCACATAAGCCCGCTGCCTTCGTTCCACTTGGTGTCTGTTTTGTGTGTCGGAAGAGGAATAACTGTTGGGGTCGCTCGTGCGACGCGCAGACGTCCGCACGACGCGCTTACGTCCCTAGCAGATTCCTGTGGCTGGAGCTTGTAGAGGCGTTACACTTCTCATTGGAAGTCGACTTGTAACACCCCCTTGGATTGACCGACCCGAATATGGCCGTTTTCTTCATTCCTCCTTCAAATTCACTACTCCTTTCATTTCATCCTCTAAGCACTGAACTTGATCACTCTTTCAGCATTTTAAGTATTCAGTCCAGCTCTCAAGTAACATTTTTGTGCTCCATAGTAGCAACATCAACACTCCATCAACTCCGTAGAGCAAGTGTGGAACCAACACCATTGTAGCAGAGGCTTGAGTCCTCTCATTTTCTCCTCCATTAGCTAGTGAGCTCTTGGTGGAGGTGGTAAGCTTTCTACTCCTCTCCTCTACGATTTGGTTGAGTAGCATAACACTGCTTTGTAGTGCTTTTGTGCTCTTTATTTCATTTCCTACTTTATCATACTTTTCTCCATTATCATCATCTTGGCTATCCATTGAGGTGGAAACACCAAAATGGGTGTCTGACTGAGGCAGACCCCTATACAGCCCCCCAACCATTTTCCTCTCTTTTGTGTGTAGGTGGATGTGCTTCTTGGAGCTAGCTGGCGAACAAGCTTTTCTGTGAGATCATTCTTGTCACCCTAGCATTAATCTTCTTGTTTTATCATATTCGTCTATACATTTCTTATTTCATAGTGTTATTTTGTTCCCCTAAAAACCTTTAGCTAGGCCGTTAGTCCACTTTCCAGTGTTCAACCTTGTCTTTTTGGTCCTCTGGTCGTACGAACGCCAGCGCACTTGAGAGACGCTAGCACGCCGTGTTGTTGTCTCAAAACCGCTCTTTTGTCCTTGGATAGAGAGCTATCTGAGACGCAGTGTTGAACCCGAAATCCGACTTGCCTAGCCCCATTTCTAATCTCGGGTCTGCAGGGTGATCAAAGGACCCTATAGTCCTCATCATTCTCGACTCGCATTTCCTAACACTCCCCTAAGTTGAGGTAAGTTAGGGCAGCCTTTTGCTCTTGGCCCTCCGTGACTTGGGGCCTTGACATGGTTGGTCCCCCTCTCTTACATTTTTGGTGAGCCTTACGTGAGAACCATTTTGGTTTCGTTTTGTGATACTGAAAGCTTCTTTCCTCGTATTCTAGGAGTGTTGTAGGTGCGAGTGTTTTGAGGCTTCTGCCTTACAATCCAACCTGCGACCCCTAGTACGGGTAGTTGGAAGGTTCCAAAAGTATTGCATGACGAAACCTTAATTGGGTCACTACCTTATCTTGTAACCTCTAGGAGGCTTTGTGAAAGCGTCGTTTAGTGTGCGTGATGGCCTCTTTTCTGCATCAACCTATTCCCTCTGTGCAGCCTGTGAGCAGTGGTATTGGCATAACCTTCACAGGACGTGTCGATGGGCTTTAACAAAGAACCTTCTCCTCTTTACTTTCTTGTGAGGATAAATGGAAATACAGTAGCAGATGTTCTCATAGATCCAACATCTCAACTAAACATCATAACTGAGGAGATCATGTTAATCAACTTCTTGCATAAGGATGGGTACGATGCACCTGTGAGTACCGTCCGCACGCACGACATACTTTCTGTACCTCCTATAGGTAGTATTGTCCTGTCGGTTCTTGTTGGACCTAAGTCTGTGAACCTTATGTTTGACATTATCTCGAGGTCTGAACTCTTTAGAGTGAAGTTGGGTATCCCCTGGCTGGTGGCTATGAATGCAGTTCCCTTGGTTGTGCATAAGTATTTGAAATTCACTCATGAGGGTTCCGTGCATGTGATCCACAACATTGGCTATAGACTGTCGGTTGCACATGGTAGTTACTCCTTAGATTACTTTTGGCCTGCACCTGTTGGTCCTCTCCTGCATAGGAAGGACCTCCTGTATCGCACATATCAAAATTACAAGAAAGGGCGCTCTAGGCTGAAAGTGAGATACCCTCCTTCGCCTTATGCTGTTTCACATAGGGCTTGCCTGAAAGCTAACAGTGATGTCGCCAAGGCACGTAGGAGAGAAGAAGAGAAGCAATCCCAAGATCCTCCTTCCTCTTCCGCTGTTCAGCCTAACGCTTCCTCTTGCTCTGCTGTGGTGCCATCCGCTTCCGCCTTGCGCCCGAGGCGAGAGAATCCTATGGTGCCCGCTTGGCGAAGGCCCAAGCATCCCGCATTCAATCTTCTTGTCCTACCCACGGAGCCTAGGCTCGTTCGGTACGATACGCAAAAAGCCCCCCTTGGGGAATCCTCTATGTCTTGGCCTCCGTGGCTTCCTATTGCTTTTGCTCCTAAAGCAGTGAATGGGAAGAAGCGTGCCGCGGAGGCATTAGAGCCGATTGCCCTTGCTGTTTCTGAACCTGCTCCGCCTGCTCCTGTTCAAGAATCTGTCCCTCCATTGGAAATAGCTGTGGAGGACATTCCCATGATTGAGCAGGAGCCGTCCGCTGCTTTGCAACCTCCGGCCTTTAGTTCTAAGAGTCGCAAGAACCGCCTTGTGCATGAGCGCAAGCACCGGCGAAAGGTTCTCTTGGCTGAGCAAGCCGCCTTCCAGAGGAAGGAAGAGGAGATGACTGCCCCTGTATCAGGGCCTCCTGCCGCGTCCTCCTCTCTCCTCCCTTCTGTTCTCGTTCAAACCATCTCTATATCGCTTTCGGCTTCTGCCACGAGTGCATGTGCACCTGACCCCAAAAAGGTGCAAGTGTTCATCGCTCCTTCGATGAAGCCGCCCTTGTTGATGTCCGTTTCGGATGTCCCGCCTTTCGCGAAGCCCATAGATATGATTCACACCTTGGTCGTATCTATTGCGGTTCTTTCCTCCTCTTCCTCTGCCCTTCTTGCCTCGTCTGTGGGAAGTTTGCCTCCCTTGATGAAGAAGAACATGGAGAGTGGTCGTTCCTGCAACGAAGGACGTAAGAGGAGCCCACCTTCTCCAAAGGTGGCCTCGCGTTGACTTGTTTTGTCCTAGTAACGAAACCAGTCCTAGCCTCTCTTGAGTTCGTCACCGCTCCCAAATCGCTTGGTGAGCTCAGCGGTGAACCTCGGGCGCAACCTTCTCCGTCCATCGAAGTGAAACATGCCACTCCTGTTTAGTGCATGTTTAGTTTGGTGGATGAAGTTCTGACCTTGTCATTGATCTTTGCGAAGTTGTTGACCTTAGTCCCACAAGAGCTAAGTGAAGGAGACCTTGCGGGTCCCTCTTCCTTAGCCCTTGTTGCGGGAGGGTCGGAAGCTCCTCCCCTTAACATTCCACCATTGCAGGCTCGTCCTCCTTCCCTCTATGATGATCTAGAGTGGGAAGCGAACGACCTCTTGGTCGATCAGTGTTAAGGGGAGGCCCCTCTTCTTTATCTTTAGATTAGATGTGTGTGTGTTGTGATGTGTTTCCCCTGTAACCGTGCTATGTGGCCTGGATGACCCTTGTCAGCCTTGTTGGTGCTTGGATAGAGGCGTGGTGTTTGTTGTAAACCTTCTTCTATTTGTATCATCATTCTTCCATGTTTGTGATTAACTTTCCGCAAATTGGGGATGATGCAAAGCATTGGGGGCATTTAGGCTTCCCTTCCATGTTGACCCGATTTTTTATTTTTACTTTGTCTTCTTGTGCATTCTTCACATGGCCTGATATAGTGGGGGGTTGATGACAGTTCATTTATATACTATTATTACACTTATATATATATATATTTATGAGCAGTTCTAACCTCAAAATATCAAGCTACCACTGTGCCCTTTTTTCGTGTTCTCCTTCCTTTTTTGCTTTTCCTTTATCTTTCTCTCTTCTTTGCTTAAGTTGTCCTTCTCATGTGTGACAACACCACCTCTACATCACTTTGATCTTCAAAAGACACATTCGTGGCCAACGAATCTTTTCTCAAGAATCTTCACATATTTCTTCATAAGAATTGCATTCTCAGCTTGAAACGGTAATGGAACATGTTTCCTTCATCATGGGTTCGTAAAGAAAGAACTTGAGGACCTTCCTTCGAAGTGGGAACAACTGTGATCTTCCCCTCGCATGGAGGCATATTCTTCCTTTCAAATTCCTTGATGAAGTGAACATCTTTCAGAAGGATTCCTTGATGATGAATCAATTTGAGAAGGAAGACACCAGCTTTTGAACAACACGTCCCTTGAGTGGACCCCCTTTCTTCATGTCGGGTTTTCGAGGGACCCTTTTGAAAGTTTTTATCTCAATTGAATTCTATGGTATCTAGCTTGGAGGCAGCCCGACTAGACCTATTTCATGTCTCTGCGTCTAGCTTGGGGGCAACCTGACTAGACCTCGCTTTTCAAACAGTTGTCCCTTGAGTGGACCCCTCTTCCTTTTGAAGGGTTCCCGAGGGAGCTTTTCGAAAGTCTTCTGACTTGTTGACGGTGTGCGTGACTGTCTGCTTACTTGCCTACGTGGCCACTTCTTGACATGTTCTATTTGCGGGTAAACATGTTGCTTTGTAGGTGCGCCTATAAAGCCGTTTTTTGACTCTGCAGAGTCCGCTTTCCTGGGTATCCTTCAAGCGAGAGATCTTGGGATACACTTTCCTTGCAGGTCTGCGGGCCTATAAGGTGCTTACTTCCTGGGTCTCCTTCAAGCGAGAGATCTTGGGATACACTTTCCTTGCAGGTTTGCGGGCCTGTAAGGCAATTACTTCTTGGGTCTCCTTCAAGCGAGAGATCTTGGGATACAATTTCCTTGTAGGTTTGCGGGCTTGTAAGACGCTTTCTCTCTTCAGCATCATAATTTTGCGGAGTTATGAAGTCCTTTTCTGATCCTGCACTCTCGGGTTCACCAAATTGCAGTCTCCTTCCTCGACGGTTCAGGTATACATTTCTAACCCTACTACTTCTCCAATCTACTTTATTGAAGCACTCATCAGTATTTGTGCTCACTAAAGTGGGGGCAAAATGTATAGGAGTGAATTTGCACCCCTTATGCAAATTTTCCTTTTACACATCCTCACCTTAGAAAACCAAATCCGAAGGTGAAATTCCACATAAGCCTGCTACCTTCGTTCCACTTGGCGTCTATTTTGTGTGTCGGCAGAGGAATAACTGTCGGGGACGCTTGCATGGCGCGCAGATGTCCGCACGACGCGCTACATCCCTGCCAGATTCTCGCGGCTGAAGCCTGCAGAGGCATTACACTTCTCATTGGAAGTCGACTTGTAACGCCCCCTTCGACTGATTGACCCGAATATGGCCATTTTCTTCATTGCTCCTTGAAATTCACTCCTTTCATTTCATCCTCTAAGCATTGAACTTGATCACTCTCTAAGCATTTTAAGCATGCAGTCTAGCTCTCAAGGAGCAACATCAACACACCCTCAACTCCGTAGAGCAAGTGTCGAACCAACACCATTGCAACAGAGGCTTGAGTGCTCTCATTTTCTCTTGCATTAGCTAGTGAGTTCTTGGTGGAGGTGGTAAGCTTTCTACTCCTCTCCTCTACGATTTGGTTGAGTAGCATAACACTGCTTTGTAGTGCTTTTGTGCTCTTTATTTCATTTCCTACTTTATCATACTTTTTTCCATTATCATCATCTTGGCTGTCTGTGGAGGTGGAAACACCAAAACGGGGGTCTGACTGAGGTAGGCCCCTATACAGCCCCCCAACCATTTTCCTCTCTTTTGTATGTAGGTGGATGTGCTTCTTGGAGCTAGCTGGCAAACAAGCTTTTCTGTGAGATCATTCTTGTCACCCTAGCATTAATCTACTTGTTTTATCATATTCGTCTATACATTTCTTATTTCATAGTGTTATTTTGTTCCCCTAAAAATCATTTGCTAGGCTGTTAGTCCATTTTCCAGTGTTCAACCTTGTCTTTTTGGTCCTTTGGTCGTACGGACGCCAGTGCACCTGAGAGACGTCAGCGTTGTCCTCTCGGAACCGCGCTTTTGTCCTCAAGTAGAGAGCTATCTGAGACACAGTGTTGAACCCGAAAACCGACTCTCCTAGCCTCATTTCTAATCTTAGGTCTGCAGGGTGATCGAAGGACCTTACAGTCCTCATCATTCTTGTCTTGCATTTTCTAACACTCCCCTAAGTTGAGGTAAGTTAGGGCAGCCTTCTGCTCTCGGCCCTTTGTGACCTGGGGCCTTGATGTGGTTGGTCCCCCTCTCTTACACCAAGATATATAATTCTTATATTTACACATCTTTTTATAACTATTTTTTGAAGTACTATATGTGTTTCAACACCTTGCTGCCCTCTCCCCCGCGCCCCCTCCTCCACCTCCCCTTGCTGTCATCCCCTCACGGCCGCCAAACTTATACCCCCCATCCTTGCGTCCCCGAAACATGTCCCCTGCCGTACCCCCATCCCCGTCCTTGAAACCCTGTAGTCTAGATGCTTCATCATTTCTTTCAACAAGAAACAAAAATGAGCCAATGATCGCCAAAAAAATATGAAGAGTGCCAGAATTTAAAAAAAAAATATCAGATTTCTCGCTTGCCTGGCTCTGATACCATTGTTTGGTAAAATCTGGATATATTAAAATGAAAGAGACAAAGGCTCTTTATAGAGATTTACAAACAGAGTTTCTAAAATAGAGAATATCGATGTTTCTAAAATAGATTGAAGCTAACTAAAGTATAGAAAGAATCTAATCTAATATGTTACAATATTGACCATTAATAAACTATCTAAATATTAATTTAATGACCATCACTAGGTTTAACACTAGCCTCTTATACATACTTTGTAAAATTCCTTTTCGGACAGAGTGAAGTTTTTCGATTGATTTTCAAGTTTGATAGATATTCTATTTTATCAAACTGAAGCAACAACACATATATTGTTGATACATTCCATTTGTATGCATGAATAACACAGGTAAACTATATTATCATATTTCTGACTTCATATGTCTGATTTTACAACAGATTGGTGCTCAGAAATTTATAGCAGTACAATACCAATTCAAAAATTGTCGTAGAATTACATAGACCATGAAATAATAATGACATAAATGTGGTGCTAGGTGCTATGCTTCGGACATTACACATTACTAATAGTTACAAATCTCTTTCTGTGCTAAATGCAGATTGAATACTCAAACTCAGACTCAGATTTATATTAGCAACTAACAGTACTTCCCCAGCCACCAGAAATAAATAAGTGAGTAAATTAAGAGCGACCAGACCTAATATTAGTCCACCCAGGATGAGAGACAACTGATAGCAGCTAAGAAAGATCTTAGAGATCAAAATATTGGCATGTTTTAAATACTAAAACCAATCGACTCTCATAAGAACCTTGACTCCTTCCAGGAATGTCACGCAGGAGCTCTGGCATGCATTGCTTTCAGTCCAATGGCCACATATGAGCAGAGTTGGTATTCACGTCTTCCTTATTCCCCGGATATTGCCTCAGAATTCACGTATTGGGTGATAAAGCGCAGAGGACCTGAAGATAACCTTCACGTGCCTAGCAAGTGAGTTTTATAGTGCTGGGAGGTAAATCAATGGTCCAAAACTATTCACACGTCCCTGTATGAAAAGCTCGACTTTGCAATAGGTGTCCATTAAATCCCACGCCAAGTGTATTAGGCTTACACAACCATTTCTGTAGTGGTCGACTTCTCCTTTGTTTGTCTTTGGCGGCTGAATGAATACAAACTTAGATTTGTCTTTATCCTCCCATGTGAGCCAATGTTCCAATTGCACATGGCTGGCACTTAGGAAGGAATGACATAAATATCGTGCTATGTAGGAACCCCACGACTGGCAACCAGGCACCTCTCGTGCCTTCTACAATTCTCCTCACACTTGGTATTAAATAATAGAGGGAATCTCAATTCTTCAGATAGGTACAACCTCTAATGGATATGCCTTATTCTTGTAACTAGATCTTTATGCGAGAAACTTGACAAATATTTTCGAATGGATTCGGAAAACAATCTGATATATCATAGCAAAACTCTCAAATTGAATCTTCAACCCCTTGCTTCTCAGACAAGCTGATTTCAATCGTTAATCTTCAAATTTATCTTTGAAGGAGATTCATAAATTTTCCTTATCGCACAAGTGTGAATCTAGGATGAATCCACCAACACCAGCTAGGGAGGAATCTTTCACCATCGAAACTGGAACCCTTAGGAAAACCACCTAGGGTTTTGAACTCTAAAGAGCTCCTCCAAATTTCAAACCCCAAATAAAATAATAATCCAGAATATGAGAGAATGAGCTCTCAAATCCTTTTTATAATGCCTTATTGCCCTTTTAGGGTTTTCCTGCCTAAATCACTTAACACATTATTATAAAGTGACTTTATTAATTAAACCCTTTAATATTTCTCATCGTCACTTTATAACCCCATAATATTTAATCATTTAATATTACCTTTATATTTGTACTTTTGGTAGGCAACATTAAATAATTAAATACATTGATATTATTTAGGTGAGCTGGAAGATAGGGACATTACATACTTAGATAAGGATTGATTGGTTGTGAAATTTCTTACTTGAAGACTAGAGGGCTGAAATGACCAGATGGTACAAGGGCATCCTCTACTCTAGACGCTTCAACAAAGTCCACCCTTATTTCTCAATGTGCTTCTAGGGTTGGTACTCCTAGGGTTTTGGTTAATGTGGAGATGATAAAAGGGTCTTCAAAAGCTAGCATGAAGGTCGCAACATATTTAGAGGAATCTTATTTGTGAACACATAGGAGGTGAATGATCTAAGTGGAAAAGTCTTCTTTGCTAATGGCATTCCATTCCATGTCATTGGTATCTTTAATAGAAGAAGTCATTTGTAAAGGGTGCATTGTATGTCGATCATATGTGCTTGGAGTAGATTACAAACATATAACCTGTTCTTGAACACAACCACTTGAAGGTTAATTTGTTTGAGATGAGGGAGACATGGGTGAGGATAGGGTGCTCCATTACCATGGATGGGTGAATGAATGTTAGGTACCAATACTCATCAATGTCATTGTCACATGCACAAGAAGACCTTAATTTTTGAAATCACAAGGATGTGGAATTTCAGTTTCAGATTTAAATGGATTTCATAGAGGAGTTGGGCTCTCCAATGTTATGCATTTAGTCATATGTACGGTAGATGTGTGTAAAAACTTAGGGATTGTTGTTTAGAGCACTTGTAAACATAAAATTTGGTTCCTATGTTGTGTGCATATGTTGAACAATACATTGAAGGTCATGTGAAACCAACACAACTCTTTGGAACTTTCCAAGCCTTCTTCAAAGAAGAAATTCCTTGTACTAATGAACACGAGATATGCCAAGTGTTTCATTTTATTGGAGAGCATGTTCGAATTGCAGGGTTCGTTGCAGCTTATTATAATGACTAATGATAGGTAGGTAGAGTCCAAGACAAATTGCTGTTAAGAGAGTAAGATAATTTTTGTGTGGATGTGAAGTATAGGACCATTCATAATGCCTTTTAGCGTCATTCAATATGGTGACTTCAACACTTCAAACGTTGGGAGTTGAGATGGATAGATGAGGATCAAGTGGTGTAATCAAGATTGTTGGGGTCCCATTGGAGCAGCCACATGCATTGATGAGGCCGAATTAGATTTTTGTGACATGTTAGAATTTATTGTTATATATTTTTGTTTTGAGAGTTAAAGAGCGTTGTTATATTTATCATTATAATTTGACCAAATAATCAAAATTTCTATTTGGTCATATAAGTGAATGCGAATTAGCTTTTTTATTTATTATGTTGCAAATTTGCAATATTCATTTCATTGATACAAATATCTTTAGAATGTGTAGTAATTCTTACTTTTGCATATGAAAAGCAATATAATTTACATGTTATTTTTTGTCATTTATAAATTATTGAATCTCCAAGTGTGTGTGTATTTGATTTGCTATACCAAAAATCTGGGCAATTTTTTTTGACGAACCAGAAACTTGTCCTACTGTTTCCTGCTGCTGGAGAAACGTAGCTCTTACTAAGTGTAAGATAGCCATTAAGATATGGAATCCTCACTGTAAACCATTCGCACAAAACAGAATAACAAACTGAGCTGAGAATGAAATAAGAAACCAATTTTTTTTATGGGGGAACAAACTCTGCTTGTGAGGCAAATTTGCTCAAATGAGCATTCAGAAGAATAAGCAGATGAAATGGACTATACCATCCCCAAAATATCTTGAACTTCAAACTTCCTTATTCGAAATTCAAACCAGTGAGGTGGCTACAAATGTGTTTGAGCAAAATCTGATACCCAGTGAAGTAGATAAAGTGAATTTTGGACTGGAAGAAAGGAACATAGACTGTGAATGTGTAAAGATGGGTGCTTATCACCTCTTAGAGCAGAAACTGGCTAAGCAAATCTTGAACCCTGCCACACCAATCTGAGACAGGTTGCACAGACATGCGGACATCATTCCCAACTAAACCTAGAGAGACATATGGATGAACACCTAGAAGACAATTCAGAAAAAAAAATGTGAGAACCTCATTCTCTTGAGGAATTTTCTACCCTCACTGAGCAGACATGCCTTCCATGGCTGACTCTTTCCCCATTATGATATTGTTTCTCTGAAACCCGCTTCAAGGGCTTGAGGCAAAGGAAAGCTGTGCAGGTTAAAGGAATAATCCAGTTTTAGCGCAGATAGTCCACTACATATTTCACCAAAATGCATCTTTATTCAACCTTAGCTCATTGATTGACATAGTTGCTGTTCCATGTGCCTGTATATGGAAATACAGTCCTTTTACTTAGTTTTAGTGTTGTTAAGTGCAAGAATATGAAAGAAAGTATACATACATTAATTAGAGAGCATAGAAGACATAAGAAAAGAAAGAGACAACAGCAATTTGATTTGAAGAAACCCAAAATGGAGAAATTTTCTAGAAGAGTGAGGTGTTGTTCCTCATCATGCCACTATCTCAATGGCTACGACAATGGTTTGCTACCTTCTGGAGGCCTGCATGAACTTCTCTGGCACAATCAGCAAATCCCTGCGACTGCTCTCATGCTTTCCTAATTACACTCCAACTCCTCTAAGACTCATAGGCTGAAGCAATATAAGCTTAATTACATCAATATGCTAAGAAAACCCTTAGGAACGCTGTTTACGATGACCTCCCTTGGACGTATTTATTAACAAGAGTAGCATGGAAATGTTGACAGGAAGCCCAGAGGTCTTCTATAACTAAAATGTTATGTTTTGGAATGCTTTGGCTTCTTGGATTCCTGCAGGCTCTGTCTTTTGGTCTGTTCTGTGCTGAGTTTGACTGGGGCTGAACCTGTCTGACACATATAAATTTTGTAGTGACTAGTTAGGCTAAGGTCTAAGTTGTTTGACGTCTATGAATTTCACAAGTGATGAGTTCAACTGGGGTCAAACCCATCACTGATGACTTTTCTCATTACATTAGTATTTTGAGTGTTTGGATCACTCAAAACGCCTTTGCCTTGTGCTGCTTGTGTAACTCTGTCTGACATCTTTCTTTCAAAATGAGTCAGTGAGTATTTAGTGAGACTACTGACTGACTAAGCCAGCTGATTTCACTAACTTAAGAGATCCAATTTCAGATCAAGGTAGGCCAGAGTCTGTCTCTCCTCTCTTCCCTTATCCAACCTGGAATCCACAAGAGTAACATGAGTTTCCCAGATAGTAAGTTTTAATTATAAATTACATAATTTAGAGGATTCCTATGATATCTATAAGTTGAAAGTCTGTATTTTCCCTGGGAAAGGCTGTTCAACAGCCTTAAAAGAAAAAAGCATGCAGCATGGCAGCTCATAAAATTGAACAGTCTCTTCAAATCTTTGCACTTTAAATTTTATATTACTCTCTTTTGATATGCAATCCTTGATATTTCATCGTAAATTTGTTTTGAATTTTTCTTTGCTTCATACTGCAGCTCTTTTAGCTTTTGTTGTACCCATATGCCTATGCCTCTTGTACTTTAATTCTTGTACAAGGCTCTAAGCTTTTTTTAATATATTTTTACTTTTATCAAACAAAAATTGATTTCTTTAAGCTGCAAATTTCTTACTCCACCATACAATAGCTGACATGACAATAGGCAAGAATGCGAAGCTGCCATGACATGCATTCATTTTTTAAAAAAAATTGGAGAATATTTTGGGACAATAGCTTGGAATTATGAAATGCTTATTTCAGCTACTAAACACATTTTTAAATGTGTATCACAGTTTCTAACAGGGAGATGCATTTTTTGTGCTTTTCACACGTCCATAGCAAAGTCATTTTTTCTTCACCATAAGCTGCCATTCCACCATTCAATAATGGGGATCATAATCCACAAGAAGATGCCGCTATCAGGATATTGAAACATGTTTTTGTTTGGGAGAACAGCTTGGGATAACAACTTGAATGCATGAAACAATAATATTAGCATGTGTAATGTAGTTAGCTGTTAAACAAATTTTAAGATGTAAATTTCTGAGAAAGATGCAGTCATCCTTTTGACAAGTTTGTAAAGATTTAGCATGTATATTTTGAATTGATTATACATGTTTGGTTATTGAAAGTAATAATTAACACATCTTTAACCAATTACATGAAAGCCTATTTTTCATCCAATAACATGAAATTATTCATGTCAAATTGTGTTGATGCTTATGGGCAGTGAAGGTGACTATTATTCTTTTACTCAATGAACCTCGAGTTGTGTTGCAATATAAGGTTGAGAGGTTCATTTTCTTGGACTTGGTAGATTGCTATTCGGAATGTGCACGTGCGGCGTGGGCTTCTCATGCTTGTTCCAGAAGTAGTTGATGTTCTTGGTGGGTTTGTGGAGCATCTTGAAGCAGCTCGTGAACGGCTTGTCCAAGAGGTGAACAAGCCACCACGGGGAAGACGGTCAGTACTTCTTGTGACTTACTACAATATGTGTAATGCTCTTTTAGTCTTTTTCTGGGGCAAATCTAATTGTTTGAAGGTGACCTTGAATTTCTAACGAGTTGTCTTTTATTGAATTGTCTATAATCACTATCTTGGAATAGCTATTCACACCCTATTCACTTAGGTGGTGCTCTTGTCAAAGTCTGTTCCTTTGCTGTAAAGTGCCGTACTAATTTTATATGTATTTCAACAATTGTTTGACAACATGTCCATTAAATGAAGGCACTTAAAACAAACATATATGGCATGAAATAGAATTAATTTTCACAACTCAGGATGATGATATTAATGAACCACTGAGTTTTTTTTTCTGATTAGCATATTCATAAGATTCCAATGCTAATAGCTGATACACATAAAAATGCTGATATAGACAGTATGCTGATACAAATATCAGAAATATATATATAGACTGGGAATTAAATTTTAACCTCAAACTGAACTGCTGATGAAAACACAGAAATCAGAGATAGTTTCTGATTTTAATAATAATGACAGCTCCCAATAATAATAGCAGCTCCCATAATCTGTATGGCACCTTGAGAAGCCTTCTAAAGGCTGCGATCAGCACATGGGACTGAATTTCCCACAAATGATGAAGCAGCTGGGACATGGTGGATTCCATGTCATCTTTTTCCCTTGAGCACTACGTTTTTTTTTTTTTTTTGATTTGAATCTCCTTGCTTAAAGCTGGGATGACTAATATGGGAGGGCCTGCTCTACCTCAACCTCCCAAGATTACTTTCTAAGCATATAAAATCAATAAAGTACCATGCGCTACTCCTCTTTCCTTACATGGTCAGCTGTTAATAGAATTTGAGGCTCCAAAAGGGGTGGCTGAGTTGGAAAAGTCTCACGCCCTTATTAAAAATTGATAGCTTCCCCTTCATTCACAAATTGCTCCTCCTAACATTTGGACAACTACTTTCCTTCCATTACATTGCAACGTACCCTCCTGACACACAAACCTTTTCTTGATCTTCTTTATGGTTCTCTGAACTCCTATGCTTCCATTCCATCATCAGTATCAGTGGTGGAGCTTCCCTCCACCATTATTTGTCCTTTGGAGTTGGGCTCTCCATCTATATCAATTTTAGGGAGTCTACATATTGAGTATAACCCTTTAAATGACTCCTCTTCCTTTGTGTCCTCTTCTAAATGCATTTCTTCAATTTAGGCTCCCTCCATTCTTGAGTTAAGAAGTATATGTGCTATTCTCCCATCTCCTTGGAGGATGAGTTCCTCTTGCCAAGAATCACAATCCACAAACTATTCCAGGTGCAACAAAGCAATATAAGGGTCAAGCGGTCCATCCATGTCTATTACCTCAAAATCTACTTTTCTTTTGATCCCTTGGTGGTTTTCTTCTACATGTCTTCATGTCCCTATAGTGCTTCTAAGAGTGCCATTTCCTGGGGCTATATCATAAGGTGTCTCATATACTTGCTTCCCTAGCTGCTCCAAATGTGTTTAGGCATGATATGTACATCAATGCTGAGGTCAATGAGGGTTTCCTTTAGTAATCTTCCATTAATTTTAACATCAACTAGGATAGGGCTCTACTTCCATTTATTCGTAGTAACCATGTTTTTCACTTGGTGGTTTTTGTTATCTCTATTATGCTTATTCTAGTGGTTGGCAAATTGCTTTAGTTTTTCTTTTTTTGCTAGGTTGGTCAACTTCTTTAGCCTTTGTGCCACTTTTTATGAAAAAGAAGCTTTGCAATTTTCTTTTTGTGGTTTCACTTGGATAACCCTCCTAGTTTTTTCTAGTATGAGATCATGTTTTTCCTTAAGAGGATATCTTCTTTTTCTCCCTTTGACTCCTCCTGAACTGTCTTTTTCTTGTTAGTGACAACCTTTCCATGAGTGATCACTGCAGCTCTATTTTTCTTATATTCTTCTATGGCTTTCTTCTTCAAGTTTGTAATAACCCTGACCCTCGAGGACCAAGATTATCAATGATTACTCAAGTTTGACAATGTTATTTGTCAAACTATTCTGAAATAATTTGTCTCATTCACTTGCTGACTGGAATATTCTAATGCTAGCAAGTCAGTTTGAAACTTCCATGCACTTTTTGGATAAATAAGAATTCTAAACCCGTTGCCACGATTTCAATTTCATTGCAAATTAATATATGCAGATGTATTCAGATTTTACATAAGCCAAGGACTGAGATACATATACGCTTTACACACGAAGTTAAATGTCATTGGCTTTTCCATAGACAGTATTAACATCTACAGCAATCATAAAGTTTTAGTCTTCAAGAGATTAAGATTCAATAATCGTACCCTTGACATATTCGATGTCAAAATTATAAGCCTGCAGCTTGCTGACCCATTTTTGTTGCCGATCATTGAGGTCATGTTGACTTAGGAAATGTTTCAAACTGTTGTGATCTGTCTTCACCAAAAATTTGCTGCCCACCAAGTACTGCTTGAATTTAGCCAACGCATGCATGATGGCTAACATCTCTTTGTCGTAAATGTTGTAACCCCACTCAGGACCTCGAAGTTTCCTGCTCTCAAAAGCGATGGGGTGTTTATCTTGCATCAAGACATCACCAATGCCCTCTCTCGAGGCATCACACTGTAGTTCAAACGGCCGTGTAAAATCTGGAATAATGAGAATTGGATACAAACTCATCAATCGTTTGAACTTCTCAAAGCACTGTTGTGCTCTTGGGTTCCAATCAAAAGCCCCCTTCTTCATCAAGTTTGTAAGTGGGGCGGCCTGTTGTGAAAAGCCCTTGACGAAGTGGCGGTAGAAACCACATAACCCAAAGAATCGCTTCAGCTGAGTGAGATTCGTGGGTGGAGGCCAATCGATTATAGACTTCACCTTCTCAGGATCCATCTTAACCCCCTCGACACTGATGATATGCCCCAAGTACAATAACTCCCTCATACCAAAGTCACATTTTGATTCCTTGGCGAATAGAGATTCACTCTCCAATATGCCCAACACTGAATCCAAATGTGCCAAATGATCCTCCCAAGTCTTGCTGAAGACTAGTATATCATCGAAAAAGACGAGGACTGTCTTCCTCAACTGATCTCTGAAGATCCGGTTCATACAAGACTGAAAGGTAGCTGGTGCATTGGTTAGGCCGAAAGGCATTACCAAGAACTCATAGTGACCATAGTGGCATCGAAATGCCGTCTTCTCCACATCCCCCTCTCTAACCCGGATTTGATGGTAACTGGATCGAAGATCAATCTTGGAGAAGAAACAGGCTCTGTGCAATTCATCTATCAACTCATGAATGCGCAGAATGGGGTACCTAATCTTAATGGTCTTTTTTTTCAGGGATCTATAGTCAATACACATCCGTAAGGTGCCATCTTTCTTCTTCACTAGGACAACGGAAGATACGAAGGGACTTTCATTCGGTCTAATGTGACCCATATCCAAAAGTTCCTTTATCGTCTTCTCAATCTCGTCCTTCATCCTCTTGGGATGCTTGTAGGGAGTAATGATGACCGGCTTAGTGCCGTCCTCAAGCTCTATAATGTGCTCAAACCCTTTGTTGGGTGGTCTCCCATAAGGTAAACTCTCAAACACCTTACTGTGTTTGTTTCTCAAAGCCCGTATGTTGGGAGAATACTCATGCTTCAGCTGCTCACCCTGTGATGGCAAAGTATAACACTTTGCCGCCCACTCCACTTGATCATGCTTGATCAATCTCTCCATTCTCTGGAGTGAGATAAATCGAAGGCTCCCATCTGACATTCCCCTAAAAACATGCCTCTTGCCATTTGCTTCAAATTTCATCTCCATCACTCGCAAGTTGAGGGTAAACTCCACAATAGCATGAAGCCATGTCATGCCAAGTACAACATCCAACTTGCCCATGCCTACCACATAAAAATCTGCCTGGAACTCATAATCGTTCAGCTGCAATGTGAGGTTTGGAATCATTCGGTTACAACTAAGTGTAAACCCATCAGCTACTCTCACTTTGAACCCATCGAATTATTCGGTCTTGAGTCTACGCTTCGCTACCAAGCCCTCATCTATGAAATTATGAGTAGCTTGTAATGTCCCTTCCTTGGGCAACTCAGTCTATAGCGAAGGTTGGCCTACTATTAGGGTTCCCGTAGGTCAGCAACATGGTTAGGGGACCCAACTGAGGGCTGTGGAGTCTAGTTGGGAGCCTTAAGAGCCTTTTAGTTTGGATTTTAGTTGATGAATCTAGAGCTAAAGTGAAAAGATTAAAGTTGCTTTATGGGAATAGTAAAAGGTGAATAGTAACTGAAAGTCAAAAGGTGAATAGTGAAAAGTGCACCATCCTAGCAACTCAAGTTGTTCTTAAAAAGTGACTTTTTTCTTTTGATGAGGAGAGACCCTCAAGAGGAATATTTTATTGAACTTTATTAAAAGTCTATGAGAGGTTATAAAGCAATGTGTTGGGCTCTTTTTTGAGCATTCTACTCTCATTTTTACAAAACACTTTGCAGGTTTGAGCTCTGGAGAAGGGTTTCAACATTGCTTCAGCCTTCTAGGAACGAAAACTCTCAAAGGCTATCGTGGATTGGATGAGAAACCAGTTCACCTTTGGGGAGGGCCTACCATGGGTCTTCATTTGGGCTTATTTGGATGAGTTTCAGATATATATTTTGTAGATCTGAGTTTGCAGCGGTATTATATCAGCATATTGCAACAGATTAGGAACAACCATAAGCAGTATAGGTCTTCTCAAGGCTTTGGCAACTCATTTTATACCTTACCTCAGCTGCTGCATCATTTCAAGAATCACAGGCTTCAAACCCTAGGTGCTACGAAGGATTTCATACCAATTATCGGATCTGATTCGCATATTAAGTTAGCTGGAAATTCATATCAGACCTTGGGGCAGATTTGTGAAGCTGGGAAGAAGCTGAAAAGGGGTTGTCCTTGCTGTTCAAGTTTATATTAGATTGTTATATGCAGATTTGTGGTATGCACAATGACATTTGAGCCAATAAATTCATCATTATTGCTCTCTATTTAAATTGTATGACTCATTTAAGTTTTAGCAGCAATTTCCTTCCTTCTAGTTTGCAATATTGTTTCATAAATCAACATTTAACAAAAACACAAAAAAATGGGAAAAAAACACAAAACAAAACAATAACAAAAACCTTCCTATTCGTTGGTCAAAGACTTTGAAAAGACATAACTCAGAAAATCAGATCAGATTTGGGTTGGGCATTTTTCATAGCTCCAGTATCAAGCAAGGTAACCACACGTTGCCCGGCCAAAACTCCTCTAATCCTAAAGGATCCTTTTCTTTGAATGCTTGAGAGTTGGGCTATAGGTAGAACTTCTTCCCTTCCCTTTTTTGACACCTTGGAGGCATTATCTTCCTCCTTCCCTTCCTCATCAACTTGCTATTCTGAATTTTCAGAATCTGATTCGTCCGCATAGTAGTACTCTAACTGATTCATTTTGGGCTTAAGAGGACACACATGTCCCTTTTCATATGGTCCTTTGTAGGTGAAGCATAGTTTTTTCCTTCTCAAGTCTTGAAGGGTGTCATCACTGAGTTTTTGGAAAGGTTTTCTTTGCTGGTTTGAAAAGGTATTTGGTGCTTTATCCTTTGATGAAGAGAATGGTTTTTGCGGAAATTTTGTTTTTGGGGCAGCAAGCTCCATATCTCTTTCCTTCTTTATAGCATCCTGTAAAGAAGGTGGATCAAAAGCTTTGATCCAATTTCGTAAGGGTTCTAAGAGACCCTCATTGAAAAGCACTACTAACCTCCTCTCTGATATTCCCGTGACCATCACGGATATCCTCTGAAACTCTGAAATATAAGCCTCTAATGTACCAACTTGCTTAAGCTGTGCAAGTTCTCGGAAGGAGACCTCAGAATCTCTCTTGTCAAATCGTTCAATGAGTTTGTTAGTAAACTCATCATAAGAAACAATTGACCTGTGACCCAAGGTAATCAAACCATGGTACCACCACTCGTGAGCTATGCCATTCAGATGTAGTGTGGTGAACCTGATTGCCTCCTCTTTAGGCATGGGCCTCAAGGAGAGGAAGTTATCTAACTTCTGAACTTCTGAACCCAACCACGTGCAGTACAACGATGCTCTCCATCAAAATGTTCCAAATTAATCTTACTTACTGCTTGCTGGAGATCTCTGGTGCGCTTTGGTGCTTTAGTCTCAAGTCTGCCAACCGCCACTGCCCTTTGTTTCCTTTGGTTCAAAAATTGGTCAAATGTCAACACATTCCTGATGTTAGTAGGTAGTGAAGTATACTCTTTATGGCTGGTCCTAACCTCATCGACCATGTTTGTCGATTGCTCTGGAGGTCGTTGCTGATGAACATGGGTCTCAACCCTTCGTGTAAAGGTAGGCTGCAAAGGCCTAGATGTGGTATTGATAGAAATCCTTGGCCTCTCTTCAGGCTGAGCATTAGAACCATTGGAGTTGTCATGTTGTCATGGGTGACCAAGATTAGAAACCTAGTTCATCTTATGCAAAAAATCGGCCAACATGTCCATCATAGTGTGAAACATCTGCTCTCTCCTGTCATCTGGGCTAATGGATCCCGAATGTGTTTTGTCTCTATCTCCCATTGTACCTGAAATACTCTCACTGTCACTGGATAGAGTTCTTGTTATTTTCGGTGAATTGTGAAAGCCTAAAGCCTCTGAGATGGTTTCTCCCTTTAGCACCTGCGGAGGATGCCACAGTTGTGAACCCCCGTGATAAGTATGTTCTTTATCACTCATGAAATAACCTCATAGGATGGCAGGATATTAAGCGCTCTGATACCATTGAAACAACCCCTATGGTGTTTGAATCTGACTTTTGATTTTCTGTTTATTTGCTTTTGAGTGTTTTGATGTCAGAAATGAAAATAATAAAGAATACGAAACGGAAGGGAAAATACATAAATTGAAAGCAACCCAGATGATTTTTATTGATTTCAAATGAAATTACATCATACCCATTTGCTGGTTTTGACTGTCATAAAGTTCTAATTTTTGAGGCAGCCACTTGGGAGATCCAATGAAATGTATGCCTAGCTCCAAGAAGTCAAAATCTGATCGTGGGCATGTTTCCAAAGCTCCTTCTCAGCTTGGGCGACCAAGACTGGTACCAAGTAGCAACCAAAGATGCCTTATTTTATTTTATTTTGGTGGCAGAAATCCCAAGGAGGTACGGCTGTACCTATAGCTCACATGTGCTAAGCTTGGAGAGCTCAAAACTGGTCTAGAAGCCTGAAATTCACTGCAAGAGGTGATGCCTAAGCCACAGCGAGCAAATGAGATGGTAGGGCTTGATGTAGTAGACCCTTGTGCCTTGGAAAAGACGAAGTATGGCTCCCATGTGCTGGTTATTTGATGTGCAACCTGCATTTTATTCAATCTGCAAACCTTAACTTCCAGATCTGCAATTTTAATATCAAACCTTGATTTATTCTTCAATCCAATTCTGTTAAAATGCTCATATGTTGATCCTTGAGTGAGACCAATCAAGTAGGATCCTTGGACGATCTTGCACACCTGTAGAACCTATTCTGAAAGAGGGTATCCATCCTCTATCAGCCATGAAAGACAAACTTGCAGCAGCAGCTCCAAAATGATATAATATTCTCAATGATGAATAATGAGCTCAAACCCTTGCCTTATGGAGAAGTATGCCCAAATTAGGTGTCAGCCTTTGACAAAGTCAAAACATAAAATATCTCCTCTTGAGAATCAATGCCACTTTCAATAGCTCCTTTAATTTATTATTAAATCTTCGTCAAAGTGACTTTTTCACTTAAATATTTCATAAAGTGACTGTTTCACTTAAATATTTCGTAAAGTGACTTTTTCACTTAAATATTTATAAAGTGACTTAAAATATTCTTTTAATAAAGTCACTTTCACTTTATAACATTAAATCACCAAATCACTTAATAATAAAATATTATTAAATAACGTGACTTAATAAATCCCTAACTCTTGGCCTGGATATCAAAATGAACCTTTGAGAGTGTCCCACAACCAAGAACAACTGCAAGTGTGCCATCATTGATCCAATGTCACTTACTAAAAATAGTAAGTAATGAGGACAAGTCTTGAAACACCTCAGAAAGATTCCCCAATCATCTCGTTAGCCTACGAGAACCGTAGTAATAGGCTAACCCTGCTCCTTGAGCCACTAGCTAGAAAGGGGACATTACAGTTAGTGACTGATTGGAATACCATTAGGGATTTAATTTCGAAGAAAATAACAAAAAAAAACAATCTTTTTAGTATAGTCTATATTTATGCAACATATATATTTAACATTTTATATGAATTAATTTAATAAATAATATATTTAAAAAACTATATATTATTGGATTTATTATAAATTTATATAATATATTGATAACATTAAATATATTAATAATATTAAATATATGTTAGCATTTGCACCCATAGGAGGTTCAAGAGATATGCTGCTAGGAAATTAAAAGTAAAAACTAAAATTTAAATGTATATTAATACTACATAATTAGTTAGTTATATAACAATATAAATCTATACATGTTTTGACTACAATATGAATTTTGATTTCTACAAATAATTGTTGTATCATATAATTAAATTTAGATGTTATTCAACAATTTTTCAAAATTTGTTGAATTTCCTATTTTTTTGAAGCAATTAGATTCCTTTGAAGAATCTAAATAGCTACATGTCATTATATGAATAATATGATAGAATTGATTGTGGATAAATCATTTTCTTCCTTTCAATTTACAATTAAAATTTGTATCCATTTTGCATTGATTAAAGTTCTATGAGTGTCTTTTTATCTTTGTAACTCATATTCTGCTGTGTAGCTTCTCTTTTAAAGTCTTGTCTTTCCTATACATTGAAAGTTTGAAACACAATGTTGTCCGATGAAAAACGATAATTTATAACTAGTTTATTACATATGTAAATTTAGTAATAAAAAACTAAATTCTTGAGGAGGTTAAATCTTTTATTTTTTCTTTGCCATCAATTGTGCACTTGTATAAGATAAACATTGTAATTGATTAGTTTAATTATTTTTTCTTTTAAAAAAGAGGATAATTAAAATTTAAGAACTTTAAGAGTGTGCAACTAATCAATTACAATGGACCCTCTCTATATCATTTTCTATTCCCCCCTCTCCCCCCTTATTTATCTCCACTTGACCCTAACCCCCTCTCTCCCCCTTCCTTCCTTTGTCTCCATCTCTTTTTTTGGGATATTTTCTTTATAGACTACTTTTACATATATATACATATATAGTCTAATTATTTTTTCTTTTAAAAAAGAGGATAATTAAAATTTTAGAACTTTGAGAGTGTGCAACTAATCAATTACAATGGACCCTCTCTCTATATCATTTTATATTCCCCCCTCTCCCCCCTTATTTATCTCCACTTGACCCTAACCCCCTCTCTCCCCCTTCCTTTCTTTGTCTCCATCTCTTTTTTTTGGATATTTTCTTTATATATATATATATATATATAACACATTTTATAGAATATGATACATAATAATCAATAATATAAGTAGGGAGAAACTATACACAATAATGTTATGGACTATAGCAATAATCAATATAACTGTAATATAAAAAATGAATGTACATAAATATCAAATATATAATTTAAAAATAAATAATTAATTAAATTTTTTTTTATTAATTTACATTATATTAAATATTACATAATAATAAATATAAATATATTGTATATTTTATTTATAAAATAAGTATAATTGAAAAGTAAGTTATGTAAATATTAAACATATATAATTAAATAATAAGTTTACATGAATATTAAATATACAATTTTACGATATAATAAAATATATTTATTAATTTACATTACATAAATATTATATAATAAAAAATATAAATATATTATATATTTTATTAAAAAAATAAACATAATTGAATAATAAATATATAAATATTCAATAAAATATATTTGATTTAAAATTTACAATTTATAATATAATTTTTTACTAAAAATATATAAATACCATATTTTATATCATATATAATTGTACTTTATTAAGACTCAAATGGAAAGTTCTAAATTTGAAAAAATATCCATTATTATGTACATAAAGAAGTAAAATAAAGGAGAAAATTGCCTGAAAGCTGTTTTAAGAATCTAATGGAAAGTTCTAAATTTGAAAAAATATCCGTCATCATGTACACAAAGAAGTAAAATAAAGGAGAAAATTGTCTGAAAACTGCTTTTTTCCGCATGAGACAACTTTTCGCATGGCATTTGTACCATTCCTAGCAGCTAAAAATTTTCCGCGAATTGAAAATGTTCACCAACAGCTAGAAATCTGTTTGACGGCGTGAGACAAGTTTGCGGAGGCTTTGTGGACTTGCAAGTCCACAAGGGAAGCCTATCGACTAATTAACTAAATTTATATATTTTGCCTTATAATGGGCTATTAGGAATTAACTAAGCAATATCTTACTAATTCCCTAAAAGGATTGTGTATGGAGGTACCATTGGGACGTGACATGAGATATATGAGAATGACTTAGTGATGGATAGGCTGATCTTGGAATTGGGGTACTGAGAAAAATTTGTGCAAAGATTTTGGGTGGTAGTTGGTGAAGAGCACACAGGAAATATTGAGAAGGGGGGAGGGGAGGTGAATCAGTATTTAAAAACTTTTTAAACTTAAAACCAGATAAATCATATAAATCAGAAATCAGAACATTAAGAGCATCAGAAAATACCATAAACAAGACAAACACTAAGATTATGTGGAAAACCCTTCCGGGTAAAAAACCACGGCAAAATATTGCTTTTATTATCACCAAGGGCACCAACCCAAATTACATAGATGAGCACCAACTGTCCTTCGAAGCACCAACTCCGAAAACACTGAATCACCAACTCCAGTGGTTGAAGCACCAACTCCAGACTTCAAATACAAATCTGCAAAACACTGTCCAAGTACTAAAAACCTTCTGCTCAAACTTTCAACACCATATTCTGGATATCTCCAAGACTGCTATAGCTGATTAATCAGTTCAACCTTCTCAGACCACAGTATCATACTCAACAGTGTCTAAACACATGGAATACACTCAGCAACATCTCTCATTATCGACTCAGCCTATATCACTACTGAACTCTTCATATTTATCTCACCCAGCCAGCACAATAAAAATGAAGCAATTACAAATATATACCACCTACCACTATACTCAACGCATACATCAGAATGGAGTCAACACACATAACAGCTCAACACCTTCAAAAAGACTTCATCATAAATGCTCATATCCTCATCACACAAAAAAAACGAATTCTCAAACAAAGTAGCTCCATCCAAAAAGGAATACAAATTTTTTGGTGAACTAAATTAGTTGAGAATGATTAAAACTGAACCATCACATAAGGAGTTCACAGCAGACAAATAGCCGATGCTACCAGGAGTAATTTCTGAAAACATTATTTCCTTAATCAATAATCCGTCCACGCTCAGAATTTTTTAAAACCAGCAGCAATAAAATAGCCGACAAAAGTAAATAAGGAGTTGCCAGAATAAGAAATGACCCTCTGCCACATTCAACTGACTGCCCCAGCATAAGATGACCCCTTGCAAAATCAGGCTTCTCAAAACAGAGGAAACTCATATCAAAGATTAGTATCAGTTTGCTCAGCTGCATATAAATTCCACACAAAGACAAAACACAATCCTGAAGGCTCCACTTCACATTACATTCACGAATACAGAGCTGCAACTATATTTCTTATTTTTCACGTCCTTTTTGCTTTACTCAAGTCATTTGTTCAAAACACAACAATCATTCGCCTAGGTTATGTTCTGTATTAAAAGGCAAGAAGAAATTGTCTCAATACACAAGCTCAACAAAACGTCCTTGCAGATGCTTTTCAGCCCAGACACAAGAATGACTTTGAGCCAAAACAATTTCAATGTATACCAAGCTTTCAAACAAAATCTCAACATATATCCTCTCGTTTTCAACACATTTAGACTTGCTCAAATCCACAAAACATTTGACCAATGCCCGACATGGAGTCTCAGACTGCTGTCAACAGAAAATGAGCAGAAGAAAGACTAAAAGTTTATCACCTTGCTCTGTCACTCCAGAAAGAAGAAATGAACAAAAAACTGAAGTGGCTAAATATCGCATTCTATCTTTCATGGAGCATTATTGCATACTTTCTAACTCCATGAGAAACAGTCACACCCAAAATTCATAGACAACTTCCAAGAGAAACCGACACCAGTCCACACAAGGCATTACTCACGTCAACATACACATCACAAAAGTTGAAGGCATTGAACAGAAATCTTAATGAGCACAACCCTCAAAATCCAGAACCCGCCAAGATAAAAATAGGAATAGCTGGCCAAAGTAAGCATATCGATGCAGAAGATAATCAAGGCGGAAATAAGAGAAGCCGTCGGGAAAAAATAAGTAACACCACTCTTGCTGCGAAAGCCGTCACCCCAAATAAAGCGGTGAAGATTTTCCTTAAAAATGTTCTTCCATAAACCGTCGATTCAACCTCACAAAAGACGTTATGCTATTTCCATGATATAATTTTCAATCCACCCGACTTCATAAGGATCACGCCAAAAATTCACTCAGCCCGACAATAGAAAATGTGTTCAAAGATACTGCAGGTGAAGTAAAGGAAGCCGCTGTAACTAGAAAGAAGATGTTATATATTAAATGACAAAATCTGAGCATATAAAGAAACTCCATGTAGACCACAAAACAAATCCGCCATCAACCTTAAAAGGAATTCCCGTGATATGATAGCATGCATATAAAAATATATTTTGCCAAAAAGAGCCGACAATGCCAGGGAATAATATCCGTGTTCTCTTTAAGAACCACTCCACAAAGAAAAATACACCACTGCCAGAAGTGTTATCTAAGCATCATAAATCCGTCCCACACTTGTAACCGTCGCTCAAAAGGAATGAGCTATTAATTTCTGTAGCTTCCCTCAACCATTACACAAATTTTGGCCGCCTAAGTGAAATCGTCTTAAAAAGTCGACCATATAAAGAGCCGCCTTGAATAAAATCTGAAGTCGGAAATTTAAAAGCCACCAATCAAAATTCAAAAATAATCTCTAAAGGAAACCGATGAAATTAAAAGAAACTGATAGCATTCGGAAGGCTGTCACATGAATAGAAATCGTGTCATTACATTCATAAAGACGCTAAAGATAGAAGTTTGAACTGTCCTAAACACGTCTATTGTTTTCCTCCAAAAAATAGTGATGGTAATTAGAATAAGCCATGACTTGACAAAAGAGACTTCAAAGCAAACAAGGCACTTGCTATGTGTCACTTGGTCAAAGCAGACAAGGCACTTGCTATGTGTCATTTGGCTGACACAAAGAAATTCCAAAAATTAATTCGCCCTCATTCAGATAGAAGTCTTTACTTTAATACAAGGTCATTGAAAAGTCCAAACAGACATGTAAACCACGTTGGCAACCCTTGCTTGGCATAATTGATGACTTAGCATAGGACATGGCAAGTAGAGAGCTGAAGCAAACAAACAAACAGCTGAAGCAGGCAACCAAGAAGCTCAAGTAGGCAAGCAACTAGCTGAAACAGACAGACAACCAGCTGAAGCACACAACCAAGTAGGTCAACACACAGGCAGGTAGCTCAAGCAGCTCAAGTAGACAAGCAGGTAGCTCAACCTTGACATCAATGAAAAAATACTTCGACAGTTGGAAAAGGCTTTGAGAATTAATTATTACATGTAAAAGGAAGTTGGTGGTCTTTTTCAGGTATAGAGAGGAATGATTAGGACACAAGCGACAAAAAAATATTAATCTTGGGAATAGGTAGTCTATTGATCCACTAGTGGATGTAGGAGATTAGGAGTGATAGGGATGGCTTCCAACTTTGACAAGTTTTGCAGGAAAGGAAGGAACAAAATTGAGGTTGTTAGAGAAAGTTGAGGTAGTGGATTTGGAAGAGGATGGAAGTAAAGTTGTGAATCTAGCCAGGGTTTGTGAGTTTCGTGGAGTATATCTCAAAAGGAAATACAAATCCTTGTCTTTGTATCTAGCTATTGAGAGTGTGGGGCTTGGCCAAGGAGATGGAGAGTGATCCCTAAGCAATGATCAACTTTTCGCCCAACTTTGGTCAATCTATTGGTCATTGCAATATATTCAACATCGCTGAGTTTTTAAGTTGTGCTATGATGCTATCAACGATTCCCAACTCCTTACTGCATGAGGACATTGATGGAGTGGTGGATCAAGTAGAGAAGTCACTGCGTAGTTGATTGGGACATCTTATGCAATCATTGAAAACCAAGGTAAGTTGGGATGTGGTCTTGGAGAAATAGCAGTTGTCTTGAATTTACCAAGAATAATACACTAAGAAGAACATTAGACCAACACATAGAACATTCAACAATTGTGCTCTCCCCATCAAGGCACTCCTATAGCTCTAGGAATAAATGCTAGCAATAACTTGCTTGAGAAGTCATGCCCTCACCAAATATCGAGATCACCTCTGCCATAATAGGAGAGGACACAAACTTTTGCAAACCTGCAAACTGAATTCCATCAATTAACTTTTCTCTATGAGCCGCTCTTGTTAGCTTGTCATTTGCATATGTTGGAAGGGAGAAACCACTAGTCACCTCTAGAATATCATTATGGTGAGAGAGCACCATATGTTTTATCATTGAACTTAAATCTTGGGAACAAGTCCATGATAATGCCTACATCTTGGCTGAAAGGAAGAAATAATATTAATGTCCATAGATGACCAAAATTAAGTTAGTGGGACTTGAATACAATAGTTTGTAATAGAAAATTTTAGGAAGAGAAACACAAAAGGAAAGAACAAAACAAAGAAATACAAAATAAAAGGGGACTACCAACTCAAGTGGTCAAGAAACTAGTACAATAGCCAAGAAGGGGGAACAAGAATCCCAAAGAGCAAAAGCTGAGAATATTGAAGAGATAGGAAAGTTTCATTGAGTATCACTATTTGGGCCAAAAATTGTGAAGTCATTTGTATCCTTGTCAATCATCGTGAAGAGATTGATACAAGATTTGATAATGCTCATTGGGAGAGTACCAAAGGTTGAGAGGGTTGAGCAAGTTACTCCTCCGAAGATCACACCCAACATCCAAAGCTGTAGCAACTCTCGTAATAGTGAAAAACCTTGTAATAGGTGTTTGCCTATGTGGTTGGAGGGTGGTGAAGAGGAGTAGATCTATGCCATTGAGAAAGAGTTGAACCGTGTTATTGGAAAAGTAGAACCATGATGTTGAGGGTGAATGTGCTGGGATATAAGTTGTGAGAGATGTCTCACAGGCCTATCTATGTCCATGTGAGAAGTAGCGATGTCCAAAAGTCGTTTAGAGTTGCTGGTCTCCTAGATGTGTTGGAAGAAGGGGGTGATCAACTTGGAGACTATGGAATCCCTAGAGATCCTATGCAAGGATCTGTGCCAAATGTTGATGGCCTCTTGAAGATGAAGGCTCAAGCATTGTTGGTTTGGATATCTAAAGAAAGTAGAGAGATTATTATGTGAGTCTTTGTAGAGGTAATAATATCTTCCCCAAATCTTGTAGTAAATGGGGCATCTGAAGATGAAACTCTCTTTGGTCTTCACCTCTTCGAGGGAGCAAAGATGATAGATCCAATTTGGGTGAGGAATTTGATGGTTTGTCTCAACCCATTGTTGGTGGAAACACACCCTTAGTTGGTCAAGGGGAGACCTCTACCCATGCGACCAATGATGCTAGAGATGGTGAGTGTCATGTCCCCTTTTCAAAATAATTTAATCAAGGAAATAATTTAATAATAATATTTTAAGTTTGGCCCTATAACTTTAATTTTTATGGACAACTTAAATATTATTTTTTTAATAGTGTCTGTCAAAAGGGGACATCATAAGGCCTCATCTAATATTTAATTTTAAAAGTGTTTTTAACTACTTTTGGAGGGGATTTCAGGAGGGAAAAGGAAATTAAAATTTAAGGGGGTGAATGGATCAAAGGGATCATCTGAGTTTTGTAATCAAATCCTTTTTTGAGTACTTGCGTTAATCTTCCCATCCAAGGACAAAAACTGTTGGTGTTTGGGAATTTGGAGGAGGAAAGTCCTCTTGGTTTCCAATTGGGGTTGGAAGATGAAAACCCTCTTATTTAAGTGAGGTGATTCCATTTGGGGATCACATTGGCTTTTGAAATTGGAAGTTTAATTCTAGATATGGACAAATAAGGAGCATTTTTGGAGGGAAAATTTCATGACAAAGGTTGCCAGCAAGTTTCAGATTTGATTGGAAGAAAAAATGTTGAGTTTTAGTGTGGTGTGTTTGTTTTAGCATTTTAGTTTGCTATAGTGCTGCTACAGTGATGCTGCAATGCCACTACAGTGCCACTACAATGCCTGGTCATTGTGATAAGTATTTATGTTACTATTTTAGTTGGATTACAATTTTGGTTTGTAGTAGAGATTATTGTGAGCATTCAGATTTTATACATATATTCTATTATGATGCAGCCACTTCATTGTAATAAGTGCTATTAATAAAGGAGTTCACTGATTTTCAATAAAATATATTTATATGAGCTTGTCATAACATTATAACAGCAATGAATGTGTTAGGGTTTCAATCAATACTTTGCATTCTTATGTGTGGTGCAGTCATAAGATTATAACAACATTGAATGTCTCTAGCATTATGTGATAGGGGTTCAATACATGTTCCTTCATTTTTTATATGTGGTGCAGTCAATAAATATATTAACATTGGTGTTAGGGTTTTGAGTATTGCAACAGTCCTATACATGCATATATAGCAATAGTTTGCATGCGTTCATATGCTGCCATAATCAGTGACGGAATTCTATGTTAAGTGGTTAATTAGTTGTTGCATAATTCCACTATTGTTTGCATTAGACATTTCATAATGAGCAGTATTCTGTGACCAGCCTATTGTTGTAATTACATTGCATAAAGATTTTGCTAACTTTCATATTCTAGAAGATTCATAAGTTGGAACCTTGTACTTGTTCATTGTATGCTCTCACCTCACCCTTCCAAGGTCTTGGTGATTAGAAAGTGGTGAGTCCTTGAACCTAACCTAGCCAGGAACCTCAATTTATAGGGTTCAGTAAAATATTAAAAGGGGACATTATAGTGAGGATGGCATAATATACCATCTTCCAACTGTAATAAATGCTCAATCTAAAAAGAAAGCTTGAGTTAAGTGGCATAGGAGGGGAGGTCTAGGTGACCTAGATGTATTGTTTATAGATATTCTTTGTAGTCACTTTGGTGATGGTCTTCTTTGAAGGAGATTCCAAGGAATGCATGAAAGAAGGTAGTCTATCAATAGATATGCCAATGGAAAGCAGCAAGCTAGTCTCAAAGTACCAACAATGATGGCATCAGATGTAGCCCAATGAAGTGATCCTCTTAGAAGAATGAAGAGCTAAGTACAAGTATTCGTCATGACAAGAAGCGAAACCCTCCCATGGATTTGAGTTTGAGTATGTAGAAAGTAATCCGAAATATAGTCTTGAGATGTAATGGTTGGGCAGCAAACTCAGCATGAACAATGCTTTGAGGAATAGTTGGCTTACACAAGATAGTGTACTGTAGCATGTGAATTTGGACCATCTCAATATGGGCCCAACCAACGTATCCCAAGATGGGTGTTGGAAATATTAAAGCAAATGATCAAGATATGGTCATTGATGTCACAAAGTGAATGATCAAGAATCAAGATATTGTCATTGATGTCAAAACGTATTAGCAAGATTATTGGTTTAAATGTCATTGATGTCAAAAGGAAATGAGGTAGATTGCCAATTATGTTAGCCGACCAAGTATGTTTAAAGGCAGATTCAAACATCAAAGATTCAATGGTAGATTCAAATGTAAATTCAAAGATCATTTAATCATGCTGGCCGACTTCATGATTGAAAGAAGACACATATATATGAGATCGCCCAAGAAAGAAATATTATTATTGATGAGTAAGCAAATATAAAGGCAGTGCATAATATATCGTTATGGTGTAGCAATCATGTGTTAATAAAAGGCAGCAATAAATAATAGAAAAAGGAAATGATTGAGATAGTAATATGTTAGTTAATAGCAGCGATCAAACAATAATGAAATGGCAACAATCAAGTATTAATAAAAGAGCAACTATCATATTAAAGGCAGCAATAAAAATTAGTAGGAGCAGTAATTGGTTAATAAAGGCAGTGAATCCTATAACCAGCGATTATTATTTGTACAAAAAGCAGCGATTAAAAGAAGACAAAAAGGGTAGTTAAGGCAGCACTCCAATAATGAAGGGGTGCCTATATAAATATGGAAATCTCCCTTAGTGAAGAGTAACTATTGTGAAATGGTATGTCTTTTTTATGAAATTGCCTCCTCTCAAGTTGATGTAAAAAGGAAGTTTGTGAAGTGTTGTGAGGAGTGTAAAAAATAAGGAAATATAATATCATTGAGCAGAGCAGACTTGAAAGCAGAAATATTTGAAGATAGACATGGGTGTATGAAATACAAATCATATCATACAAGCACCAGCAAATATGAGTTTGTGAAATGAGAATTTAGAAGATATCTACAGCAGGCTAGAATAAATTTTGTGTGGAAGGAAAAGAGATATGAATGGAGCAATAAATAGAAAATATATCAATCATGAAATGATGAAGTAAATAAGAAATATAAAGATTATTCAATAATTAAACTAGGAAAGAAAAGAGAATGAACATTATTTGAAATTGGAGTAGACTTAGAGCATATGTAAAGTAGACTTATATGTGAAAGATAGAGTGAATATATTTCTGACTTAAAGAAAATCTATGAGCGGACTCAAAAAGGAAATATAAGAGCAGAATTACAGAGGATTTATGAGCAGACTTATGAGAGCTTATGAGCATATCTATAAGAAGAAATATGAGCAGATGTGAGGTAGAATTAAAAGCAGAATTGAAGGAAGACATTAGTGAAATGCTATAAAGTGATTTGTGAAAGAGAGCATACATGGTGCATCATCTAAGAGCAGATTGGTGAAAGAGAATAAATGAAGATTTGGTAAGAAGAATATAATGCAGATTTGGTGAAGGAGATAAATGATATAATCATGGAGTAAATCACTAATATGAATAAGATACATTTGGAGATCATTGAAGGAAGATAAAATCAAGAGGAAGGGTGGTATCAAACAAGAGATCTAATTGTCCATCATCTGTTGAAGGTGCAACATCCAAGAAGGTGGAACTCAGTTTTGGTTTGGAAGTTGGTGCTTCCTTAAGGAGAGATTGGTGTCTCTCACTAAGTTGGTGCCTACAAATTGAGGGGATTGGTGTCTCTTGTGGGTTGGTGCCTACCAAGTTGTAAGAAGATTTTGTATATAAGCAATGTTGTTCTGTGGTTTTCTCTCGTATGGGTTTACATGTAAATATTGTGTGTTATTGTATTCTTCTCATGTGCATGATTATTGATTTTGAGTGAATGATATTGTACAATTGATATTGTTATGGTTGTTAAGTTGAAAAAGATAAAAGATTGTATCATACTGATTCACCTTCCTTCCCCCCCCCACCCTCTTAGTATAATCGTGTGCTCATCAATTGGTATCAGAGCTGGTTCCTTTAGAGATAGTTTAACCACTTGAAGGTAGATCTAAAAGAGCACACATGGCAAGAAGAAAAGTAAATAAGGGAAACGAAAATACCAAAGAGAGCATTGATCAACAAGCACCAATAAAACCAAAGGCTAGTAATGACAAAGAAGAAAGCAAAAATGATGGGGTGACAAATGGAACAAAAGTGGAAATAGAAACAAAAGATGATATCTTTGAAAGAAAAGAAGAGATGAACTTAGAAGAAAAGGAGTTAAAAGAATATGATGAGAATGTTAATTTATAATTATAAGAAGAAAATGATGAAGGTTATAGTACAGTGGATCTTGAGGAGGAACTCCACTATACCTACAGTGAGATCAAGAGGCTTAGAAAGAAGAATTGGAATCTAAAGCTACAACTTAAAGAGAACAATGAATCTGATGTAGAGTTAGTGCGAAGTCTTGAAGAATTCCAGGAAGATAATTATTGAACTAAACTTTCAGATGGGAGAAGGATACAAGATGAAAGAGGAAGTGAGAATCCAATTAGAGAAAAAGGAAGAAGATTGTGAAATGTTAGAGTCCAAGATAGTTTCTTTAAGGAAGGAACTAGAAAAGATATCCTCGAAGTTGAACAAGAATCTCAAGTTTGACAAGAGTACCGAGATTTTGGATGATATATTTAATATACAGAGGTCACCATTCAATAAGAAAGGACTTGGATATGGAGAAAATCAAATTGACAACAAGGATGACTCCAAAGAGGCACCAAAGAAGTTAAGTAAAGAACCAAAGAGCTACGAAGAAATCCTTAAAAGTCCCATCAAAAGTGAAAGAAGCAAAGCTAAGGAAAGCCAAAAGTTAAGCATTCCTCTAGAAGTTAAAAATGACATATTTAGAAAGTCCCTTCCACTCGAGCAAGCATATAAGATTAAGTTACAAAATCCATTTTATGGATCTTGCTTTTATTGTAATGAATTTGGTCATAAGGCAAGAGATTCTAGAGCTCATGTGAGAAATAATTATGGTTGGAACAAAAACAAAAGTTCTAATGGGTGGAGAAATAGGAACTATAATTTGTTTGCTTCGTTAATAGATTATAACATCATATGCTACAAATGCAGTAACTTTGGGCATACATCACGATTTTGTAGAAGTTACCTTATAGAACCTAGACAAAACAAGAAAGTGGATGCACATGAAAGAAAAACTACAAAATTTTGGAGAAGAAAGTAAGACCAAGATAGTCAAAAGGAGGAATCTATGCAAACTACAATTTATGCATAAAATGAAGGATACCGATGGTATATCAACATTGGAGGCTCATACTTGTAGTACCATGATTCATGCTCATTGCAAGCATGAGAGGTTGGTCTGATGGTCGATGAATTTAATTATACAACATTGGTTTTTGGGTTCATGAAGGAAGGACAAATTGAAGAGTGTTTTAAAACTGAAAAATGAAATGAAGGTAAGAGGGATTCAGCCCAATGTAAACAAATACAGTGCACTCAAACTAGGAGTCAACAGGAAAGGTTAGAAAGAAGAGGATGACTACAAATCATTTAAAAAGGATGTTCCTTAGAAGACACAAAGATAAATATGTAGGAGGTTGCATGCAGAGTTGTACAAATGGTATTAGTCTACACAAAAGTTAAGAAAGAAAATCTCGAGTCAAAAGAAGTATGAACTTAGGGGGAGCTAATCATTGCATTATCTTTTAGCTCCATGGAGAAGACAACTCAAAGGATGAAGTCTCATAGAAAATTAAAGAAAGAGAATCATATGGTAGTAGTAGATTGCATATTTGAAAGTCACCATAAGGAGTGAAGGAGAATTAGTGTCAAGATGATAAAGATCCTAGAAGGCTTAAGACAATGAAAGAAGGAAATCATGATAAAGGAGCTATGGGTTAGAGTGTAGAAATGAGGATCACAAAGCTTTAACTTTTTATCATGGCACGAAAAGAAAGTGGTGGAGATGTTTGTAAGACAAAACTTGATGAGAGAGATTTTCAAGAGCCTGACAGAAGGATGAGAACAATCAAAAGGAGCCTTTGCCTAAAGAGTATGTTCGCATATTTGCATTTGAAAATTTTGCTAGAACACACAAGCATATGTTGGCAAAAGCAAAAGAAATTGATAGTGGAAAGATAGATGGTTGTTAGTAATTATGTTCAACTTCACACTAAAGGAGTTCCTATTGATGTAATAAGCATCCCTTTACCATTAAAGTAAAAAGGGGGAGAGTTACAACAAGGAAGACTTATAGGAAAAATAAAAATGAATCCATTAATGTCAAGATGAAGAATTTCAAAAAGGGATCTTCAAATGAGACCTAAGCATGAGAGGGGCAAATCGCCTCAAGACACGATGAAGTTGTAAGCTGAGCAATCCAATTCTATTTTAAATACTTGCAAATTAGAGAAGAAGTCCTCATGCAAGAGGATAGTGAAGAACATAAAGCCAATCACTCAGTTGTGGTGGTCAAAAGATTTGAGGAAGAGAAAGAAGCTATAGAGGAAGCATGTCACCCAAGCGACATAGAAACAAAGAATAGAGTGTTAGAGAAAGGGGGAGCATTAGAGAATTTCAGATAAGGGGAGAAGTAAATTCTTATTGCAATAGATGTAAGTGACCATAAAGAATATGAATGGATGTTTTCCATGATCTACTTGTGGATGGAAGTATAACGAACATCCCTTTGCCATTGATGTCAAAGGGGGAGAGTTAGAGAAAGGGGGAGAATTGTGTTGCCATCAATGACAAAAAAGGAGATTCCTCCTCAAGATCCACTACAAGACTTAAGATTCTTCAAGACTTCGTACTAACTCTACATTAGATTCATTTTTCTCTTGAGGTTGTAGCTTTAGATTCTGGTTCTCCTTTCTAAGCCTCTTGATCTCACTATGGGTATAGTGGAGTTCCTCCTCAAGATCCACTGTACTATAACCTTCATCATTTTCTTCTTCTAATTTTAAATTAACATTTTTGTCATATTCTTTTAACTCCTTTTGTTCTAAGTTCATCCCTTCTTTTCTTTCAAAGATATCATATTTTGTTTCTATTTCCATTTGTGTTCCATTTGTTGCCCCATCATTTTTGCTTGCTTCTTTATCATTACTATCCTTTGGTTTTATTGGTGCTTGTTGATCAATGCTTTGTTTGGTATTTCCTTTTCTTCTTGCCATGTGTGCTCTTTTAGATCTACCTTCAAGTGGTTAAACTATCTCTGAAGGAACAGGCTCTGATACCAATTTATTGGACAAGTGGATTATTCTCTTCAAGTTTTGTGATACTTCATTTTGAATTATCTTCTCCATGGGGCTGAAGAATAATGCCATACTTAGCTCCCCCTAAAATTGTGCTTCTTTTTATGGACTGGGAGATATCTCTTGTGCATGTAATGAAGTTTGCACTATCATTGAAAGGTTGTAACTTTCCATAAAAGAAATGACTATTTTTAACAGTCACACCTCTTCAAACTCAATGCTGTCCTTTTCATTAACTTATCTGATTTATGATAAGCGCTGCCTTTATTGCCTTGTCTTCATTTATTAATCGTTGCTCTAAATGGAATCGATGCCTTAGGTAATCATTGTCTTTTTGTGATTAGAATTGCACCTTTTCAAATGTTTAATTGCTGCCATATTAATTTCTCTACCTTTTATTAAATCATTAGTTATACATCTTGGGCAATTTCACTTATAAATATATATGATTTCGTTTGTCTTGGTTTGGCCAAATCTAATTTAAATATTTACTTTATTCCAGTGCTAACATTATATATATATATTACTTGGTCTTTGTAACTAACCATGAAGTCGGCCAAGATAGAAACTTTGTCTTGTATATGATGAAGGCACTAATATGAATAGGTGGGCTAGCATTGACAAGGAGTTTAAGCACTGCCATTTGTTGATATCTTCACACATATTAATATAGGTGTTTAATAGGATACATTTCTTAGTGTTAGGCATTATTAATGGTGGTTTAGTATAGAGTTCATCCCCTTTATAAATGGTGCACACTTTTAAACATGAAATACTCCTCAATTTGAATGCTAATATAAGGAGGTCAGCCAACATGCTTGAGTAACGATTAGTGGCCTTTGACCAATTCGTTTGACATCCATGACTCCATCCAAATATCTCATCTATTCACTTTGACATCAATGACAACTTCCAACAATCTCGACTAAGCACCTTTGACATCAATGGCAATATTTCTAACAATAGGTCCCCAAACCTTCGACCCATACAATTTTTTTGACTTGACACTAGTATCAAAAAATTGTTCTTTTAAGGGACATCTTGGAAGTGGATTTGGAAACATTGATGTTCCAAGATAGAGAGAGGCATACCCCTTGCAAGGACGTGAATGTGAGGTAGGATTCATGTTGAAGGAGGGACCAAAAAATTGGACCTTCAAGTATCTGTAAGGTGATGTGATCTCCAAAGTTGCACCCTTGTAAAAGAATTGGAATTTGGAAAGAAAACGTTTGGAGATGTTGAAAATCATGACCTTAGTTTGATTAAGGTTGACTAGAAGTTGGTGAGGTTCAAAAAAGTGAGCAAGAGCATCAAGTTATCATTGTTATCCCTAGGTAGAATGAGAGGATAATCACATCATCCACAAAAAGCAGAATGGTGATAACCACCTCATGTAAAATGCAAGCATCACCCATATGAGTATCTTGCAGAAGAAATTCCGCCAACTCATAAATGTAAATGTTAAGGAGTGTCAGAGAGAGGGGACACCCTTGTCTGACCCCAATTGTACTCCTCAAATAGTTGGAGAGATTGTGAGAGGTATAAAATTTCCCAATAATTGTCTCATAAAGCCTCCAAGTGGTGGTAATGAGAGAATTGAGAGTGCAGGCACTCACGTCCTCTAGAAAAGTAGGTGTCTTAGAACTGAGTCAAAGGCCTTCTTGTAGTCTATGAAACAACAAAAGACTATGGAAGAGTGGTGGTAAGCCTCCTAAATAATAGCCTGGTGTGTGAAAATGTAGTCATTGGTTTGATATTCTCCCTTGAATCTGGCTTGCCCACGAGCTCTTAGCTTACCTCTCCCTAGGTACACAAGAAATTGCACATCTAACATTGTGGCATAAAGTTTGGAAAATGTATGGCATATTAAAATCAGTTATATAGACCTCATTAGCCTCCAGAGGAATAGAAATACCTAAATCTTGAATAGGAGATTGCATTTCCGCAAAGCTCTCATTTGCTGCAGAATTGAAGGAGAGTTTATCTAGAATAACTTTTTGCACTGTCACATTGCTAATAGCTTCCTCTAATTTGTTATGGAAGTGTTCCCATTTAGAAGTCCACATACTAAAACCACATGTATTCATCTCTATACCCTTTGGACCTAGCACAACTTTGACTAGGTTTAAGTGAATGAACATTTTGACAATAGGATATTTTCTTTAAACAAAAAATATGATACTTGCCCTCTGCACAAGGGATCCCTAGGAGACTGAAATCTAGGAACAACCTTTAAATGGGATTCTAGGTAGAACCAAAAATCTCCTAACCAGTAGCTAACGAAACAACACCCAACAATGCAACACAAAACCATTAAAATAACATGAAAGGTCGTTATCTTCATCACGTTAATCATGTTCTTCACATTATGTATATCAACTAACACTCTCCAATTACATGAAATGATTCATGCCATAGAAGCATAAATCTGCAAAAAATCGTAAAATTCGTGATTTTTAAAAAATTTGCAATGTTCCCGATTTTTTCCTCCAAAAAATCGGGTTTTTGGGCATGCAAAAAATCAATGAAAATCGCATTTAACTTGATTTAAACTTCAAAAAAATCATTAAAAAAACGCGGAAAATCAGGAACCCTAAAACGTGCGAAAAAAACCCAGAAAACGCGTGTTTTTGTTATTAATATGTTCGCGCCAGTCGTTATTTTCACAAATCGAAGCCACCTTCGAGTTTTCACGACATGGGAAGTTTATGCAAGTGCTGCGACTGGAGATTGGTGGAGTTTTTTGCGCCGGACTGTTGCAAAATATTCACGCGAAGTCAAACAGGTTCTTTTCTATTCATTTCTTTTATATATTCATTGCTTTTTTATATTCTTATCTATCATATCGTGGGGCATATGCGTAAATCTGGGAAACATCATAAGCATTGTATTTTATTACCGAATTCATATTGCATAGTTTATGTAAAAATATTGATATGAGATAGTGTTAAGCTGGGTCGATAAAAGTCTGGAGTTTCTAAAGCCTCTAATGTTAACATAGCTGAACCCATTATCAAATATCTATCTAGCAACATTAGAAATAGTATCAAATATTTAAAAGTCTGGAGTTTATGTATAGAAACGGTATCAAATATTTATTTAATGGCCTCTAATTGTTTTTGCCTGGGCAGAGTTTAGAAATGTTCTGCCCTGTTTTTAATTTGACTGTCAAAAATTTCATGAAAATGTTAAAAAAAGAAGTAGGTTTTGTCTATTTTTCTACATTTTTTTTATGTTTTTTTTTTTCAATCCGATTTTTCAAAAATTCCTGATTTTTTGGTTTGCTGATTTTTTCCCCAAACGATTTTTGCTGCTATGATTCATGCAATACATTTCCCATTAAAAGCTATTATTAGTACACATAGAGCTGCTGTGAAAGAGTCCTCTGGCCATCAAGGTATATGGGAGGATTTTAGACAAAGGACTTAACACTATGAGCTATCAAATTATCAAGACCCTCACATTCTTGAATATCCTGTAAGAGTTGCTGATGAACTCGAGCACCTAGGATCACCTGCAAAACCAAGATTAACCCTCTACATGAGAGCAACAAAAGGATGAAATTCTGGAATATGGTGCAATAATAGAATAATGATATTATCAGACTCCAAATGATACAATATGCATCAACACTCCCTTGAACTGACCGAGCTGATATGAGCTAATCTGGACTAGCTAGGAGGGAGAGGTGAGTGCTGATTATATAGCAAAATATGGGCATATAATTCCAAGAGGGGTAATAACTCCCAAATAACCAAATTAGGTGGGAGTTATGCCTACTTGGAAAATGCCAAACATGTGGCATAAAAGGCCAAAAGAGGGTGCGAGACTCAACCACCCAAGTGTGGGTGAGAGCGACACATGTAATCGATGGATTACCTCATGTGTCGTCACATAAACCATGTCTCACATAACCTGAGTATGCTTAATAATGTGTAGGAAAAATAAATATTAAAAAACTTACACTAACACCCTCCCTTAAGCATAGCTTAGGTGGGTGAAAAGATGAAACAATGCAAAGATGGGTCCTGACTACATGTCCATGTTAGGTACCCATGTACAATGATGGAACTTCTCAAAAGATGAGAAAGAGAAAACCCATAGGACAAAACTCTCTCCCAAGAGAGAAGAAGAGAGACCATGCAGTCCCCCAATGTAGAATCTCCTGCATTGTTGTTGAATGCTCGACACTAGAAGCTGAAGATGATCCAAGATCGCTAAACAATATTCCTCACCTTAGGAAGAAAGAAAACCAAGGATGTATGCAAGATATCTTCCCATTCTTGAAAGGAATATGAAGGAAGAATGATGAAAATGTATGAAGTCTCTGAACTCTACTTAGGTGTTCCCATGTCTATCATGTCCCCCAAATTATGATACTGAAATATAGAAATAACATTATAATTGTAATTAGCAAATTCATTATAATTAGTAAATTATGAATATATATATTATCAAATTCATTATCATTATAATTATCAAAGTAATATTATACTTATGAATATAAATATAAATATATTGAATAGAATGTAAATACAAATAATATATATATATATTAATAGCATGTGAAACCAATATACATAATAATAAAAATATATATATAAAAATAAACATTTAAATAAAGCATACTAATAGCTGCATCATAGGCAGTGATAAACTCATGAAAGACATCGTGATTTGAAGACAATGGTTAAGAAAAGACACAGCGATTAGGAAGGCAGCAAGACACGACCTTCCACATGAACCGCACCTCTTCTCCAAAGTGGGAAGATATAAGATGAAGTCATAGAAGAAGGGCAAAGGCATCGAAGGTGAGAAGAATAAATTCTGAAAAAGACAAAGAATCATTTAATAAAAGATTCTCTAAAATCTGATCAAACCGTCATGAAGTAAGTGATATCTTTGGAATATTATGTCATCAATTAGATTCAGAAATACATCTGCATTCAGGGAAATCTGGTAACACAGCAGATTGGGAAAATAATATATATATTTTGGATTAAATATTATTGGCAAGAATATAGTTGGGGAAGCAAAATTTAAATATAATTATTAATATATAAGCATATATATATATATATATATATATATATATATATATAACATATATATTTATGCAAAGGTGATTATTAGGAATAATTATATATATATATATGATTATACAATAATGATACTTGTAGCAATTATTAAGCCTTATAAGTAATGATGACTCTTAATATAAACATAAAGATTATGAATTGTCCTTATCCTATGATCAATCCAATATCAATCTAGTATAAGGTTGAAGGAGGCGAGTAAGGAATCAGAAAACGTGTAGAGATACAACAACTAAGGTGATGTATTCACTTAGCAATAATATTTAGCATATTTTGAATATAAGAAATAGATATCGCTAATCTGATTATTGGTGTAATGCTTTCTTTAGTATTACCATGATGATAATGATGTTGATATTGAATTAAAGAATCAATAATAAATGCAAATGTATTTGATTGCGAAAAGATTGTCTTCCTTGTGTTTGTAAGCTTATTGGGAGGAAGGGTGTGAGGGAAGTGGTGCCTAAAAACCCCATTGAAGTCTGCCCCTGGAACCCAAGGTAGGGATGGGCCTGGAGGGGTGGTAGGCCCGGGCCACTTATCCGCTCCCCTGATTTTCCCCAGCAGGTTAAGTGTCTTCCGAGGTGATGGCATAGGTAGAGAAAGCAAGTACAAGTGTTTCCTCTAAGCACGCCACTCTGAGACGTTCATACCGCTCGGGGCCAAGGGGTGGGTTGTCTTGATAGGACGCTTGTGCTCTTGGGCTTAGATGGATAGCTTCGGACGGATCTACCCATGCCACTCCTCCTATGTCTTCATGATTGGATTTGTGATTATATTTATATTTGGATATCTAGATATTAATGCTAACAAATATATATACATGTGGAAATATTAAATGCAGATTTCAATCCAAGATTACTTAATCAAAAAGACCATTCTTTTGAAAAAGAAGAAACCCTAAATCTAATCAACAAGTGAATTCTAGGGCAATCGGGTAAGGGACATTACAATGTCAATGCCGAAAGATGTCACCATCAAATCAGGTGTTCTAGGCCACACCACAAAAGATGACAATACAGGACCTAGTGGAGATGAATGTAGAACAAAATCCAAAGACAAGAATATCCCCTCTGAAGATAAAGAAGTCTCCTCCAAATGCTGTCCAAAAGTATCCATACTCACGCCAAACTACAAAGAATGATCATGTAGAGAATGAACAAGAGGTTCAGAGTGTTCCCTTACAACTACTAAAGAAGGATCATCTCCATCAAAGAGAAGATGAATGCTATCAATGATGTCTCCCAAATCTGCAATATGAGACTCCACAAACAAGTCTGAAATACTTGTCAAGAAGCCATCACAAGTAGCCAAATCTGAAAGACAATGTATGTCCTGTTGCATTGAATCACAAGGAGCCAAAACTGTTGGATCACGAGCATCCTCAGGTACAGCAGTAGATGATTTTGCCAATGCTGGATTACAAGAGTCCTTAGCCTCAACATGTTGACTCATAGATGAAGAAGATGAACCCTCTAAATCTGGATTAGGAGCCATAGAAATTGAAGTCTCAATAGGTGTCTCTACAGGAGGAGAAGGTTTCGTGTGTTACATCCCACCCTAATTGCTCTTTTGAATGTTTCTATATTCTGACAATTAAACTTTGGTGTGCTTTAAAATTAGATAAGCAATATATGAATGTCAAAATGGAATGAATTGTGTAACTCAATGTTGAATAGAATTTTGAATGAGTTCTGTCGATATGATGCTTTATCACAAGAAAATTGTATGAACTATTATTTCCTATTAATTTCAAGCAGTTGACATTGTGCTTTAGATCAGATGATGATTGCATGATATTGGACTAACTATCGGATCTTGGTGGAGTGTGATGTAGGACGAAACGGGCCTCAACAAGACAAAGAGGAAAAACATCATCCGACAGTCAGAAGTCCCAAGTGCCATTTGAGTTCAGTATCGAAATGTGAATATAAGTCAACCCTATCTCGGACCCTTTTAGTCATTGGGGTGTTATGTCGTGAGGTACCTAGCCAATACAATTTATATCCTATTATCCATTAAATTATAAATTACCATTAATGATATTTATAGGTAATTGTACGTTTATATTGAAACTTAACTATTATAACCTAGGCCCCTTGGTCAAACCGTTAACCACTAGTTTTGTCTCTCGTAATAATTGTATAAAGTATGTCTATTTAGTAAACCGGCGGTGTAACCTAGGCTTAGCCTAATTCAAAACTAAAATATTAAAATGAATCTTGAAAATTAAGGTGGCATCGACTAAAGTTGTGTGTGTGAAGATGGGAAGGAGATAAATGTAAATTCTTCTTTTTATGTATCTCGTGTAATCGGGGAAGGCAACTGAAATTCCTCAATCATTTTAAGAACCAAATCTTTTGAGAGGTTTATAATTTCTTTTCTTTTTCCTTCACCGAGACTTCAGGCCTGAACAAACCTCTATCTCCTCCATCACGCGAAGTCTGGGAGTGATGGCGCTCACTTCAGAGAAAAGCAGAAGCTTGGACGGGAGTAGGGAACGCCTCTCAGCGTCTGGTGCGCGAGTAAAGAGGAACGAAATGGTAGCGGTTAGGGTTATGCAGGATTTGGAAGTTGAGGAAAAACGGGAGCCTTGTTGAGAAACGAAGAAAGAGGAATTTGAGATGCAAGGAGGAGGAATAGGAGGGGAGTCGCCATCTTCAATTGGGGTTTTTCATTAGCATAAGGGAGGAACGTTGGAAATTGTGAAGGGAGAAAGTTGAGAGTATTTCATGACTGACAGAACAAAGATTTATCACAGAAGACTATCAGTGGCTAAGAAGGAACGAACCAAGATAGCTGAAATGCTTGCCCATAGTCATCTTTCTGAAATCCAGGTGAATACGTTGGGTTCTGTTCGAGATTAAGTCACTCAAGAAAGGCATTTGTATTTTAAATGAAGTTTCTTTTAGTGATGTTTATCTTTGAAGTCCAGACGTACTTTTGCTAGTGTAGTCGATACAACTTGAAAAGAACTATCGTTATAAGCAACATTCTTTCTTTCCTGATTACATTCTCTCTACAGTTTTTCCATCTTTATCATTTGTGAACTCGACCTTGTGAACTACTTTCTTAGCTTGAAGCAAGATGTTCTTTTGGTGTATTGCTAAGAATTGATCTCAACCTTATGAACTAGTTACTTACCTTGGATTAAGCTGTCTTTTGATGGAAGATAATGTGTCCACTTGTAGTTAATCTCTTACCGTAATTGAGTCTAATGAAGAACTCTACAAAAAACGTTAGATTCTGTACTTTCTTGACCGGTTCTCTTGAAAGCAAAATTCTTCACCTAATCTTTGGTATGGGTATAGCACAAACTGGGTATTGAAATCCGTAAAGGGTCAGCAGGATTGCAAATATTCAAGAAGGAATACTGATGAATTAAGTAGTTGTATAGGTATATAACTAAACAGTGAGGAGTCTTTTCTTGTTGAAGGTTTAATCACGTGTTTGAAATGTCATAGTGGTTTTAACTAAGAAAGGCCCTGGCCATGTATTCTCTCCTTCAACTCTGATTAAAATGGAAGCATGACGAGCTTAGACCTCTAGGGCACATTAAAACACAAAAATTTAATGCAATGAGTACACTTAGGGAGTTTTCTGAAAGGAACTCAAAAACTCTTGGACCCTAGTTGCAAACTAGGACAGTCAACTGGAGTAGTAAAAATATAATACTTAAGAGTGGAAATAAAGTCAAATGAATGGGCAGGACAGGTAGTCTAGAAAAGCCTAGTTCAGATGTTTATACAAATCGAGTAGGGTGGTGAACTAGATTGCATTTCGCAACAAAGTACAGTTGTAGTAAACTATGGCCATAGTAGGGTGCCGTAGCCACACGCGCACAATATGTTCACAATAACTCAGATACCCAACCAACCTGAGTTGACGTGCTTAGTAGGAGGGAATCCTTGGTAGTGCGTCAAGGTTAGTTGGGTAGAGTAGCACTAGAGCTCAGATGGCAATTGGGACAACCCTGCATAACCTTTCATGAAGGGCAAGGCCACTTCTAGTCAGGAAATGTGCAGGGGACCGCTTTAGTCCGTGGTTGGAGGTAAAGCAGTCGGATGATGTTTTTACTCTTGACAATGGCATGCCAAGACTTGGATGGCAAATGAACCAGATAAGGTTAATAAACTCTCACTCTATTGCTCTTATTTATTTATGAACAACTCTAAGTAAAATGAATGTTTTCCTTTGGTTATGTTCGTTGAATCTAGTTGCTTATATTTCTCAATCTTTGTACTTAAGCTAATGGTTATGGTATTCTGGCAATTCTAAACTACTTCTTAAGAGAAACAATTTCCTTCTTATGAATAGATGTTTCATGTAATGGAACTAAAATGGCTAATTTTTATGTTTTTGAGTAAGTAGACTGTTAGACTGTGTCATCAAAAGTACCATACCTTTCCCAATCAACAAGTGTTTCAACTGTTTTATCATTGATAGGTCGAAACTCTGCAAGTGGAACAAGACAATCCGCAACAGGATCCTCTGGGAATGGAGGTTCATTCGAGTCTCCATACATCTGCCAAATTTTGGGCATAAGGTCACGAGGGATCTCAATACCATTAGTGACCATTTGTGTATCAATATCACAACTACAACCAATTACTCCCAGGATATGTTCTATTTTTATATCCCACACAACTCTCTTCCATTTTGATGAAGGTTTAGGAACCAGTGCATAGAGATATGGCAAAAAATTAAGCCACCTACAATGTGTTAGGATTCCATCTCGCCAAGACTTAAAGTTCCATCAATTTAACCTTATTACAGTAGGATGTATTTTGATGCCCATATTAAATTTCTCCACTATAGTCACACAATAGACCAATCAAGAGACATAAACCAACAAAAGAAAATGATTAACCCCCCGAATTCACTCATCAATGATCCCCCCTAGAAAAATATGATGGTGGCACTTTATAATTAGTGTGTTTACAATTTTGGAGTTACCAGAGTTTTACAATGTCCAAAAATGAACCCAAATATTGAAAGTACAAATTAATCTCAGCATCAGAACCTCAAAATAGCACCAATATGTAGTGCTCGGAAATATATCAACTTTCAAAAAAAGAATCACCTCGATTCGAGGTCATATGTGAAAGTTACAACCATTTGAAGTTCAAAAATGAGAACTGTCCTTTAGATCTGCTGAGAAAACTGATTTTTTGGAAAATCTGGATCACTTGAGAAAAACGTATTCCACCACTGAGAAGCCTACATAATTCTACCCCGAATCAAAAAAAATTTGCTTGCAAAACGGAGCTCGGATGATTGAGTTAGAGGTCTTTGAAGATTGTGTGTGAAATGCAAAATCTCAATGGTGAGGGGGAAGAAATTCAAACTCCACTTTGCTGATGTAATGATGACGTCACCGCCAACCTCCAAATTTAGTGGGCTTGCCAAAATTAGAAGTTCTGCCAGTCTGTTTAGAAGTTTGCTAGATTTAGTTGATTGCCAGCTTAATTAAGAATTGCTCCAAATTAGCAAACCTCCAAAAAAGGGCCACCAAATGTGGCAAGACTGCATGCGCGCCAAGGTTGCACACAGTACGGAGAGGGTACAGGTCGTAGCTTTGAAGTTTTAAATATTAAAAAAACATGAAAATAAAGTGAGCGACCTTTTTTAAAAGGTTCACACCCTTTTGTAAAGGTTGTGGCCTTTGAAGGGCGCGGGGCCCAATAATGGGACCCACATACCCTTTGGGTACCTACGCAGGTACTTGGTACGACCTGTGTAGGCCCTTTTTAATTTTTATGTTGTTTTTGTTTTTCAAAATAAAACTATTTTTTTTTTTTCTCTGATATTTACAATGATTCTTTTTATAAAAAAAATTCAATCGACAAAGAATATAATTCTTTTTGAAAAAAATTGTATTGATTGCTGCAGGTGGAGGCCATACGATGTGTACGGAATAGTTTGACCAGATTCTTCAAGCTAAAAAAGGGTCAAAAATTTCCGGGAGCCAAAATATGAAGTGTTTTATATCAAAATTCGTTTGTGAAGCCTTCTGGACTCAATGGCATAGTCCGTTTTCGCTGAAAATGCACCCAACAAAAACTAAATGCTGAATTCTCCCAAATTCGAGAATGGGCTTGTAGATCTGAAAGCTTTGATACCATGTAAGAGTTGCTGATGAACTCGAGCACCCAGGATCACCTGCGAAACCAAGATTAACCATCTACACGAGAGCAGCAAGAGGATGAAATTCTGGAATATGGTGCAATAATAGAATAATAATATTATCACACTCCAAATGATACAATATGCATCAACACTCCCTTGAACTGACCGAGCTGATATGAGCTCATTTGGACTAGCTAGGAGGGAGAGGTGAGTGCTGATTATATAGCAAAATATGGGCATATAATTCTAAGAGGGGTAATAACTCCCAAATAACCAAATTAGGTGGGAGTTATGCCCACTTGGAAAATGCCAAACATGTGGCATAACCTACTCAGAAAGAGACAAGATAGTGGTTTTGTGAGGTGGCATAAAAGGCCAAAAGAGGGTGTGAGACTCAACCACCCAAGTGTGGGTGAGAGCGACACATGTAATCGATGGATTATGCCACGTGTCCTCACATAAACCATGTCTCGCATAGCCTAAGTATGCTTAATAATGTGTAGGAAAAATAAATATTAAAAAACCTACACTAACATATCCATGCTGAGCCTATAATAATAATTTTTTTATTTCCTTGTTATCTAGGAGATCAGCTGTAAAGTTCTGTTCTCTATACCAATGCATATATTTGACCACCTTGAACTTACGGATCCACATACTTGCCTCTTCAAGATACAACCTCATCCTCCAACTAGGACCTCTACTTTTTTGTAATGCAGATATAGCACCTTGTGAATTACCTTATATTTCTACTTCTTGGTATCCTTCCATATATGCTAAAATGAGACCCACAATAAGCACCTCCAATTCTGCTTCATTATTTGACTTCAAACCTACCAGGCAAGAGCCACCACACAAGAGTCTACCTTTGGCATCCCACAATAAGTATCCTGCTCCTGCTATACCTAGATTCCTCCAGGAAGCTCCATCAAAGTTCAGTTTCATGCCTGCCTTCAGAGTCATCCAAATTTTGTTCCTTTCTTTTCTCTTATTATCTCTTAATCCATTAACAGTTTTTTTGAATATTTTTAATGTATATGTATACTTGTGTGAACCCAGCCATACTGAACCTGTGGAAAGAAAAATGGCAAAATAGGAAAGTGTTCACACCGTCAGTGACACTGTAATATCAAAGTTCCTGTAATAACATTAACAAAAGACAGACTCAAATTTTGCAGACAAGACAAATGATGTGCATAATTATGTGGATGATCATGAAAATATGAATTGTGTAGTCTCATTGGATTGACTCTGTCACATATCTAATTACAAATTTGTGTTTATAATCTGGAGATTCATTTGGGTTTAACACCCCACCTCTTCAAGACTATAACATTTCTCTCAAGCACAGGATCAATCATTGGATCTTTGCAGTCAAGGCTGCTCTAGAATCAGAGTTTCTAGGATTTGGTGCTAAACTCGATGTTTCTAATGCCTGTTGCTGGGATCCTCAGGGAGCTAGAAACTGCAACTGTGGAATCCTCATGTTCAGTCACAAAACTAATCTAATTAGAAGTTGATGCTGCTTCTCTCATTCTGGATGTTGAACTTATGGAAGTACCTTTATCGCGTAACTTAATTATCTTGGATCTTATAGGGTTATTTTCTCTTCTCCAATATCAGCTTCTTATTTTGTAGGATTTTACTTGATTAAAAGTATTTTAAATTGAAGTATTTAGGGTTTGGTAAATAGTAATATGTTTCCTTCACTTGCAGAACTAGAAGAGATGAAGAAATTTTAAGTCTAGCTTCTAGAGCACTTGCTGCTGCTTGGCCACCTGAATGTTCAAATAATATACCAGTGAGTAATGGTGCGGTGTCAGTAGAGCCTGCATTGGCTCGGTCATCTTCGCCAGGTTTGGAAATACGTGACTTATTAAAAAACATTGATTTTCTAGAATGTGCATGTACTAGAAAACATGAATACTGGTTATGGCTTTCTGTTGTTACTCTTCTTAATAACTCATACAAAGGACTGTAAATGTAAGGATAAAAAGTGGAAGCAGATTTAATCTTGAATTCACGAATTCTGGAGTTCAAGTGGATGCAACTTAAAGGCTTGGAAACTGTTGACCGAGAACCTACAGAAGTTCAATTCTTATCAAAATTGATAATTTTGCTCACAATGCATTTAGGGCAAGGTGAAATATACCAAATACTTTCAATGGTGTTTATACTCATTAGAAGATACAAATTTAAGCTGAGATTCTATTACATTCAACAGCAAAGCAAACTAGTTTTATAAATTAAAGATCAAAATAAATTTTCATTGTTTTGGCATTTTGGAAACATACCATGAAAAATTCGAATTTTAGATTCTTATTCTTAAAGTTTAATAGTTTAGAAACAGGAAACAAGATATCTGTGCATGCATATATGTATTTTGGTTGTGGGTGAAGTAGATATGTCGACATCATTTACAGGAAAATGCTACATGACCATTTAATTATATTTGCAAAAATAGAATCATATACTATTAATTTAACATAGGAGAACACATGAGAATGAAAGATTTATTGTGCAAGGTAGTGTATTGTACTGTGTTCAGTACAGCAAGGAAATGTCACATTAGTGCCTTTTCCTTGACATTCAATTTACTGTTGATTGAGTCAATAGTAAAGTAAGAAAATAAAAAATAACTAATGATAAGTTAAAATTCTAATCAACTAATTTGTCAAACAAGGATTTCACTTTTGTTTTTCTTACTTTAGTTTGCATGAAGTATAGAAGCAGAGGATACACAAAAGATGCAATCCTAATTTGATTATATGAGGATTTCCAATTTTCATTTTACTTGAGCTATTTTTACTTCAAATCACATGAGACACAAAAGTGGAGGATACATAGAAGTTAAATGAACATCGAATATCAACTATTATTTAGTTAATCATTATGCAAATATGTAGTGTACCGACACTCTGCTGATTTGTTTTACCGAGTTTGTAGATCTAATTTTTCGTTTTAGTTTAATGCTTTCCTTCTTGCTTTGTGTTTGTTTGCTAATAATGCTAAATGGTACTAAAAACAACATATGCATAAGGGAAACTTTAATAAACCAAACTATTGAAACAACCTTGAGTCATTACTCAATTCAATGGCCAAATATGTCTTCTTCATTACAATAATAAGTTGCATACAACATATAACTTACAACTTATTTAAACTAGATATATCTTATACTAAACTTTAACTTACAGCCAAACATCACTGTGAATAGTGACTTGCTACAGTACCCGCCCCTAATAAAATGCTGATTGCTCTTGAAGGATGAGCTTCTCCCACCAAAGTCTCACATGGCAAGCTTCCTAAGACCAGGGCGCCCCTTTTAGGAGTGATTGCAGCCACCAAAGAGAGGCGTTTTATTTTCCTTTGCTGTTACAAACCCTCAAGAAAAAGCAGCTAGCTGTAGCTTTCAAAAAACAGTCCCAAAATGCTTCAAAACCGAACAGCTCCTATATAAACAATAATGGAGACCATGGCCGCCAAGCATACTCAGAAAATAGCTCAAAACCCTTGCAAACCAACACTTGTGTCTCCAAAATGAAGCAACCAAAAACTGATCAGCAACCTTAAGGTGGTGTTTCACACCCTCAAGCAGCTCCAAACGAAGAATCGAGCCCCACCAGGCTCACCCACTGCAAGAAATCAGGGAACCCTAGCCTCCTTCTTCCTCCAAAGCCACACTTCAAAGTTTCTTCAAGCAAAATGATCATCTAATGAGAAGGGTCGAACTTTCTCTCTTGATATTTATAATTTAACATTGAAATCACTATTCATTAAAGTGAGCACTATTCACTTAAGTTATTTCTTTTTTCACTTTAGGCATGAATAGTAACTGAAAAATATAAAGTGACCCCTTCCATTTGAAGACACATGGTCCCTAGGCCAAGGATGGTGAAATTAAAGGTGAGTATCATAAATTTAAGCACAAGTATCGTGCCAAACGCCTCAATTCACCTTGCCACCATACTCTGGAGATCTACACTGCAAATTGATGACCAAGTGCCCGTCCGAGAAACCCTCTATCCAGAACTATTAGCCTACGAGGGTCAGGAAAATAGGCTAATCCCCCAACTCTGATGCTCGTGAAAAAGGGGACATTGCAAAAATAAAATTTAAAATCCTTAAAACATTTAAAAAACCCTAAAACTGCATCCCTAAAACCCTAAAAACAATAGTTATAAAACCCTAAAAAATAGTTAGTTAATCATTGATTTATTATGCAAATAAACATTCAAAAATTAAAATTGAAAGCCCTTAAACAAAAGTTCTAAAACCCTAAAATCTGCAGTTATAAAACTGCAAAAATAACATCTAATAATATTAAATTTTAACTATGTTCCACAGGGATGTGTTTTTGACCCTCAAACCTTTGTCCCCGTTCCTAATGGCATTTCAGCATGAACATAAACTATGGAAGGAAAGACCAGGTATGTGAAACATTTGAATATCTCTTATAAATGCCATTTCATAGAATGCAATGTACATAGGGTATGTGGGATTTGTTGAATAATATCTTATAAAGTATCAAGCAAATGATATTAGCATGTGTAAAGCCATATTCCATGACCTTTGCTAGCATCTATGCGGTGTATAGTTAAAACTTGCAAGTATTCTCTCAATGTTTGTGCCAAAATAACAACTTTGGAACGAGTTTCAACTTTCAAACAAATTGATTTGTTGAAAAGATTATAGAAATTTTAATCAAACACAGTTTGTGAAGTAAAGCCAACCTTCACAACCTCCTGGGTGGTGCTAAACACAAAATGTGAATATACTGACAAAGCACATGTACTGTTTGATAGAATGCCTTAAAGAGATGTTATCTCATAGAATACAATAAATGCAAGATTTATACAAAATCATGTTTTTGAAAAGGTTTCAGAACTCTCAGGCAAATGTAACTAGTAGGTGTAAGTCCAAATTCTACAACCTCTGCCAATGTTTCACAAGCCTGTGAATAACGATCAAAGCAGGAAGCCCAATAAATGCAGGATTTATACAAAATGAATTTGTTGAAAAGGTTTCAGAACTCTCAGGCAGATGTAACTAGTAGGTGTAAGTCCAAATTCTACAACCTCTGCCAATGTTTCACAAGCCTGTGAATAACGATCAATGCAGGAAGTCTGGAATGATTTTTTCAGACATTGTAATGGCAAACACTATGGCGGCCATGAATACATGGTGATGGCATGAAAGCATGAGTAACCTTATGAAATGTATGATGATGCCTCAAAAGAGCTGGTGCCTGCCAAGCTTTCAATGAAATATGGAATATGACAATTTTAGTTTACAGTTTCTAACCATGTTCCAGCTTACATGAAAATAAGAACTGTAGAACAAGAACAGGGTGTTGATATCTGCTAAAGCATTTGAAAAAGAGGGACTAATTTGAATGATGTTAAAACAAAATATAAACAGTGCAGTTAAATTTTTTGACAGAATACCTCAAGTATACTTGGCCTCACAAAATATAATGAGCATAAAAGATGTATGACCAAAGACAAGATTCTCTATGTGGAAAAGTTACTTCAGAAAAGAGTAATGGCCTTGTTAGGCTCAGTGCAACTCTTGACAATTGCACTATACATCCTTTGTTACCACATTAAACATTATTATTTCAAAATACTAATTATGAGGAGATAATTGCAAATTTGAAGATGCCAAGGGTGAAATAAGTCAACAATATGACAATGATGAAGAAGTTGCAGAAAATGATGACATGTGAGTTACAGAAAATTTAGGTAAAAAAGATGATTTAAGTGATGCTTCTGAGGAATTTACCATGAACAAAGATGATGCATATTTAGGCTCATGTATATCATAGTTTGCAAACACAGCAAGTTTTCTGATTGGTAAGTAACTTTCTAGAGACTCATGTGCCAAGTCTTGTCGAGAAACTTGTGAGTTTATCATGAGTTTTCTATGCAAATTCAATTACTGAAAACATTTTGTAGACACTTGATAAAACCCTTTTATTTTGTAATTTTAGTCTTCAACGAGTAGGATCCTAGTGGCATGAATTGACTGTTGACACTTGATTAAAAACTGCATTCCATGGGGACATGTCTCCACCCCTCAAGCCCTTGTCCCTATCCCCAATGGTGTTTTGGGGGTGGTGGGATGGCAGGGAACATCCCTTGGCCATCCCCAAAAATACTGAAACTGGCGAAACGTTTCACAAACATAGTGCATGGACAAGAATTGCTACTAGGGCATTTGGCCATCCTTGGGGCAGCCATGGATGTTTGTGTTAGAATTATTGTCATTGGTGTCAATGGCGTATGGGAGATTGATGGCAAGTTTATTATCATTGATGTCAAGAAATATCATGATGAAATTCTCTGATCCAAGAAGATGAAATTGCAATGGCCAAAGGCCACTAAATCACACCATTCCAAGGGCAGTTTTTATCCTCACAAGGCAGCAATAAAATAAAAATTAAATTCATCCTTATGTTGGCCGACCTCCTCCAGTTTTAGTGCCCTCCACATAAGTCAAAAATTAAATTAAATTATTATTTTTAATTCATGGAGCCAACCCCCCTTAGAGTGGCACCCACTTTGGTGAATTTAAAATTAAATAAATTCATTTTTTCTTAAGGGGTCAATCCCTTATAGAGCACCCAAGTTTGGTATTAAAAGGTGCTTTGGAAAGGTGTAAAATAATGAAGGTTTGCCTCCTTTGTCAAGCATTGTATCCCTCCAAATGGTCACCTATCTTGGTGATGATATAAAAATAGTTTGTGGAATGAGAAGATTGTGTGTGGAAGATAAATTGATAAATCATATATACACTGACAGATTTGTGTGAAGAGAAAATAATTGAAGACTATTCAAAGGCAGATTTTTGAAGGAAGATTATCAAGAAGAAAAATACTCTGTCCATGAAGAGGTTGGTGCCTCATATTGGAGTGGTTGGTGCGTCATATTGAAATAGATTGGTGACCCTTATTGAGTTGGTGCTCGAGTTTGGAGATTGCAGTCTTCAGTAGGTTGGTGCCTACTAAGTTTGTAAGAGAATTTTATATAAGCAATATTTTGCCGTGGTTTTCTCCCAAAAGGGTTTCACATAAATCTTGGGTTCTTATTTGTTTATGTTGTGTATTTGAAGTTATTGTGGTTGTTATTTTGAAAAAAGTAAAAAATAGTCTTATATTGACTCAACCCCCTCTAAATATAAGCGTGTGCTCATCAATTGGCATCAAAGCTGGTTCCTTTAAAATATAGCTTAATCGCTAGAAGGAAGATCTTAAGAGCACACATGGCCTGTTAAGAAGGATTCTCCTCCAATAGGGCTCCATTGTTTGATGGAACAAATTATGCTTTCTGGAGCATAAGGATGCACACCTACTTAATGGCTCTTGGATTTGATATTTGGCAATTGGTAGTGGATGGTTATATTGCTCCATCATCTCTACGAACGGATTTGGCGGGAAAGAAGGAAAGTGAAAATAATGCAAAAGCTATGAATGCAATTTTATGTGGTCTATCAAAATCAAAATTTGTCAAAGTGATGCATTGTGCATTGACGAAAGAAATATGGGACAAACATCAAAAGATCTATGAAGGAGATGACAAGGTAAAGAAAGCCAAGCTCCAAACTCATAGAAGACAGTTCGAGATTGAAGATGAAAGATGAGGAGAACATAGCAGCCTATCTACTTCGTGTGGAGAAATTGTTAACAGTATCAAAGGCCTTGGAGGTAAGGTTGAGGATGCTATAATTGTGCAAACTATTAAGGTCTCTTCCTTTGAGATTTGATGCCAAAGTCTCCGCAATGGATGAATTGCATGGGATCCTCATTGTATATGAGATGATGACCGAAAAGGAGAAGACATCTAAATGAGAGGCAATTTTCAAAGCTTAATGAAAATAAAGAGCAAAGAGTCCAAGCCAAGCAATAGTTGTGATGATGAATCAAACAAAGAGGAAGCTAAAGAAAGGATCTGGCAAGTATAAAGGTAAGTTTCTATTTAAATGCTTTAATTGTGGAAAAGAAGGACATTTTGCTGCTAAATGTCCATATGAAAGTAAAAGTAGTGATGATGAGGAAGAGCATAACATGAAGACAGACAATAAACATTATCAACATAAAAAGAGCCACAAATATGGCGAATTTGAGAAAAATAAGAGTTTTTACAAAAACAAGAAAATCTTCTATCCAAGTAGGAAAGTAGCTCATCCGAAGAGAGTTTATCCAGCAGCGATAGAGAAGAGATTTTGTTCATGGCTATAGAAAAAAAGGTGATATCTTGGAAAATGATGAAAAGGTAGAGAAGGAAACACAAGGAGAAGAGAATGATGAAATGGATGGGGAAGTAGATCTGGAAGAGGAACTTAGTTGTGCCCTAGATGAAATCAAGAAACTTAAAAAGAAGAATTTGAAGCAAAAATTACAACTTCAAATGGATAGTGAATCTATGTCACAGCTATCACAAAGTCTTGAAGAGTCCAAAAGGATGATCATCAATCTAAAAATTCAAATTGAAGAAGCAAAAGGGATTGAAAAGGAGGTAAGAATCCAATTGAAGAAAAAGGAAGAAAATTGTGAAAGGTTAGAATCTGAAATTGTTTCCTTGGGAAAGGAACTAGAAAAGACAACCACTAAGTTGAACAAAAGCCTCGACTTTGAAAAGAGCATCCAGATCTTGAATGATATTATAAATGAGCAAAGGTCACCATTCATAAAGATAGGTCTTGGTTATGAAGCAAAGGAAGATCAAGTTTCCAAAGAGCCATCAAAGAAGACAAATGAGGAAAAACAAAGAGTTATGTTGATGTCCTCAAAAGTCCCATCAAAAGTGGAAGCAACAAGAAGAAAGAGAGTCAAGCTCCACAAAAATCAAGCACTCCAAAAATGAACAAGGACAAATTTAGAAAGTCCTTTCCTCCGAGGCAAGCACACTTGACCAGGTTCCAACATCTTTCTTTGGTTATTGTTTCTTGTGTAATCAATTTGGTCATAAAGCTATTGATTGTAGGATTCGTGCAAAAAATATTGGTTGGAATAAGAACAGAAGTCCTTATGGGTTCACAAATAGGAACTATAACTCTTTTGCCCCTCTAGTAGACTATAATCTTATATGCTATAAGTGCAATAATTTTGGGCACACAACATGTTTTCGTAGAAGTGGTTTTGTAGATCCTCCCAAACGGAACAAGAAGAAGGATACTATGGCCAATCGAAAGGAGTAAAATACAAAAATATGGAAAGAAAAGGAGAGGTCTATGCTTGTACAAATTGCCCTAAATGCTTAAAACGAGAGACACCAATGGTATCTTGATAGTGGTTGCTCAAGCCACATTTCTGGTGACAAGACCAAATTCTTCACCTTGAAGGAAGTGAATGGAGGGACAATGAAATTTGGGGACAATGCTACGACAAAGATAATAGGAAAAGGGTACTCTTAGCTTGGATAATTGAAGAACAAAACTTGAGAATGTTCTATATGTTGAAGGGTTGAAGCATAATCTCCTAAGTGTGAGTCAAATGTGTGACCAAGGACACTCTCACATTGAAGGGCACACAATATACTGAGAAGGGCAGGGCGGGAGGGAGAGGGAGGGTGAATCAGTATATCAAATCTATTTAAAATTCTTTAATTCAACATGTATCCTCAAGCATGAAACATCAAACATAAATCAAACGAGCTATTGTCAATCAAGCAACATAAATGCACACATTCACACGATAAACACCAGATATATGTGGAAACCCGGAATCGGAAAAACCACGGTGAGAAAAACTGCTTCAAGCTATTGTCCAAATCCAACCTTACAGAAATAACGAATAAGTTACAATCATGAAGTAGGCACCGACCTGTTGGAGACACCAATCCCCTGTTGTATTTGTAGGCACCAACCTACTCGAAACACCAATCCCCAATACAAAGATCTGAGCACCAACTCAACAAGTAAGACACCAGTCTTACCGGATTACAAAGATAAAGCTTGCAAAAATTCAATGCTGATTACACAACTTACACAAGATCTGACCTTCTTTCAAACACTCTCCCACACAGCCTATGATCTTCTGATGATGGGGCACAATGATTGAGATGCAACTCCCATTGAGTTGCTCTTGATCACACCATACACACACGCTCACACTTATCATATCATAATGAGATCTAAAGCTATGATGATTATATACATTTCATTACATTAGCATTATTTCATGTCAGCCAGGAGTCCCTTAACACCATCCGCAAATAGCCAAGTTGGCTAAGGTGGACCTAAATTCAAATTTACATGAAACGTGTAGTGGGTAGGTCCTAAATCAAATTTGATGCCGCCAAAAGAACATGATGTGCGCTTCCTTCAGGAACCTTAACTAGGACCTATTTCACCATCCCATGCTACCTCCTAAGGTCACATGCTACAAGTCGCTGCCACATAGTTCCAGAACAACCACTAGTTAATTGACCAGCTCAGTGACCCTTCTATCACTTCAATCTTTTTGCCTGTTGAACATAAATTCTAGAAACTTTGGAAGAAGATAGAACAAGTGTAGACATACTCTCCTTTAAAATCATAGACCAAAACTCGTATCCAAGAAGAAATACAGATCATGAACATGTTGCCAGAAAAATCTCTTTGCCTAGGTAATTGTCCTCAAACATTCCGGATCAGACTTTTGGATTCATTCTATCAACATGAATAGATACAAGCATGATATTGCAAGCATACTATAGGCAATCTTCTTCATTGTTCTCAAAATGCTTTGATATTCAAGTACGATTACATTTAATTCTCATTGTTTAGCTAGCTTTACTCCTTTGTCATTAGTGAGCACCTTTTGACATCAAGAATAATACACTTTGATATTACTCCTTGGACATCAACAACAACACATGTTCAACAATCTCCCCCTTTGTCATTGATGGAAAACAACAAAATGTTGCTGGCACAAGAAGACAAATCTAATGTGTCACGATCATGAAGTCATGCGACTTGAATTCTTTCTCCCCTTAGTTGGTTTACCATTTTGAGTCCTATTTTTGCCCCTTTGACATCTTTGGCAAAGGTCAACTGCTTACTGCACAATCCAGAAACCTGTTTCCCAGATAGACTCCCCTTGAGTCCAAAACACATTGCTTCTGAAAACACTCCGCTAGACCACCAAGCCTTCTTGCGGTAGGGAGTCAACACTCCCCCTCAATCTGTGCTTCCTCTTGATTCAAGAGGAGGGAGCTACAACTCCCAACTTCTGTCAGAGATACTCAAAGGTCTCTTTGGAAAGAGTTTTTGTGAAAATGTTTGCTATTTGCTCCTTTTTTTTAGCATACTCTAACTTCACCTCTTTGTCTGCAACCTTCTCTCTCAAAAAATGATAATTGCAATATGCTTTGTCCTTTAATGCATCACCGGATTCTTGGAAATGTTTATAGCATTGGTATTGTCACAAATAATGGGAATGGGTTCATCAAGCTCTATCTTCATCTCCTTGAAGTTCTGCTTCATCCATAATACCTGAGTGCAACATGAAGTTGCTGCAATGTATTATGCTTCTACTATAGATAAATTAATTGAATCCTGCTTCTTGCTTAACCAGGATACAAGACTTTCACCAAGAAAGAAAGCTCCACCACTTGTACTCTTCCGGTCATCTATGCTTCTTGCCCAATCTGCATCTGTGTATGCAGTTATTGGGAAGTTTTCAGTCTTAGGATACCACAAGCCAAAATTGATTGTAGCCTTCAGATATCTGAATATTCTTTTTATTGCTTTGACATGAGTTTCCTTAGGTGTTGCCTGAAATCTAGCTACCATTCTAACTTCTTGCAGTATATCCAATGTAGATGCAGTCACATACAACAAACTACCAATCATTGATGTATACAAAGTTTGGTTCACCAGAGCAGATTCATCATCCTTACTCAATTTACACCCAGTAACTATAGGTGGACTCACCAATTTGCATTCTTCCATCTTAAACTTGGTCAACATTTCTTTTATGGACTTGTTTTGAGAAATGAATATACCTTTGTCTAATTGAGAAATCTATAAACCAAGAAAGAAAGACAATTCACCAAACATTGACATTTTAAACTCACTTTGGATTGCATCCTGGAACTCTTTGCACATAGCATTACTATTGCCACCAAAGATAATGCAATCAACATAAACAACAATAATCAATAATTGATCACTTTTAGTTTTTATATATAAGTTACTATTTGCACTCCCTCTTCGAAAACGTTGCGGTTACAAATATCTGTCCAATCTGGAATACCATGCTCTAGGAGCTTGTTTGAGTCCATTTTCTTTAGTCTACACACAAAATCTGGATTATTTGAACATTGGAATCCTTTCGGTTGTTCAATGTAGACTTCTTCTATTTGACTATTCAAAAATGCAGACTTTGCATCCATCTGATATACTTTTGAAGTTCTTAAATGCTGATAAGGCTAAAAACATTCCAATTGCTTTCAACCTTGCTACCAGTCTGGCCTTGTTCTAGATCACTTTTCCATCTTCATTCAACTTTTTTCTAAAGACCCACTTTGTACCAATGACATTCTTGTCTTTGGGTCTCATAACTAATTCCCAAGTTTCATTCTTCTTAATCTGAGTCAATTCTTCCTCCATAGCATCTAACCAACCTTTCTCTTTACTTGCTTGTGCATAGGAGCTTGGTTCAATTTTTGATAATAATGCAAAGTGTACCTGTTCATTTGCTTTCTCAATTCTTCTCCGTGTCTAGACCCCGCTGTCCTTATCTCCTATAATTTGATCTCCAAAATGGTTCTTTTGAACATACCTAGCCGAAGTCTTTGTAATTGTATTCTGAGAATCAATTTTTGAGTCTCCATCATTGATGTGGATTAGATCTTCATTATCTTCTTCATTCGTAGTATAATTAGACTATATTGTTTCATCAATACTTGCATTGACGCTTTCCACAATTCTTTTTAGTCTTTTGTTGTAGCATCTATAGGCTTTTCTTGTCTTAGAATAACCAAGAAAGATACCTTCATTTGATCTAGAGTCAAACTTACCCAAATGTTTTTCATCCCTTTTGATGTAGCACTTGCTTTCAAATATCCTGAGATGTCTAATTGAAGCCGGTCTTCCTCTCCATAATTCATATGGTGTTTTATCAACCTTTGGTCTGATTTGAGTTTTGTTCAAAATACACACTGCGGTTTGAACTGCTTCTCTCCAGTACATATCTGACAATTTTGCTTCACTTATCATTGTTCTAGCCATCTCTTGTACGGTCCGGTTCTTCCTCTTAGCTACTCCATTCTGTTGCAGAGTTCTAGGAGTAGAAAATCGTTTCTGGATCTCATGCAACTCATAGAATTCATCATATTTGTCAGAAGTAAATTCTTTGCCTCTTTCTGATCTCAGACATTTGATTGTTCTTCCGATTTCATTCTCAAACCATAGCCTTGAATGCTTTAAACTTCTCAAAAGATTCTAATTTTTCCTTCAGAAAAGTATTTCAAGTCATTCTAAAGTAATCATCAATAAGCATCATAAACTACTTGTCACCTTGGATGCTTTTGTCTTCATAGGTCTGCATAGATCTATGTGAGTCAGATCCAATGGTTTTGTTGTAGAATATTCCTTAGTAGGAAATCTGGTCCTTGTCTACTTGCCCTCATGACATGGTCCGCAACTAGTAGATTTAGGCTTTTTGATCTTTGGCATGTCTTTGACCATTCTTTTTGAACTGATCCTCACAAGATCATCAAAATTGATGTGTCCCAATCTTCTATGCCAGAGCCAACTTTCTTCTCTTTGTATTGCAAAACAATTCTGTCCATTTACCTCACTCAGATGTATACATCTATGTCAGTCCTACTTCCTTCTGCAACTAGCTCACTGATACTGGTCTTTCTTATTTCACAACCTTTAGCACTCAATGAAAGCTTATAGCCTTTATCACACATTTGACTTACACTCAAAAGATTGTGCTTTAGTCCTTTTACATAAAAAATATCATGAGTTTTTGTCTTTCCGCTATCAAGACTCAAAATACCCTTGCTGGTAATCTTAGTAACTTAATTGTTACCAAGAGTTACAAATCCTTCATCAAACTTCTTGAAGTGCATGAACTTACTCTTGTCTCCGGTCATGTGACTTGAACACCTGCTGTCAATGATCCATAGATTCTTCTCCTTTTGAGCATGCAATATAGTTTGAGCCACCATGGATTTCTCTAATCTTTTCTCCTCCGGTTTCTTCTTCGAAACCTTGTCTGGTTCATTATTCTAACATTCTGACTTATCTCCTTTTGTATTCAGTATAGGAGGACTCACAAAATTGCTTCTACAATTTCTAGCAATATGTCCAAATTTATTGCATTTCTGATAGATAATATTGAAACTATACAAAAGTGCAAATGTATTGCTACTAACAAAATCATTTCTTCTTGCTGAAGCCTTTCTACAATTCACAATGACCAAAATGATTGCAATTAAATTAGTAACTAGAAAAAGAATGATAGAACCTGGTATTGTAGCCTTGTCCTCTCGAAGCTTGTCTTCCGGATCTTCTATTCAAATTGTGCACTTGAATGAATTTGTCATTCAACACCTTACTTTCATTGATTGCTACAACTTTCTCAGACTTGGAACTTCCAGAGCCATTCCTTTTCGGATTCTCAACATCCGACTTCACAGGGTGTTTGGTCACCTTATTCTTCTGTTCATCAGTAAAACCAAGACTGATTTTGATATGTGGAGATCTCTGGCTTTCTATTATCTGATCCAAGATCTCAGTGCTCTTCCCAAACTTTAACTTCAATTGATGATTTACCTTCTCAAGATCTTTCCTCAATGATACAATCTCTGCTTCAAGTTCTTCACAATCCTTGTCTCTTGATAGCAATCTTCCTGTCAGAACTTCTTCAATCCTCTTTGCCTCTTCCACTTGAATCTTCAGATCGATGACCATATTTTCTGCCTTCTCAAGATTCTGTGATAGTATGTCATTAGTTTTCACTTCTTCTGTAATCCTTTTCCTCAGCCTTTTGATTTCCTTGCCAACGCAGAGCAATTCTTCCACAAGGTCTACTTCTGCATCATCTTCAATTCTAGACTTTATTCACAAATCTTCTTTAGAGGTTTCCATAGGCATAAGGAGAGCGTTTTCTCCTTCATTTGTGGATGTGGCTTGGTCATCATTAGATGAGTAGCCTTCCTCATTGATAAAGAAACTTTATTGATTTTTAGGAAATCTTTTCCCCTTTTGGAATGACTTCTTTTCATCATTGCAAGATTCTTTATATGGACACTTAGCCATGAAATGACCTACTTCACCACAATTAAAGCATTTGAAAGTTAACTATTTTTATACTTTCCGGATCCTCTTTGTAACTTTTTGACAAAGTTTGCTTCTTCCGGATCTAATCCATCTTCTGAATCTAGGTCATCTTTCTTCTTCGACACCTTGAATGCAGCCTCTTTCCTTACAAAACTGCCATTCTCAATTCTCATTTCATAGACAGTCGGAATTCCATGCAACTCATCCATAGATAGAGTATTCAGATCTTTAGCTTCTTCAACAACAAAGACTTTTGCATCAAACTTTTTAGGAAGGGATTTGAGTACCTTTTTCACAATCATACCTTCTTTCAGCTCTTCACCAATACCTCTGATAGAATTGACAACCTCATTAACTTGGAGCAGGAATGTGGCAATGTTTTCCTCTTCCTTCATTTTCACTTTCAAACTGACCTCGATGAGTTTGAAGCATTGCTTGTTTGACCTTGTCATCTTTCATAGATGTTGTGCAACTTACTCCATACTTCCTTTCTTGTCCTACAATGCATAATCTTTACAAACTCAGAGTTAGATAATGCACATAGTATAGCATTCCTTGCCTTAGCATTATTTTCACAAGCCTTATTTTCGGCCTGATCTCTTGGGGGACTTTCTGGGATCTGATATCCGTCGACAACTGATTGCCAAACCTCAAACCCTAGGGCCATCAAGTATGCTTCCATCCTTACTTTCCAAAATGCATAATTGGATCCATCAAAGAGTGGTGCCTTGTTTGAACACAATCCTTCTTAAGCCATTGAGTGTGCCATCCCCAATCTACCTCAAGCTGTTATGCTACTTCAAAGGAACTTAGCTTTGATACCAATTGAAGGGCACACAATATATTGAGAGGGGGGGGAGGGGGATGAATCAGTATATCAAATCTATTTAAAACTCTTTAATTCAACATGTATCCTCAATCATGAATTATCAAACATGAATCAAACCAACTATTGTCAATCAAGCAACACAGATGCACAATGAACACAATGAACACCAAATATATGTGGAAATTCGGAATGGGAAAAACCACGGTGAGAAAAGCTGCTTGGAGCTACTATCCAAATCTAGCCTTAAAAAAATAATGAATAAGTTATAATCATGAAGTAGGCACCAACCTATCGAAGACACCAATCTCCTACTATATTTGTAGGCACCAAGCTACTGGAGACACTAGTCCCCAATACAAAGATCTGAGCACTAGCTCATCAAGTAAGACACTAGTCCTATTGGATTACAAAGATAAAGCTTGCGGAACTTCAATGCTCATTACACAACTTACACAGATCTGACCTTCCTTCAGACACTCTCCCACACAACCTATGATCTTCTGATGATGGCACACAATGATTGAGATGCAACTCCCATTGAATTGCTCTTGCTCACACCATACATTCACACACTCACACTTATCATATTGTAGTGAGATCTAAATCTATGATGATTAAATACATCTCATTACATTAACATTATTTGATGTTGGCCAAGAGTCCCTTAAGACCATCCACAAATAGCTAGGTTGGCTAAGGTGGACCTAAATTCAAATTTACATGAAACGTGTAGTGGGTAGGTCCTAAATCAAATTTGATGCCACAAAAGAACATGATGCCATGTGCTTCCTTCAGGAACCTTAACTAGGACCTATTTCACCATCCCATTCTACCTCTGAAAGTCACATTCTACAAGCCACCGCGCACGGTTTCAGAACAACCACTGGTTAATTGACCAACTCGGTGACCCTTCACTTCAATCCTTTTGCTTGTTGAACATAAATTCCGAAAACTCTGGAATAAGATAGAACAAGTGTAGACATACTCTCCTTTGAAACCGTAGATCAAAACTTGCATCCAGGAAGAAATATAGATCATGAAGATGTTGCTAGAAAAATCTCTCTGCCTGGGTAATTGACCTCAAACATTCCGGATCAGATTTCCAGATTCGTTCTATCTACATGAATAGATACAAGCATGATATTGCAAGCATACTACAAGCAGTCTTCTTCGTTGTTCTCAAAATGCTTTGATAGTCAAGTACGATTACATTTAATTCTCATTTTTTAGCTAGCATTACTCCTTTGTCATTAGTGAGCACCTTTTGATATCAAGGACAATACACTTTGATATTACTCCTTTGACAACCATGACAACATATGTTCAACACACATTTCATGCAAGAAGGATGTGAGATCAAGAAATAAGGGAAATTGATTGCAGATGCGAGTAGAACAACCAATAACCTTTACATCCTTAGTGAAATCAAAGGTGAAAAGTGTTATATGGGGCAAGAAGATGAGAGTTGGCTATGGCACAGAAGGATAGGGCACATAAACTTTGACAATCTTGTAAAAATCAGCAATAAATAGGTGGTGAGAGACATGCCGAAGATTTCAAAGCCTTCAAATACCATTTGTAAGCAATGCCAATATGAGAAACAAACAATGGTGAGTTTCAAGACAAAGGAGTATTTAACATCTAAACCCTTGGAACTTATTCAAACTGACCTATGTGGGCCAACTAGAACAAAAAGTATGCAAGGTGAGAGTTACTTTATGCTGCTAATTCATGACTATCCAGAATGACTTGGGTTATGTTTTTAAAGAAAAATCTGAAGCTTTTGAAAAGTTTAAGGCATTCAAAGCCTTAGTTGAGAATTAAGCTGATCTAAAATTAAATGCCTAAGAATGATTAGAGGAGGAGAATTCACTTCAAATGAATTTGAAGAATTTTATGAAGAACATGGTACAAGGAGAAATATTTTTGCTGCAAGGACTCCACAGTAAAATGGAATTGTGGAAAGGAAAAAATGTCCAAGAAATGGCAAGACTATGTTAAATGAGTCCAAGTTATCCGACACTTTTTGGAGAGGAACGGTTCATATGATAATCTACATTTTGAATGAAGGACAAATCAAAGTAAACAATAGCAAACACCATATGAACTATGGAAGGGTAGGCCTGCAACAGTGAAGTATTTCAAAGTATTTGAGAGCAAATGTTATATAAGAAGAGATGAGGAAGATTTGGGAAAAATTGACTTTAGGTGTGATGAAGGTATTTTCCTTGGTTTCTCTTCGAGGAGCAAAGCCTACAGGTGTAACAAGAAGAGATTGCACAAAATCATTGAAAGTGCAAAGGTTTGAGTGGATGAGGAAAGGCATCAAAGAGAAAAGATACACGAAGTTGGTTGTCAAAAGGAAGAAAGTTGCAAAGAAGAGGAAGTATCGGAAGAAATTGAAAGTGATGTAGTTTAGTGAAGAGACACAAAGACACCATCAAAGGAACTATCTAGATTTGTTCCAAGGAATCATCTAGAAGATCTAATTCTCATTGACAAAGATACAAAAATTTAGACAAAAAGGAGATTAGCTAGTACATCATAACATTCAAACCTGTCCTTGCTCTCTAAAGTAGAACCCATGAATTTTACAAAAGCTCAAGAAGACAAGTACTAGGTGAATGCTATGGAAGGGGTTGAATCAAATTGAAAAGAATGAAATGTGGGAACTAGTCCCAAGACCTAAGGATAAGAATGTAACTGGCACTAAGTGGGTATTTAGAAACAAATTGAAAGAGGATGGCCAAGTTGTGAGGAACAAAGCAAGGTTAGTATGCAAGGGATATGCTCAAGTTGAATGAATTGATTTTGAATAAACATTTGGCCTTGCTGCTCATCTAGAGGCTATAAGAATGTTCTTAGCATTTGCTAGTTTTAAGAATTTCAAAGTCTAGTAGATGGATGACAAATCAGCCTTTTTGAATGGAAACTTAGAAGAAGAGGTGTATATTTAACAACTTGAAGGGTTCATCCTATCAGAAAATGAGGACTATGTATGTAGGTTAGTGAAAACACTTTATGGATTGAAACAAGCCCCCGGGGTTTGCTACTTAAGATTGGATAAGTATTTACAACAAAAAGCTTCAAAAGAGGTATTGTCGACAACAATCTATACATTAAAATTAAAGGTGATCATCAATTGATTGTTGTAGTTTATGTGGATGACATTATTTTTGGAGGTAGCAGTGATAAAATGTGCCAAGAGTTTGCCATGAACATGCAGAAGGAGTTTGAAATGTCTATGCTTGGTGAGTTGTCTTTCTTCCTTGGGTTGCAAATCTCTCAATCAAATAAAGGAATATTTATTTCACAAACCAAGTATATTAAGGAGTTGTTGAAGAAATTCAAGATGGAGGATTGCAAACTTGTGAGTACACTCATGGTCACAGGATCCAAGTTAAGTAAGGATGATGAATCCCCTGAAGCAAATCAAACTCTCTGTTGGTCAATGATTGGAAGTTCGTTATATGTGATAGCTTTAAGACCTGACATCATGCAAGCAGCTGGTATGATGGCAAGGTTTCAGGCTGCAAGAAAAGAAACCCATGTGCAGGCAGTTAAAAGGATTTTTTAAATATTTAAAAGGCACTTTGGATTTTGGCTTGTGGTATCATAGAGGTGAATATTTCACCTTAACAACATACATTGATGCAAATTGGGTTGTTAGCGTTGATGACAAAAAAAAACAAGTGGAGGTGCATTCTTTCTAGGCAATAGTCTTGTATCATGGTTGAGTAAGAAACAGGCTTCAATTTTCTTATTTGCAGAAGAGGCAAAGTATATAGCAACCTCTTGTTGCACTCAAGTTCTTTGGATGAAGCAAATATTGTTGGGATTTACCGGTAGACAAAGAGCAATGACAATTATCTATTATAATGCAAATTACAAAAATAAAACGAATTACAAAAACACAAGAAATTTTAACATGGTTCACCCAACATGGGCTACATCCATAGAAAAGCTGTCCAATATATTTAATATCCCGCAAATGACAAGTTCCAAGATACATTCACCCACAACAACATCTACAATTGTGTGCACACTCTCAAATGTCTTCAATCTACAATCAATCTGCTGCTGTGTATTCCTTAACATTCATGTTGTGAGTCTTCACCTTTCGTATTCCTAGCAAAGAAACAATCACATTTTTGGCAGTTACAAATAGTTTTTCAACTGAAAACAATAATAATTCCTTTATTAAAAATCAGGCAATTTTCACTTTGGGGGTGTTGCACACGAACCCCCGCCGTGGGCTCCAACCTTAGGCCCTCGTTTGGGGATGGCCCCCTTAGACCTTGCAAGATGGGCTCAGTTCCCCTTGCACTCTCCCATTAATTAATTTGTGGGGAAAATGCAGTTGCCAAAGTCGCCAAAATATTAACACAAAGCATGATTAGTTGCCATAGACCAACAAACATTGAGGGACATCAAGTTAGAATATGATCATTTGATATCTATATTCTGTGATAACATAAGTGCAATCAATACATCGAAGAATCCTGTGATGCACTCCTGAACAAAACACATTCCAATCAAATATCATTTCTTAAGGGAGAAGGTGGCATACCAACAGGTGAAGTTAGAGTATATTGCTACACAAGAACAGATTGCAAACATCTTTACAATGCCTCTTCGAAAAGAGACTTTTGAGTATCTTAGGCAAAAGCTAGGGATGATATCCTCTTCATCTAGTCATTAATGTGATGCATTATTCAGGGGTAGATTATCACTGCACTATCTTACAACTTTGAGAAGTAGAAAAGGGAGGAGCAATAGAGATAGGTGGAGTATTTTATGTATGGTCGCCATCAATGACAAAGGGGGGGATTGTTAGAATTATTGTCATTGATGTCAAAGGTGTATGGAAGATTGATGGTAAGTTTATTACCATTGATGTCAAGATATATCATAATGAAATTTGCTGATCCAAGAAGAAGAAATTGCAATGGCCAAAGGCCACTAAATCACATCATTCCATTGACAATTTTTATCCTCGCAAGGTAGAAATAAAATAAAAATAAAATTATTATTTTTAATTCATGGAGCCGACCTCCCTTAAAGTGGTGCCCACTTTGGCGAATTTAAAATTAAAGAAATTCAGTTTTTTCTAAAGGGGATGACCCCTTATGGAGCATCCAAGTTTGGTATTAAAACGTGCTTTGAAAATGTGTAAACTAATGAAATTTTGCTTCCTTTGTCAAGCATTGTATCCCTGCAAATGGTCGCCTATCTTGGTGATGATGTAAAATGAGTTTGTGGAATGAGGAGAAGAGTGTGTGTGGAAGATAAATTGATAAATCGTATATACACCAGCAGATTTGTGTGAAGATAAAATAATTGAAGACTATTCAAAGGCAAATTCTTGAAGGAAGATTATCAAGAAGAAAAATACTTTATCCATCAAGAGGTTGGTACTTTGATATTGGAGAGGTTGGTGCCTCATATTGAAAGAGGTTGGCATCTCTTATTGAGTTGGTGCTCAAGTGTTTGAGATTGGTGTCTCCAGTAGGTTGGTGCCTACTAAGTTTTTAAGAGAATTTTATATAAGCAATATTTTGACATGGTTTTTTCTCGAAAGGGTTTCCACGTAAATCTTGCGTTCTTATTTGTTGATGTTGTGTATTTGAAGTTATTGTGGTTGTTATTTTGAAAAAGTAAACAATAGTCTTATACTGATTCCCCCCCACCCCTCAGTATAAGCGCGTGCTCATTAGTTTGAGATGTCCCTTGACCTTCTTGGGGATGGTTAGACATCCTAGACAGCAAGAACTTTTGATAATGTTTAAAAAATAAAATCCGTCATGACATTAACTTTAAGAAAAGGCTATTTTAAATGGGGCATGTGGGTCCCACAAATCTTTGCATGACCCTTATTCAACCCTAAAATCACAAAAAAGCCACTACATATTCATTTGATCATGTCACATTTTATTGGCAAGTGAGACTGAAAGTTGCTGTTGCTGTTCGTAGACTAAGTGTTTTTGCATACTTAAGTCCAATTTCAAGTCATACCATCAGCCAAAGAGTGAAACAGATTTTTCTTTTGATAGTGATAGATGAGACATAGTTGTACTTTGTAGTTAGTAGTGGAACTACGTTTTTTATGCTGCTGTCTATCAAAAACTTTGAAGTTTGAGTTAGAAGTTTGAACAATGAAATCAGAAGTTCAAATTATTGTTGTTAGTGTTAATTGTTATTTAACTTATATCATTAGCTATGAATCCGAGTCATGATATACTTATTGATGTTATACTATTGTTGTGACTCGTTGCTGTCACACCTCTCATGATTGATTTTATTGTTGTTATACTGCCATCCTAAGTCATAGGGTTCGAATTTGGCAACAATAAAATTTGGATGACATTCAACAAGGGTAAAAAATTCGAAAAAAATTCGGCATTAAATTCGCTTGTAAATTTTATTTATTTTTAAATATAAGCAGTATATTCATAAAAATGAAAATATATCAATAGTTTAATATATCCATAGAAATAAAAATAATATATCCTGTTGGCATTTCAAATCGCACCTCTGGAATGCGGTTTGGAAACAGACAGCTATGTGCAGTAAACTGCTCTTCAAATTAGGAGGGGAAGCTCCCTCTTTCGTTGATTATGCTAAAGAAAGTAAACTAAAACTAAGTCGCCTATCTTTTTGTCTCAGCTGCGAGATCACAAGGTTATAGAACTCTTGACGTTGCAACTAAGGTTTTCTCTTTTACAAAAACTATTAACTATAACTAAATTACGCTAAAGACGCTCCTAAAGATTTAAATAAATGCATAGTTTAAATCCTAGAAGTGAACGAGGAATGATTTCAACACACATAAACGAACTTTGAAAACTGAGACATTAAAACAAAGCAAGACATGCATAAGATCTTCCTTCTCAATTATCAAGATTTACACCTTTGGGACAGCAAGTTGTAGCAAAATAGGCATGCAACATGCCATCAAAACCAGATTAACACTTAGCACAAGATCGAACAGAAACTGAATAGCAATCTTGAAGGCCAAAATAAGCTCAATGAATTTCACTATCACAATCTAAGTTCTGAACAACACTGAATAACAATGAGAAGGCACTAAGAGGCACGACGTATTGTTATCACTAGCATGGTTAAAGAAAAATGGGCAAGGCTGCCCTTATTTATAACTAAGCAGAGGAGTAGGGAACCCTAAAATCTCTTCGCTTTTACAACTAATGCTTGCCAACATGCAAGCTTTATTTCTAAAACTAGAACAAGATAAACTTCTAACAACTATGAAAACCTAAAAACAAGGAAAGTGCCAACTATTACAACTTGATATCCTTCTTCTTCAAAGAATGGATAAGAATTGAGATGAGAATAGAAAGAAAGTTGAAAGAAAGCTTCTAGGAGATTGCTGCTTTAAACCTCAATCACATCCGCCAAAACGCTGATTTGTTTGTTGTTTTCGAGTGGAGAGTGTTGCTGAAAATAGAATGCTGATCTGCCTTGAAAAAACAACTTCTCCAAAAAAAGCTGGGATTTCAGTTTTGTAGAAAATCACGTTTCGAAGAAACCCAGATGCTTAGGAACTGAAAAAGCAAAATCCATCTTGAAAAAGTAACCAAAACGCAGTTTCTAGAAGAGGGAAAAATTTCTCAATGTTCACGAGGATGAAAAAGTAGAGAGACCCATGTGATCAGAAATTGAAAAAGCTGAGTGGTTGTTTTGAAAAAGCAATGCCCTAGAAGTTTGGAGCCTAACAAAGCGTTCCTCTTTGCTTGCTGATCTCGAAACTACAAAGAACACAGAAAAAGCATGTCGTTTGAGTCTTAAAATCTTCGTTGAGAGAAAAGGGAAAATCTTCTTCCTCTTGATGCCAACCTGCAAAAATAATGAAAGGCAAAAGCTCTCTTAAATAAGTTGAGGTTGAGAAAAATCTACTTTCTTTTTTGTTTTAAAACTTCTGGAGTCTATCCCGAGTAGGTTCATCGAACGTAGACGTTGTTTGAATGCTGAATGATAGAAACTTTGAAAAATGACTAAGGCATTGAGCCTTGAGCGCCATTCTCCTCTTGGGGCGCTTTTCTTCTCCATACTTGGCCATTTTCTTCACCATTTTCAATTTTTGCTTGATTTCACCCTTGGTTTGATCTTTGATTTTTGAGTGTTCGGTGAATCCTGCGTACTGACGGAGGATCTCGTCGCGGAGCCTGGTCAAATCTGGCGAGGTTGTCCTGGAGGCAACTTTGGACAAAAACATTATTTGACCCCTCAAAAAGCTGGGTGCCCCTGGCTATCTGGGGCGCCCATGATCACCAGTGTAGTCATTTTTCTTAAAATTTTATCCTTCTGTGTTTTCTTGATCTTTTGATGAATCTACAAGTCTAGGAGTTCAGGAGGTCTGACGACCTGGTTGTCTATTCCGTTGCGAAGCTCAACTGAATTTGAGATTGTTATTTTGGAGGTGCCGGTGCCTAAAAACTGATTGTGAACTTTCAAATGCTTGGGCGCTCTTGGTTACCTGGGGCGCCTGTGTCCACCAAACTTAGAATATTTTTGTTTCTTTATGATCTTCTAATGAATTTCATTCTTGGATGATCTAGAGCTCAGATGGATTGATGGTTGGGCTCGTGAGATAGCTTAAATGATTTCAGGAGGGGTCTCTTGGGAGTAACATCATCTGAAAGTTGAGTTTAGGTCCCCAAAAGCTTGGGCGCCTATCTCCTCTTGGGGCGCTCGACATTCCATGCCTTAGCCATTTTTTGGCTTCCTTCATATTTTTGACCTCATGTTATACCCTCGGTTCAATGTGGATTTGCTGGTGATTGGCCAATTTGATGATCTGCCAAAGACATCTACTGCGAAGCTGGCTGAATCCTGAAGGCAATGAGCATATCTGCAAACACTAATTGTTGGATTAGGTCTTCCAAAAGGCTGGGTGCCCCTGGCTACCTGAGGCGCCCAGAGTTCCCAAACTTAGAATATTTTTCATTATTTTCATGGTTTGCATTCTGTCTTTCGGTTGAAACTCCTCCGTTCAATCTTCGATTTCAGATGACTGAGTGATCTGATGACTACGCTGCTGGGCTCATTGTTGAGTTGAGAAGAATCTGAACAACATTGCCTGGGAGCACAAACCCTAATTCCATCATTTGACCTCCTAAAAAGCTGGGCGCCTATCTCCTTTTGGGGCGCCCATGGCTGGCAGAGTTAGTTTTTATTTTGAAATTTTCAATTTCTTCCTTCATTTGACGTGCTTGCCTATGCCTTGCTCGCTGGCGATGAAATTTTTTCTAAGGCATGAGTGTTTGGGTGCCTAAACTGAGTAGGGGCGCCTAGAGTCTCCAGTGTTGGCCAAAATTTCTCATTTTTCAACTTTGACAACTTCCTTTCTCCGTTCTCCGTTCTTCATGCACGTTCATCATTAGCAACTTCTGTTTAGTGCTTGAATGTTAGTCTTTGACACTTGGCAGCTGACTGACCTCTATTGATGGCCTTGGTGCTCCTGAAAAAGCATAATAGACCCACTAGGGTAAAACTGATCTTTTCGTGATTCTGATTGCACCGGCCTGATGAGGAAGTATTTTAAGCCAATCAAAATCAGTTTCAACCCTAGAAGCCAAACTTTCTATTTTTAGAAAATTTTGCCAGCATTCGTTTCAAAAGAAACCTAGAAAAACCCAGAAAAGTTCTATTTTTAGAAAGTTACTAAAAATAAAAATTTTCCTAAAATTTAGGGTCGAAAAACTGAAATATGGGTTTTGTTGATTTGGTCGTTCTGAGCCAACCTAGAGTGTCAGATTTTGAAAATTTCAAGTTTTTGACCCCCATGCATGACAGGCAAATCCCCAATTTTGACCTTTTTGACAGATTTTGACAAGACATTGACTCATTTCTTCAGAATGCCTAAGTGTAGCAAAATTTTTAATTTGGGGTACGACATATCCATAGTTTTATTTAGTTTTAAATATATATATATATATATTTAGACTGTAGGAATCGGTCGGGTATCCATCCCCGTATAAACTGTAGTGCGCTTGGTAAACTTTTTTCACCTTTGTCACGTGACTGGTGGCGCTAGCGCGACACGCCCTCCAGTACCACGGGTTTGGGGGGAGGCTAGACCTTATGACCTCTTGCCTCCAATAGGATGCTTTAGCCAATTGAGCTAGGGCTCCCGCCCCAATTTATTTTTAAATATAAGCAATATATCAACAGTTTTATTTATTTTTAAATATAAACAATATATCAATAGTTTAATATATCCATTAAAAAAAATAAAAATTAATTTTAACTTTAAAAATAGAACAGAAACACTAAATTTTATTTTTAAAACCATAAACTAAAAATATATTAATTTTTATCTTAACTTCAAAAATAAAATAAAAAATATTAAAGTTTAGGTTTAGGTTTATGTTAACTTCAAAAATATTAAAATAAGTCGTCATAGGCATAAAAGACATGAGGAAAGCGGATAGGTGGTCGAGCAAGTATTACCTTCACCAAAGGGAGTGTGGATTACCTTCGCTCGTGACATGACCATTTGCCTGCAATTTTTCTTGGGTCAACTTATTATTTTAGAGATTTTACTCCATTATTTCAGAGGTGCAGTGATTGAATAATTGCTACATTTGACATCCCAAAGTCATGTTATACAGAGTATTAATTCTTCACAACTTGCAATTAAATGGCATTGTAAAATCCGATACAATGCACTTACACAAGTCAACCAAGGTGTTTTTGTAGGACCCTATTAGAGGAAAAATATTGGTGCCTCGTCCGTACGATTTTTTGACAAATTCGAACGAATATTATTGAGGTTTTTCAGATTCGCCAAATTTCGAATCTGAAGCTGAAAATTCGGCGATTGCTGTGACACAACTGCCATCTGATATATTTATTGCTGCTATACTACTGTCATTGTCTTAATTATGATTTCATGTTACTCAATATTAGTTAACCTTGTAGAAGTTTGACTCTCTCTCTCTCTCTCTCTCTCTCTCTCTCTCTCTCTCTCTCTCTCTATATATATATATATATATATATATACCTTGCTGCCCTCCCGACATCCCCAAAAAAAGGCCCCTAGACTGCCATTCTTGAAATGCGTCCCTTGCTATCTTGCCATCCCGATCCTTGAAACACTATGGAATATATATTAAAAACAATGAAATTATGACAAATGTCATGTGCCATGAAAGCTCTTGTGGCCTTGAAGGCCTTCATTTGGGTATTGCCTCTGGCCCTCATGAGTGGTGCTGCCCCTTGACCTTGGTTGGGGTTGCCACCCCACACATCTGCTCTAGTTTTAAAAAACAAAACATAAATTTTTGGCCTGTGCCAGAAGGAAAAGCAGAGTTTTCCACTTATTTTGATTGAAATAACAAAAAACAACATCCCTCCCCCCCGTCCCCCTTATTTTTTTATGAATTTTCAGCAGTTTTTGTTCTACCAATTAAATCCCGAATAGTTCAATTCAATTTTTGTTTTGGTTTGCCAAGTCAATCTTGATTCAGAGTAATGCTACTATGATCAAAATAAACTTTTATATTTATTTGTTATGCATCTCATGCATTATTTTAGTTTATTTTGTGTATTTTTATATAAGTTTTTTATTTTCTGAGTCCTGAGTCCAGGTCAAAAATTTGGGCTGCCATGTTTTTACTGAGTCTGAGATTTTAAACAATGATGTATCTAATAATCAATTAATTTCAGGTGTATTTAATGTCTTTGATTGCATGTATATTCCCCCAAATCAGACACACGATGTTTTGTAAAACTGCACGATTATATTTAGATAAGTTATGATTTGACTGGAGTTCTTTTTATTTCCAACTTTTGTTTGTCTTTGAAAATGCTCTTACAACAGTCATTCGTTTTTATTAGGTCAATTGTAATGTGAAATTACAAGCTAGTTAATTTCAAATTTACAGAATCAAATTGCCTTATATTTACAAGCATTGATGTGTGTGCCATCTAACTAAACCATGTCATTTTGCGGAAGTTACAGTGATTGATACAGGTGGGGAAACTTATCAAAGAACTCCAACTGAAATACTACCTACTTCAGGGAGCATGCTGAATCATCAACGTAATGAAGCTGCAGACATATCCATGGATCTGGACAGGCTTGATTTAGTTGATGAAGGAATCTACAATCAATTACTAGAAAATGAAGAGAATAAAATCCCTTTTACATATTTGGCTTGTTTGAAGGCAAGAAAACAATTGGAATCTGTTGTCCAGGGAAGGATCAAGGTTTGCATGTTCTCTTTGTTTTGAACATATCTTTATATCTATCTATCTGGATGTGTAATGCTTGTTCGCTAGTTAATTATGTATCTCCTTAGGCTGTGGTAGAACTAAAAGTTTTGTAGTTAGTTGTTCACAAAATATTTATGATTATGCAGAGGATGCCAGATTATGATCATGATTTATTTATTCATGTTCCATTTTTAGGACTTATACAGTAATAATGTGGAAATTAATCATTTCTCTTACTCGTAACAAAGCAACAATCATAACCTTTAGATGCTGAGTAAAATAATAGAACCAAAAAGTTGCTTACATTTCATATAGGCTCATTGTTCTTCTGAGATTACCTTGGAAATATTTTTCCTCACCTGGTTTAATAGTGGATTTACACCATATTACATGCAGATCATACTTTCATAATAAGAAATGTAATGAAAACAATACAGGTTTATCTTTTGTTATGATGTTCAAGATGTTGCATTAAGAGTGTCCATTTAATTGTTTCTATGTATTGTACCAATGGGGTGGGTCATTCCCCAATTGTTGGCCCCGTCCTAGGATTTTCAAGCTTCTGTACATAGTAATTTGCAGATGGCTGTGAAGGGTAACATATATGAATGTGATAACATGAGTTATATATCATTATGCGATTAACACAGAAGATTCCAATTCTTTATGAGTGTTTTATGTGTTATTTTGCTGCAATGCTTGTGCATTATTTGTGTAGGTTAGACTATGTATGCATGCTTTACCACCTATGTTTTTGGTATTGTCAGCTAGATCAAATCCACATTGTTTGTGTGATGTCCATTGTGAACATTGATAAGGAATGTAGTATCCACATATTTTTGGCAATGCTACCTAGTTCAGGTCTGTGGTGGAAAAAATATCTATCAAAATTGGGAAAATCCAAAGCAAATAGCAAGAGAGTTTGATTCTAGTAAAATCAATAATTAGGAAGAGGATTCTTTTCTAGAAACAAGCTGAAATTGATGGATAACTGTAAGTCATAGCAATTCAACAATGCCAATTGCTAAATCATAAATTAAAATGTAAATGTTTACTCACTTATTCTACTTTGACGGATTTGCAGAGTAAACGGAAGTAATAGAGTTACAGAACATAATATAAATTAATAACAACCATGTTTCAGAAGATATAGCTTTATTCTCGTTCACTCAATATGCAAGGTATACAGAAATATCATAACATGTTGTCTCCGACTATGAACAACAAGTACATATATATAGTAGACCGTTGTTGGTTAAGGCTACCAACCAACGGTAACTACTAACTGACACTAACAATTTGTTGGGGACTAACACACAATTACAAAACATATTTATTTACTATGTAGCCAACTATAACATATTCACTTGACTTTCGGCCGACTACATCCATTACAAATGAGTGGAAAGTTCAAAGTACCAACTAGAGTCTCAAGCAATAAGCATCAAAATGTCAAAATGAGATTGCTAAAAAAGATATCAATAGCTGTTTTTAATAGAGCAACGAACTAAAAAATTAGAGTCATCGTCGTCAAGTGGATCTCTAGGAAACTCCTAATAACTGCAATTATTGGAAGGAACTGTGTGCAAGTCCTACAATGTGCTCCCAATTCCATACAATCTTGTTTGCATCTCTTGCACTTCATCAAATAGTCATTGCTCCTTAGGCTCTACATCCTTTTTTGCTAGGCTTCACCCATACTCAAGTGTCTTGTGATCAATGAGATAAAAAACACTATGCATTGCACCAAGCATCTTTGCTTACATAGAAGTAAGTCTGGGTCCCTCTTAGAGAGTCAATAAAGCCATATGTGGACCAATTCCTTTCAGCAACAGAGGAACTAGAAACTTATGAGAATACACTAATGCCAAGTGTGTGTAGTGATCCTTGAGGTCGATATATTTACCACCAACTAATTTGTAATGCCCATTTCTGATATCCTCATAAAATAAGCAATTTTTTATGTTTTCTGATTTATGCAAACTGTTTAAGTACCGAAAATTGAACATAGGATAGCTAACACTGATAACAATTACAAGATCTTTGCACATCAATTATTATTGCAGCATATTGAAATATTCAACAATATTTGACACTTGACAAACAACAAATAAAGGGCTGCAATGAGAACTTCAAGCAACCGTATGACCATAGAGATTGTACAGCGGTTGCAGCAAAGACTTCCTAGTTACACAGTGATATCTTCAAAACTGATGTGGCATAAATTACCAGGAGGTATGGTGGACCTCTATAATAGATGATACAACAATTTTTTTGGAAGGTATGGGCTCTATGGCACCAAAGACCTGTGATTGATAAGAAAATATAGTACAGCTGGCAAAAGGGTTGTACAACCACTGGAAGATGGTATGATAGAGTCACAACTATCAATATGGCACAACAGTCTGTATAGAGGGTGTGATCTGAAGTTTGAGTTGGTATGAGTTATGACAACTAAAAATGGTGTATGACATCCTTAGAGAATCATATGATGACTTTTCAAATATGCAGGACTGGCTGTAAATAGGTACGACAGGTCATTAGACAGCATAATTAATATTTGCTGCCCAATTGCAAATGCAACTTAGCCTATAAAATATCAACAATGAATCCTTCACACCGCAAATCTAGAACATGTCTGCAAACTTCAACACAATTGGAAAAATCTTCAAAACCAAACTGCAAATGGAAAATGCCTTATATCTTTCAGCACCAATGCAATCCCTGGATAGAATTGCCACAAAAAAACAAGAGGGTTTTCATCCTCCAAATTTTCTGCACACCAACGGGTTTTTGTCCTCAGGAAAAAAGATGATCACAACTACTCAACTCAAAGAAAAATTGTTTGATAACAATAATAATGGATGCCCTTTTCCGTGCCAAACTCTTCTCTTTATACTCACTCTTTTAGTTTTTCTTTCCCTGCCAAATAGTTCCTCCAATGTAATAAACATTTTATTAGGCCCACATTACTATAATAATAATAATAATACATAAGTTGTCATTTTTAACAATGTTATAAAATAAAGTTATTGGGACAACTTAAAATAAAGTTATTAAATTATTTCCCTAACTTTATCTCTTAGCCTACGGGAAATAAGAAATAGGCTATGAGTATCACAAATATTTTAATTCCAAAGAGGGGACATGATAGTCTGCTCTTCCCCAAATTGCTTGACTTCAAGTAATTGTAGATTTGGATGCTCAATTATCTTTGCATCCTCCAATGTAGCATCTTCAGTTGGCAGATTTTTTCATCATGCTAGATATTCTATTATGACCTTGTTCCTCTATTTCTTTTGTGTGTGTACAATGACAGCTTTTGGAACCAATATCAACTTTCTTTCATCATCCAGAGGAGACAACTCTATTGAAGGTGTGATCTGTTGTCTAAGTGTCTATTTGAGGCATGAAATATGAAACACATTGTGGATCCTACTATGTTTTGGCAACTCAATTTCATAAGAAACCTCTCCAATTCTCCTCAAGATCGTATAGGACCTGTAAAACTTGGGTTTAAGTTTCTTAGCTCCTTTTTTTGATGGAAGATTTCTTGTATGGCCGCAACCTTAGGAAAACTAAGTCGCCAACCTCAAATGGCCCCTCTATGTGGTTCTAATTTGTATAGAATTTTGGTTGATTTTGAGCTTTTTGGAGGTGATTTGTGAGTACTCTCAACACATATTAACTATACTTAACCAAATCACTAGTTGTTTGCACTCTGCTATTAGTGAACACTAAATCAACAAGGCTCAAAACATCATGACTGTATAGTGCAATAAATGGAGACATACCAATAGAAATATGCTAAAAAGTGTTATAATAATATTTTCCCAAGTACAACCATATAATCCAAGCTGATTTCTGCTTTGAAACATAGTTCCTCAAATACTCCTCAACCTATATATTCTCTATTTTTGTTTATCCATTTTTTGATGATGATAGTTGATGTCTGGAGCGAGTTCTATACTTGTCAAATGATTTTTTTTGCCAAAAAGCACTGAGAAATCTGCTGTCCGTATTACTTATAATATTTTTGGGCAATGTATGTAGACTAAATACTTCCTTGAAAAATAAATTGGTCACTTGTGGGGCCTTGAATTCTGAAGAAATAGCAAAGAAGTGCACATACTTAGTTATCCTATCCACAACAACATAAATGCAATAGTTTCCTTGTACCTTGGATAAGCTTGTAATGAAGTCCATAGATATTCTTTCCCACTTTTGATAAAGAATAGGCTATAGGCAAAGGCTGTAACAATCTCACAAGAAAAGTGTGCTTTGTTTTGTTTTGCGGACAAACAATGCATTCTTTGATATGTTTGAGGACATCTTCTTTAAGTCCTTTCCAATAAAATCTCTCCTTGAAATGTCTATGTGTCTTGTAATATCCTGCACTAATGGTGTATGATGGAAGACTCTTAAAAACTTTTCCTTTATCTTAGATTTTGGAATCAAGAAAATTATGTCCTTATGGAGGATGTTGGCACCCCATTTCAATTGTGTTCTTTTTGCCTAAGTCATGCGCACCCCTTATGCAGTTTGGTTTTGTTTAGCCCATCATAGATAAATGATCTGAGATAGTCCCAAATGGGTCTCACTTGGTCAAGGTTCACATAAGTGTTGTTTTCTACCATCCCCACATGCCTATAATGTTGTTGGATGTTGCAAAGGTTCCAAAAAATGTTTAAGTGCAAAAGTTGTATGCTAAATTTCTTAGTGTTAATAGGTTTTTGGACTTTTGGAATTCCCCTTCTAGGCATGCTATTTGGCCCAAGTTCGATTTTCGCTTTATCTTTGTTGGGATATTGGTCTTATCCATCCATGCATTGCATCATCCCTTTCCATGTATTCATCCCTTTCCCTTGTTGGGCCATTGAGTTTCCTCTTCTTGACATGCTTTCCTTTCGACCCTTGATTCCTTGACTCTTGACCATTAGCACTAAGTTACTTTCATTGGAATTGGACTTTTGACTTTCCCCATCCTTGGGTTCCTATCATGAGGTATGCTTGAATCCCAGTTCCCGACACTCCAAAGCTTTGTTACCTCTTCGGGATTGCATATCCAAACTTCCCTTTCTTTGCATATCTTAGGGGATGAGTTCCTTGTCATCTTTGTCTCTCGATCCTCGACTCCCTGATAGTGGTGTTAGTTTTGAGTCACCCTGAACCTCGACAATGCAAAAGGTCACTTGAATCTTAGATGTGAAAGAAAGCAAAAAAAGACTAAGTATTGGTGTCGAACCTTTTGAATGTTCAAGAACCTCTTTAACCTCTAACAAGGTTCCATGGAGGCCAAAAGCTCCGACTTGATGACAATGTGTGAATGGGTGTTGGCAACTTCATAGGTTTTGGAAGTTGCCAAATTGTTGAAAAAATGAAACAAAGAGGGATGAAGGAGAAAGTCGCTAAGTGTTAAATGTCGCATGGTTTGTGAGTTCGTGAACCATGTGAAAGTGCGATATAGTTCAAAGGTTTGCCATTTTGCTGACGATGTGACATGGTTCACAAAAAGCGAAAAGCTTTGACATAATAGGTAAAGGGCAAATGTAATGAGTTCTAAATTGTAGAAAGGGCATCTATGACTTTTAGCACTCTGAAACTCTTGAAGCTTGCTCCCACCTACCACCAGTGCATTCTAGATCGCCATTGAAGAACCAATATGATGTGGTGACCTTCTAGATCAGATTTTCCTTTCTGAAAAGGACTATTCATCATTATGGATGCGGATTCACATGCTTCGAATAGCTGAAAAAGGTGAAAACACCAACTATGTTTTTAATGCAACATGTGAAGCTTGGTCACTGTTCCAACAACTATGTAGGTTTTTCCTTAGCACACACTCTAGAAACAATGATGAGGATACTTGTAGATCAAGGAAGAACATTTCCCCATGTTTTTCAATGCATCTAGATGGATTTGCATTATGATTTATGATGTGAGTTAGGGAAAATGCCCCTTGACGGTATGGGTGTTCTTTGCATTGTGCTATCTATGGGTATGCCACATTTATTGCAGATTTGACATTCTTCATGATACAGTAGTAAGAATCAAAATATTTTTCATTTGAAGGATGGAAAGCAAAAGGAACAAGGGAACATAGGAAAGATAAAACTTATGCAACATAATCCTAGTGTTTATAGTTCTTTGGATTTGGGTATAGCATTTTAATATTGTAACGATCAGGGTTTATCCCAAACTTGTAATGAATATTTGTAACCTCTAAAGAGTGAATGATTGAAGGTAGGATCGACAATGATTGAGTGCCTTTGTGGGTATGTTGTGTTGTTTTGATTTTTTTTCTATTTAGTTGGCCAACTCAATGATATTAAAATTCTTATAAAGCTTTTGCAAGGTATCTTCTTAGAACAACAAAGGAAATGCATTAGTATGCTCATAGATTATTAAACAAACTCATTTGTATTCTGCAAATATTTGTTGTCTTGCTAAATGTATGTGTAGAACCGAGTTTGCTTGTACATTTTGAAAGACATAGTCTTTTGTGATATCTTGATTAAGGTATAACCATTGGTTTTAGTTATTACATCTTTTGTATGGGCTTAGAGACTTTGTTGCCCAATGGATAAAGGCATCGGTCTACTACTGGCTCCATCTATTCATCATCCTAACACACTCCAAACAACTTAATATAAACATCTTCTCAATTTGGTTTGATTTAGTGTGTTCTCACTACCATGTTGTTATGTACATAACAACATAAGGTGTTATCAAAAAACACATTCATAACATTTATGTGGTTGATTATTTTCTTCAATAAGGTGTTTGACCCTGAATATTGCAGACTATCATATAGGCATGAAGCGACAACCAAAATATGGGTGCAGTATGCAATGGGTATGGTTTGTGTCAAGGGTAATTGTTTAGTTTCTATGGTGATATCTACTACAACACCTTAGGGAAATTGCAATGTCCCCATCTTTAAAGTCAATATAAAATTAAATTATTAATTTAAGTTGTTGAAATCAGTTGAATTAAAAAGGGACAACTTAAATTAATAATACAAAAGTAACTAAGTTTGAAAAGGCTAAATAAATTAATCCAGTTACTTTTAAAAGTGAATTCTCAAAAAGACAAAATTAGAAGTAAAAAGGCAAAATGAGGAGAATTCGAACAGTCACCAGGAGTTACAAGGAGGAGGTGAATAAAAGAATGGAGGTGCTCATTGTTAGCAGGCTGATTTTGGATTTTGGAACAGGTTTTGTTGGTGAACGTAGTTCACAGCCTTTCTTGAGGTGGGGAGACCTCTAAAAGAAGAACACCTTCGATGTTGAAAGATGTTTCATGGGTGTTGATAGCTGACAATCCTATTTCAGGGGCTGTGCTAGTGCTTTAATAGTATGGTTTAATTGAAGTCTTTTTAAAGACAAACTTTGTTTTTCAGTCTGCTATCAAATTGAGAATTTGCATATTATTTCTAAGTCTGCCCGAGTTTGAAGAATTGCTGAGTTTCAGTATTAAATAATTGTTATGCCATACTTAGGCAAATGCCAAAGGAATACAAGTACAAACGACCACCTCTACATTCGGTAGCTTTCAAATGGGCGAACTCAAGGAACCTGTGGTCATCTCTAAGGGGATACAAGAGGATATTATTTGTTGGTTATAAGCTTTAAGTCCGAATATTCCCAGACTTTGTGCCAGAAAAAAGAATTTATGGTGTTATTTTTTGAGCTGCCGCTTAGATGAATTGAGCCTTGTGGTTGTTGTTGCATTGTTGATAAATTAAGATTTGCTGAGTGAAACGGTTTAATTATTGTTCAAGTAAAATTAAATCAATTATGCCTTCAATAAGGTCATCGCTAATGAGGAGGAGCCATGCGAGTTTGAAGTTGCCATTCATTCTTGATAAGGCAAAGTATTGTGGAAGGAATATCGGTTGCAGCTTGGTTAGAGTTTAGCTTTAGACAGTAGTCTTGGTGCCATTTAATGTTAGAAGGAATCGAAGACCAAGATTTCAGGAGCTTTATGAAGTTGGAATTGAGTCGATGTAGAAGAAACGTTTTATTTAAGCCACTGCCAAAGAGACAAGGATTTGCGAATGGAGCTATCGAGCTATTCTTCCCATCAGTTGCAAGATATGTATGGTCGGAGACAATAAGGTAGGCTTTGAAATATATTCGCTACTAGTAATCCGACCAAGGAGCCGTAACATCTCAGAAAGTGCCGTTTCATCTTTGAAGAAGCCGAACTCTTGTATAACCTTCTAGGAAGAATTTGATAATAAAAAAATAATAATAGTCGTATGGTGGAATATCAAGGGACGTCATTGGAGTTGATCAAGAAATTTATTAATTCAGGCATATGCGATAGTGTCAAGGAATCCGGCTTTTGAATTTCAAGTCAGTATTAATTCTGGGAAAATTCGTGGATTTATAAGGAATTGCATATTTAATTAATCTTGATGTCGCCATTGCACAGGAGTCTAGATTAGGACACATCAATGAAAAAGACACATCAATGAAATTGCCGTGAGTCACTATAGCCTAGAATATTTGCATTAGTTTAATTAAGGAATTGTCACCTTTAGGGAGCCTCAATATAGAGAATCGAATACTTACTAGTTGCTGAGGATGCAATAAAATTCTAAATAATTACCAACCTGCCGCACCTTTATGAGTATGCATTGTTCAAGATAACGAGAGTATAAGAAGCTGCATCTGCATTTCTCAGGTCAGAATGAATGTATTTTTGTGTATACAAGAGATAATATAATGTTGAATTCTATTTGGAAATTATACTCTATTATTGATGCTGAAGCTAGTCAACTCCTTGCCTTGTTGATAAGTTCCTTGTATTAACTAGAATTTTTTGAAATATTTATATGAATGTTCTACATCAAGACAATCATTATCTATTTGAGTCAATTTGCAAATTAAATGCAAGAGGGGTACTCGGTTAACTGTTTGACGAAATGCTTGAGCAACCTAGTTGAAGGAGATTGAAAAAAAATTATATGTAAACAAGGGCAGCTCCTTACATTGGTATCAGAGCAAGTGTATCCTACCATCCTAGTGGGTTGTGTGAATGATCCATTGACAGTTTGAAGCATGGCAAGCAAAGATAGAAAATGGTTGGCCGGATTACTCTATGAATCGGGTAGTAAGCTTAGTAACCCATTTCAATCAAAAAATGATGCTTTGGCCACATTGACAAGTGTAGAAGAATGTTTGATCATTATTGAATAGTCACCTTCTAGCGTATTGTAGATTGCTCTTGTACCTGCAATGACTTCTTTGGGTCAGCATAGATGGTTGAGACATAAAGATGATGAGGTCAGGTTGTTGGTCACTTCTTGTTTGAACGAGTCATAAGAATATTGGCACCTCAAGTACTTTATGATGACGAAACAATGAAAGAGGTAATTCAATTAATGGTGGATAGCTTCCAGGGCTTGGGTGATGTCAAAAATCGTCATTTTTCTACAAGACTTGCAATACTCAAAACTTTTGCAAATATCAGATTGAGTAAACCTTATGCTAGACTTTGAAATGCATGACTTGATCTATAACATGTTTTACTATTTCCTTGCTACAATCAGAGAAGAACTTAATGATGATATTATTGCAGCTATGCAAACTATTATAGTTCAAACTATCAATGAAAGTGTTGTTATTTTTCAGCCTATCATAATTTTGTTATTGACTGTCCTGAAGAAAGAATGGGTCACTTCTTCAGCTGCTTGTGAGTTGGTCAATAGTGTGTTCAAACAATGTGAGGCAAAGCTGAAACCTTTTTGGGTTAATGAAGAACAAGTGGAAGAAAAAGAAATCGCAACAGTTGATGAAATTTCTTCTGAGGGTGTAATAAAGGTAGCTGATGTTGAGAGCTGTGTTATTGAAGAGAAATCAGAAATATTGCTGCATGAAGTTGAGAATGATCCTTTGCCCAATGAGTCATATGATTTGAAGGAAAAGATGAAGGTTACCGAAGATATGATTGTTGCAGCCCTATCACTTTTTGATCATATACACAATGTCATTGAAGATCTCTTTTGGAAGGCTCAAATTGTGGAGAGGAAAGAAAAAGTTGCAAGTGGAGTCATGCCTAATTAATTGTACACTATTAGAGAAGCATTGGAAACAATGAAAATAGAGTATGTGCAATTGCTTAAGGACAGGGATCTAGCTGTGAAGTATGCCAAAGACAAGGAAAAAGAGGCTGATGATCTTTGCTTACAATTAAGTATGGCTCACTTTTCTTTAAGCAAAACAGAAAATTTCAGTTTTTGTGCAACTACATCCAAGGAACAAGGAAGTGAAACAAGGAAAATGGAGATCAAACAAATTGTTGAAGGGATTGATGAGTTCCATGTAGATGAAATGTTGCATAATGATTCTGGTACTCATCATTTTAGAGAGGTTCAACATGATGATAGAATTGGGAACCTACATCTTGAATATGAATTTTTGAATTTCGAGGGTCAATTTCCATATGAAGATGCACATTGTAGCCATTTTATAATAGGCATAGCAAGTAGTGAAGGCAACTTTCAGCGTGCTACACTTTAAGAATCAGTAGGTATTGATGAGAATTTGGAATTGGAAGAAGGTATGCATGAGACATACAAAGACACCATTGAAAATGATGGAGAAAATGTGGATTCTATGAGAGTTAGCAGCAGTCAATTGTCTTTGTATGAGTGTGATTTGCTTCATGAATTTGATGTTAATGTTGAACATCTTGAATTGGATGAAATTCAACCCAATTCTAGTGCTATGTTTGATGAAGAATACAAGGTATGGGATCCAGGTAAAACTCAAGACTCTATTTCATGGATGGGTTATAGGAAAAATTTCAGTTTTGTAGCTGTTGTTCATTTCTTAATCAGCCAACACATAAAATGTGTTATTAGCATACAAGTGGCTTGGTTAGAATATTCAGTCAATGAGGGGTTTGTGTATCAGTGGGATTTCAGTTTGGTGCCAGAGGTTGCTTGTTTTGTAGTATCATAGGTGTGCCGAGTTCAGATTTGGTATGAAGGGTTGATTGTTTTTATCAGAGTGGCACAACGACAGCATGGTGATTCCTTTAGGAGATTGGTTTGGGATCCTAGAATAACAGATGGTTTCGGGTTGTCTCAAACAGGTGGTTCGTGGTTGTGCTGACATTGCTTGAGGACAAGCAATATTTGAGAAGGGTGGACTATAATGTTTCCATCTTTAAAGTCAACATAAAGTTAAATTATTAATTTAAGTTGTCGAAATCAGTTGAATTAAAAAGGGACAACTTAAATTAATAATACAAAAGTAACTAAGCTTGAAAAGGCTAAATAAATTAATCAAGTTACTTTTAAAAGTGAATTCTCAAAAAGACAAAATTAGAAGTAAAAAGGAAAATGAGGAGAATTTGAATAGTCACCAGGAATTACAAGGAGGAGGTGAGTAAAAAAATGGAGGAGCTCATTGTTAGCAAGCTGATTTTGGATTTTGGAACAGGTTTTGTTGGTGAACATAGTTCATAGCCTTTCTTGAGGTGGGGAGACCTCTGAAAGAAGAATACCTTCAATGCTGAAAGATGTTTCTTGGGTGTTGATAGCTAATAGTCCTATTTCAGGGGTTGTGCTAGTGCTTTAACAATATGGTTTAATTGAAGTCTTTTTAAAGACAAACTTGGTTTTTCAGTCTGCTATCAAATTGAGAATTTGCATATTATATTTGAGTCTAACTAAGTTTGAAGAATTGTTGAGTTTCATTATTAAATAATTGTTATCCCATACTTAGGCAAATGCCAAAGGAATAAAAGTGCAGACGACCACGTCTATATTCTGTACCGTTCAAACAGGCTGACTCAAGGAACCTGTGGTCGTCACTATGGGGATACAAGAGGATATTATTTGTTGGTTATAAGCTTTAAGTCCGAATATTCCCAAACTCTGTGCTAGAAAAAATAATTTATGGTGTTATTTTTTGAGTTTCCATTTAGATGAATTGAGCCTTGTGGTTGTCGTTGCATTGTTGATAAATTAAGATTTGTTGAGTGAAACGGTTTAATAATTGTTGAAGTAAAATTAAATTAATTTTGCCTTCAATAATGTCACCACTAATGAGGAGGAGCCATGTGGGTTTGAAGTTGCCATTCATTCTTGATAAGGCAGAGTATTGTGGAAGGAATATCGGTTGCAGCTTGGTCAAAGTTTGCTAGCTTCAAATGGGAGTCTTGGTGCCATTTAATGTTAGAAGGAATTGAAGACCAAGATTTCAAGAGCTTTATGAAGTTGGAATTGAATCGATGTGGAAGAAACGTTTTAATTAAGCCATTGCCAAAGAGACAAGGATTTGTGAATGGAGCCATCAAGCTACTCTTCCCATCAATTGCAAGATATGTATGGTCAGAGACAATAAGGTAGGCTTCGAAGTGTATTCGATACTGACAGTCCGACTAAGGAGCCGTGACATCTCAGAAAGTGACGTTTCATCTTTGAAGAAGCCGAACTCTTGTATGATCTTCTAGGAAGGATTTGATAATAAAAAATAATAATAGTCGCATGGTGGAATATCAAGGGATGTCACCGGAGTTGATCAAGAAATTTATTAATTCAGGCATATGTGATAGTGTCAAGAAATCCGGCTTTTGAATTTCAAGTCAGTATTAATTCTGGGAAGATTTGTGGATTTATAAGGAATTGCATATTGAATTAATCTCGATGCCGCCTTTGCACACGATTCTGGATAAAGACACGTCAATGAAATTGCTGTTAGTCACTATAGCCTGGAATATTTGCATCGGTTTAATTAAGGAGTCATCACTTTAAGGGAACCTCATTATAGAGAATTGAATGTTTACTAGGTGCTGAGGATGCACTAAATAATTACCAGCCTGTCGCATCTTTATGAGTATGCACTGTTCAAGATAACGAGAGTATAAGAAGCTGCATCTGCATTTCTCAGGTCAGAATGAATGTATTTCTTTGTATACAAGAGATAATATAATGTTGAATTCTATTTGGAAATTATACTGTGTTATTAATGCTGAAGCTAGTCAACTCCTTGCCTTGTTGATAAGTTCCTTGTATTAACTGAAATTTTATGAAATATCTATATGAATGTTCTGCATTAAGACAATCATTATCTATTCGAGTGAATTTGCAAATTAAACCCAAGAGGAGTACTCAGTTAACTGTTTGACGAAATGCTTGAGCAACCTAGTTGAAGGAAATTGAAAAAAAATTATATGTAAACAAGGGAAGCTCCTTACAGAAATCCCCCTTAATTTAGCTGAAGAAAAAGTGAAGAAGGTCCTACCCATCTCAATAAATGGTCCTTAGTTGCCCAACTTGAATATAGGTTTTGCAGTTTTCTTCCAGGTTTGACACTCCTGATACTGTGGAGACTATCCAGCCTTTGGGATTTGGGACCTAAAACTTAGATCACCAATAAAGGATAAGATTATTTGTCACTAAATACTTGTCATCCTTCACTTTCCCATCAATGAGATTAGTAGCAAATGCATTTTTAGCATATCCTGCAATAATGGCAGCCTTCCAATTAGCTGTAATAATAGGAATGAAGCATAAAGAAGGCTTCTTGGAAAGTACATCAGCTATTACATTCTTTTTCCCTTTCATGTATTCTATGTCAAAATCATAGGCTTAGAGCTTGCTTACTCACTTTTGTTGTCTTTATTTCAAGTCTCATTGGCCCAAATAGAATTTCAAACTGTTATGATTTGTCTTTACCACAAATCTCCCACAAACTAGGTATTGTCTAAACTTTTCCAAGACATGCACGATGACCGGCATCTATTTGTCATAAATAGAAAATCCTTTTTTTGGCTCTTCTGACTTCCTAGTTTCAAAAGCTATCGGATGCCCCTTTTGAGTCAACAGAACTCTAGTTCCTTCACTTGACACATTACATTCTACAACAAATGGAGGCAAGAAATCTGATATTGTAATAACCCCACTCTTGGGCAATTATAGGTAAGTTTAAATTAAAGATTTAAAATTATCAGTTTTGGCTTACTCCCATACAGCTGTGACAACGCTTCTATGATTATAGAAAGGGAATGATTTGGTTCTACATGGCAGTGCTTTTATATGATTTATTTGTTAAGAAGATTTACTTGGTATATGATTAATAGAGGCAATCAGCAATTATATATATTACTATCAGCAACTATATATATAAATCGCACAAGTATATATGGACTTCATACAGCAGTGATATTGGTTCAGAATTAATAGGCAGAGATCAGTATTTGGAAGCAGCGATCAAAGATCATATTAAAGACATTGATTTAATCACATGAGACAGCAATTAAAAGATGACAAAATGCAGCGAATGATTTTTAAAAAAGTAAATGAAACAAAAGAAGAAAAGGACAAAATTCCATATGAGACAAAAGTCATATGAGACAAAAATGAGTAAGACAAAATAATTAGGCAGCAATGACTTAATTCAAAACAAAAAGGAGCAGTGATAAAGTAAATAAAGGCAGCGATGAACATATCTCCAAAAAGCAGCGATTAATTAATGTTAATATATTAAGAACAACAATTAACTATAATCTGAAAGGCAGCGATCATATAAGATATTGAATGGTTCTTTAATAAGCAGCGCTGGAATAAATGCTAAGGATTCCCTTGTTAACAAAGGACATACCCATTCAAAGGGTTATCTATTTACTAAAAGATGCCTCCCTTCACATAGAGGCATATGCATATAAATAGACATTGTGGATGGTGGCAAGAAGGTATGGATGAAGGGCAGATACATACTTCTATTACCAGAAGATCTAAGGAGCTCATTAAGGAGCAAAGACCAGTTTTATGGATGCATGAATCAATAGACTAAATCTGAAACAGCATCAAAGACCGAGTTGCATGTTTTGAAAGAAGTTTAATCAGAAATAGCAATCAGCAATGGGCCCCATCAATTGCATAAATTTAAAGGATTATATCTGAAACAGCAGACCTATATTTCGCCCAATTTTCAGTCTTAAATCACTTATTATTTCGGAATCATTTCAAGATTAATATTAAGGACATAATCATAGTTCCACGGGGACGCGTCCCCCTCAAAAAGGTGTCTGTCTCGGAGACGGGGACGTTTCCGAGATGCGGGGACGTCAGGGAAACGTCCCCCTGCCGTTCCCCCCCCGTCTCCCCGTCCCTCCGCCGTTCCCTGGACGTTTCCTTCACAGGGAGTCTTCTGCGCGTCTTGGAGTCTTTTCGGCATCTCCAAGTTTCCCACGTCCCCCTATTAAAATAATGATTTTTTGTAAGAAATTCAAAAAATAAACTTTATCATAAAATTTTAAAATAATTAAATTTAAAGTTTAAAGTTTTAATATTATATTATTATTAGTTATTTGATATTAACTTATTATAAATTAAAATATAATATATTATATTATTAAAATTTTATGACTTACTCTAAAGTCAAGTCTAAATCAATTTTTTTTGTTTCAACTGATTTTTCATTTCCGTGTGCCTCTGTGCAATTGCGCCTGGTGTGAGTGAGAATCTGAGCCCTGAGAAGGAAGCCGAAGAACTCAAACTGAGAAGTGAGAACTGATTCAAGTTTTCAACCGAACCAGGAGAGCTAAGTTGTGCGTCAGGAGACTCAGGACCACTAGGTATTTGATTTAGGTTTTTAATATTTTATTTAAAAATAAATAAATTCATTTTGTTATGCCCGACCCGACACACGAGCAAGGGCATTGCAGTCTTGGACTGCGGTGAACTGTTGACGGGATGCCTCAAAGGGATGTCAGTTCATGGAATGCGAGGACAGTTCACCTCTTTGAGGCATTTGTTCCACAGTCGTTGCGTAATTTTTTTCAATTTTTTTTTATCAAACAGTTCACTTGCCTGTGCTTCCACATTTTCTGATTTTCATGAAGTTCCATGTAATACCAAAGACTCTTTAACTTCTATGAAAATTGAAAGCATTCATATCACTGTAAAAGCTGCATGTGAAACTTTCATCCCCTGCAAGATTCTTACTCTCATTGACTACATGATCTTTCTCCATTATCTTAACCACTGTATCTAAAAGCTATATTTGGTAATTATCTGTTGTGCTTTCAACTTAGCCTTATATGACATGCACATAATGCATGAAAATGTGGAAGCACAGGCAACTTTAAACTCTAAAATTTACTTATTCGGTTATTCCTTAGGCTTTTACAGTTATACATCTTTTTATAACTAATTTTTCAAGTACTATATGTATTTCAGCACACCACTCCCCCGCCGCCCCCCCACCGCCGTCCCCTCACTACCCCCAAACTTAGGCCCCTCGCCCCCGCGCCTCCGAAACCCGTCCCCTGTCGTCCCCCCATCCCTGTCCCCGAAACTCGGTGGAACTATGGACATAATCCTTATTATTATCTATACTTGTCAATATACTTAATTTCTTCAATAATCAAGCTAGTGTAAAACATTTAAGTACTCTTTAATTAGATCAAGTACATCAATTTTATCATTACTCAAAAGATATTACTACTTGTCATCTTTGATATCTTATATATTAAAACTAAGGCAAATTTAAGGATAAATTTATAAGGGGACATTACAGATATAGCAAGTATAGGACACGAGCTCATGACCTCCTTAAGTTTATCAAAATCTCTCCTTTTGATTTTGACCATGCAAGAGCTCCTTTCTTAGTCCTAATATATGTTTAGGGTGTTGTAAGTTATGAAAGACACTTAATGTTGTATGCAAAACAAATTTTTTGCTTCATTAAGGCATTTTGATTAAAATGGTCTAAATCTTGTAAAATTGTCGTCAAAAGTCAGTTTTAGGTCAAACGAAGCATGGGCTTTTTTGTGGGTTTACTATCTAGAAGATACTGGCAAAATTTGAAAATTTTGAAAATTAGGGTTTTCGGATCCCTATTTTTGAGAAAAACCCTAAAAAATAGGATCTCTCCAGAATTGGCTGAAAATAATTTTGATTGGCTTATTTCATGTCACGATCACATTGGTGAAGTCAGAATCAAGAAAAGTCAGTTGAGCTTTGGTGGGTTGTTTTCACTTTTTTAGGAGAAAAGTTAGGACCTTTGAGGTCGTCAATGGCAGTTGGCCAGTACCAGGTGTCGAAATCTAAGCCTCAAATTCTTCAGTGAAGATTCTATGGCGAAAGATGCTGAAAAAGATGCTTCGTGACGGAGGGGATTTTCAAATGGTGAAAAATGTAAAAAATATTGTAAGTTTGGAAAAGCTTGTCTTTGCTACGAAGGAGATACCTTCGCAGTCAACACCCAAGTCAACTTTGTAGTGTCCACACATGTAAAATGGTGAATACAGTCACCTACTCACGTCAGCGACAACAATGCTTCAACACAGTCAACATAGCAAGCGATATGATGTTCGTGAAGTGCGAAAGAGGTGAATTTATCTAAAAATCACCAACTTTGGAGCCAATTGCGCCCTTGCAAGCCAGGGGCACCCTTGAATTTGAAGGCCTAAATGCAGTTGTCAATGCTTACAAAGACAATCATCTTTTTCGGATTTCTGTTAGCTATCCAGCAAGTCATCAAGCGAATCCATCAAATTTGCGAAACTCTGGTAAATGGTGACAAAGGCAGAAGACACGGGAGGCAATGAATGTCAAAGATGGCAGTTAAGTTACAAAAATTGCGCCCCTGTAGCCCAGGGGTGCCCAAGAATAAAATCTATTAGATGTCACTTTTTGTAGTAACCGTCTCCAGGTGATCTCTTTAGATTCAGCTCAGCTTCGCAACGCATTTGTTCGCCAGTCCATGCAACATATCAAATGGAAGCAACAGTTGATCTAGTGAGCACATAAAATGAAGGAGAAAATGAAAGTCAAAAGTACAAAATGTACCTTTGCAGGCCAGGGGCGCCTAGCTTTTTGGTCATTCAGATGAGATAATTTGCAGCTGTCTTCTTCAAGAGATCTACTCAGAATCCTTCTAGCTATGCAATGAATCCAACAACTAGCTCTTGGGACTTCTCAAACCCCTGTAAATGAAGATTAAGCGTAAAACATTGGAGGCGAAGGCAAGTTGAAAAACATGATAATTTGGCTGTCAGAGAAAGTGCACCTTCTTTGGAAAAGGTTCCCAACTTTTTGGGGCCTTAGATGCAGTCTTCTGACTTCACAGCTCCTAGGATCATATCTTCAGAGTTGTTCAATCTTCGTGATGAGATCATTAGCACGAACATCGGAGCAGTCCAGCTCTTGACATCAAGGAACAAACTGGACCATTTCGTTGAAAGATACAAGTTGCAAAATGTATCTCAAAAGGTCAATTGCGCCTCTGCAAGCCAAGGGTGCCATTGAATTTAAGCACTTTAAATCAACTTTTAGGCGTTGCAAAACCAGTCATTCTCTCCAGAATTGAATTGGTTTTCCATTCGATACCTTGGCGTGTTCGCGGGAGTTGTCAGTCACCGACAGTTGCAGATTGAAGCACGGAGGGTCAAATTGATGAGACTGAAAAGGCATTCAAAAAATGACTAAGTCTGGTGAAAAAGGCACCCTTTTGGGAAAAGGCGCCCAAAATTTGAAGGCATCAGATTCAATTTTTAGCACTTGCAGCTCCCAACATCTTTTCAGCTTTGATCCAGCTCCGTGATGAATCTGTCAGGTAAGCTTCAGGATCAACTGGGCATCCAAAATTCAGGGTCAAATAGTGGCAGTTTGTCACAACGGAAATTGAAAATCTTTAAAAATTTTCTTTCTAAAACTTGGGTGCCAAAAATCAAAGTTTGACCATTTAACTTTTAGTTGTGATTTTTGCATGCTATCTCTTGCATATGGTGTCCTAAATTAAGAGGAAGACTTCAGTTTGCGACGCATGCACGAGGATTAACTCAATTAGGGTTGGCGCACCTACCTAACTGACACGACCACCTCCAAAATACTTATTTATTCAAGCATAGGCATCACAACTTCATTATTTCTTGTAGGTTGAAGCTAAAATCAGCTATAGCTCTCCAACAACTTTTGAAGGATCAAACGAAGGCCATTTTTAGTGTTGTTTGAAGTTCTTCGTTCAGGTGGCACAAAGGAATATTCTTGGATGCTTCATATTTTCCAGCAGATTCTTGGCAGACGTCATCAGATTAGGTAGAAGGAGGCGATTTTCTTGAAGATTGACAGAGGCAGAATATAATTTCTATCTTCTCCCTCTCACATTTCTTCTATCCATGTCTTAGGTTTTCTCTCGCATGTCGAAGTAAACGATAGTATTTCACAATTTTGGTCATTTGGGTTTGTTTAGAACAGTGTTGGCGACAAAACCCACGTGCCAACTTTTTTCGGCAAAAGTGCCCCGTTGCCCCCTATTTTTAGGGTTTTTGAAAAAAGTCAACATTTCAAAAAATGGAGTATCTAGGTTTAATCAGCTCACATGCGCCAATGAAAACCCATATGCCAATTTTTTTTGAGAAAAAATGCCCCTAGTGCCCCTACAGCCCCTGCAGCTTCTATTACCAAAAGGCTCTTGCATGCTTAAGGAAAAGTTAGTTTTTCAAATTTCTAATGTTGTGGGTTTGCGTAGAAATATTTTCTCTACAAAACCCATGTCTCAATCTTTCGTAAAAACTGCACCTTACCAGGGTATTTTTAGCCTCGTCAGAAAGCTATTTTTAGCCTTTCTAGAAAAGTTGTTAGAACATATCCGTGTTTACAGTCAACACTCTGGTTTTTCAGTATGCAGTTCACTCAGACTGAATTCAAGACCAAATCGGTCTTGATTCACGATTTCATTAGAACAGTTGAAAGAGACTTGCATCAAGTGGATCCAAAGGTTAACTTGAACGCTTCAAAAATAGACCAAATCACACTTCAGAATCTTGAGCAATCTGGGTTACTTGAAGCGGCCTCATTTCCCATCTCAACACAGTGTATAGAGGTCGCAATTGCTTGTGTAAGGCATTACAACCCTATTGCACGAGAAATTAAATTAGTGGATAGGCGAATGATAAGCAGTCTCAAGCCCAAAGATGTCGAGAAGTGCTTCGGTATTCCTCCAAGTACAAGTAATTTGGTCATATCCATGGAGAAGTGTGAAGACGCGTTCAATTCTGAAATGGAAAAATGTCAGAGAAGGATGGTAGAGAGATGGCTCAAACAGAAAAGGACTACTTTGCCAAAGAATGTGGGTCGCAGAGAGTTTAGAGATGAATACATGGTTATGATCACCCTACTCAACCGTGTCACCGGTCAGTCAGATGCCAACAAGTTTCAGCCTTGGATGTATTACATCATGGCTCAACTTGTCAATAATAAGGAACACTATGACTGAGCTTCTTTGATCAGCAACATTCTCCACAAACAAATGATCAGTTTCTTGGTTGCTCACGAGTTTCACATGTGTTCATACCTTGTGTATTTGATTGCCTTCCAAGGCCAGTTTAGAGGGTTGAATACTATGGGAATTCTAAGTGTACAAAAAGTTCATCAGTACTACTCGTAGCTTGAATTCACACAAGCAGAGCGACACTTTAAGTGGGTGCATGAATCATTCCTAATGTACACAGTGAGGAATCTTGATCGTGAGCTACATGTGCATATTTCAGCAGAAGCCAAATCAATGATGGTAGATTGGGCAGATTGGTTCATCGAGTTCTCTACTTTTACCTACATCCGCGTGTATGGGTACTCGGGTCATCCAGCCATGTTACTCCGTTATCCATCAGATAAGGTGGTCTTCATGGAGTTTCTACGACAATTGCACGAAGTTTACTCCTATCTGCGCATTAAATGCAAGATAGTTGCCTCTTTTCCATTATAGATGGGGATTTACAGGTGCAGGTCAACAGCTGACGCCAAGGCTATGAGCCATGAGATGACAAAACTTAACCTTAAGTATCTCATTGGAAGGCGCTGATATGACTATTGGGGTCACTTTTCAGCACGCCTTGGTGGTCGTTCTTCACATAAACCTTCTATGGAAGACTATTGGTCTAACTATGAGGATGAGTTTGAAGTGCGAAGGGGCAACTACAACAGGTTCACCCTTTCACAGATTGCTGATTTCATGTTAGATGCTATGGAAGGGTTATCATATGATGATGGGGATGTCACACTTCCTCAGTTCTTTGAAAGATCAAGTTGACACACAGTTGCTTCTAGCAGTTGATTGGTACGCAAGAGAAAGCACATCCGTTAAGGAAAGATCAAGCAGAGTTGTGAGAAACAACATACTTTACTTGGATACCAAGAGGATGAGGAAGACAGCCATGCCAAACACAGAGCCGCCATCGGTTATTACTTCACTACCTTCCACGTCAAAATCAAAACCTAGACAAAAGACATGGAGTAACCCTCCAAAAGGAAACATGATGTCAGGACATACAAGAGGAAAAGCACCAGTTGCTGATTTACACCAGCAAGAGCAACATGTAGAGATGGCCCTGGATACAGTTGAGAACGTGCCAGAAACCGAAGCAAAGCCTTCCATTCCGTCACCAACACCACAATAGTCTTCGGTTCACATCAATTTGGAGCTAGACTCGCCACCACGTAGCAATGCTTCAACGCATTCTCACTCATCAGGAGTGCCTAGGTCTAGCACCAATCCTTCCAGCAAGATTAGTCGAGATTCATCTTGGATTGAGAATCTTCTGGGTAGGAAGAGGAGGCAGCCATCCTATCAAATGGATTTTGCAGAATTTGATCATGTCTACCAAGACACGCTAGATAGAAAATGCAAGAAGCAATTCCATGTTGAAAGGAAGGCTGACAAGGAGATCATCATTGAGACCGCCGCACCACCAACTTGGTAAAAGCACATGCCAAGCAGATGTGGATTTCCTTGAAGTTAGGACGGAAAGCATAAATGATTGAACACTACACTATGCTTATCTAAAGTAAACTGAATATGAACATGATAGGATTTATTTTTTGTGGATGAAGCTGTGGTTTTCACTAAACGATGGGCTGCTCAAGCAACATGCCCTCTCCTAAAACAATGTTCCATCCTTTATATTGAAACAACTATTTGGGACCCATTTGCAATACCTTGAAGCACCACCTTCTTTCCTTTTGACTTGAATTTCAGCTCTATGGTTTGGTAGTTTTGAGTGGATTCCTCCAGGGAACGTAACCATTGCACTTCTAAGATCATTTTGGTCTCTCTTGGGCTCACTACATAGAAATCATCATGCACCCCGTATCTTCCTATAGTGATGTCAAGCTGTTGTATCCTTTCCGTGCAAGGGATGGTGAATCCATTTGCAACAATAACATTAAAACCTTCAAAGTATTTTGTTTCTAATCTCCATTTTACTACCAATCCCTCATTTATAAAGCTGTGGGTTGCCCCACTATCAATTAATATTGTAATTTTTTTCCCTTGCAAACTTTGTGAACTTTGAGAGGATGATATCAAAGAGCACTAGAAAGGGTGCAAGGGTCACTCCTAAAGACTTTTTTGTTTCTTTACTTGCAGGTTTTGGTTCATTCACTTTTGTTTCTGGTTCAAATTCCTTTGTTTCTGATTCTTCCTCTAAAATTACCTCTATGTAATGTACTTGTCCTTGCAAGAGAAGCACAATTTCTTTCTTTTGAGTTTATTCTTGGTTTTTTCCTCGTCACTTTGTTCATTGAGGTATTTATGTATGATGAAATGTATTCTTTTGAAATGTTTTATTTTCCGGTCCTAGTGGTGGTCTTAGTGTAGAATTTATTTTTAGTTATTGATATTTCCAAGGTTAAAACCCTCTCAATGGCTTCCTGCGCAGATGGTGGATTAAAAGCCTTAACCACCTTTGAGGGTTTTTGTTAAACCCTCCATGAAAAGAACAGTAGGTCTCCTTTCAAAGACATCAAGCACCGTCACTAATAATCTCTAAAATTTAGCCACATAGTTGTCGATTGTGTTGTATTGTCTCAATTCAGTCAACTATTTGAAATGAATCTCATGGTCCTTCTTGTCAAACCTGCCAGTAAGCCTTTGTCTGAGTTCATCATATGAACTAATCAAATACTGCCCTTGAGTAACCAATACATGGTATGACCACTTGTAAGCTATGCCTTCCAGTTGAAAGGTAGCAAATTTTATAGCTTCTTCTTCATATGTAGGGGTAAGTGAAAGTATGTATCTAGCTTTTGAACCCAAGCACAAGTTCTACATTTGTTTGATCCATCATAAGAGGGGATGGTCAACTTACCTAATTTGAATTGTAGGTGTCTATGAGGTTGATTTGTATATTGTCTCTTTTCATTCTTTTCTTCACTTTACATTTTTAGATCTGAGATATTAGTGAGAGACATTTTTGCAGGGAATGTTGGTCCAAGAGCTTTGTATTTATCAAAGTAGGTTGCAAATCTATCTCCCTCCTGGTTTTGTTGTTCCTCTTCTTTAGGTTCTATTTCTTTGTAAAAACTTAAGTTGGAAAAGCCTAGATGCAAAACCCACAACAGTTTTGTTATTTGTAGCAACAATGGCACTACCTTCACTTGTAGGGGCTTGGGAAGTTCTTGGAGCATTTAAATTCCGCATTGTTCGTAACAACTGTGCCTTAAGATTTGTTATTTGTTGCTAACCCTGACTCATATTGATGAAGGCATTATATTGGATATCAACCTGTTGATCTGTTGGAATCTTCGTACTTTTACCTCCATTTCTATCTCTTCAATTTATTCACCCTTATTTTGAAAAAAATTCCACTCTCTTTGATAAAATCTTATTTCTCTATCACTAGGGTGCATTAAAATTGCTAACTCTAACCCTGCAAGTTGGCAAGATCATTCTTGGATAGTACTGTATTGCCTCTTTTTGATATCTTCATAAAATAAGCAATTTTTATGTTTTCTGATTTTTGCAAACTGTTCGAATATAGAATACTGAACATATAATAGCTAATACTGATAACAATTACTGGATCTTGGCACATCAATTATTATCATTACTGTAGCATACTGAAATATTCAACAATATTTGACACTTGACAAACAAATAAAGGGCTGCAGTCAGAACTTGAAGTAGTTGTATGGCCGTTGGAGGTAAAATTGTATGATGGTTGTAGCAAATACTTCCTAGTCACATTGTCATATCTTCAAAACTGATGTGGCATAAATTACCAAGGAGTACAGTGGACCTCTATAATAGATGATTGAACACCTTTAAGGAAGGTACAGACTCTTTCTAATTTTGTATGGCACCCAAAGACATGTGATTGGTATAAGAAAATATAGTATGATTGGAAACAAGGTTGTATGGCTGCTAAGGATGGTACGGAAGACATAAAACAAGCCATAGCTATCAACAAGGCAAAGCAGTTTGTATAGAGGGTGTGATCTGAAGATTGAGCTATTATGAAAGCTAATAAAGGTGTACGACAGCTTTAGAAAATCATATGATGTAATGGCTCTTGCAACTCTATCCTTAATATAAATACCATTGATATGTTACATACCTTTTTCCTGCTTTTCCTCTTCCTTCTTCCTCCTTTATCATTTTTCTTCACCTCAATTCAGCTTTCAATTTGTTGAACTCTCTTCTTGCTCAACAATGTCTAGGTTTTGTCTCAAATGCATTAGGGATGATCTGGATGTGGCATGAAAATTCAGGTTCTAGGTTACTTTGGTATGGTAATTGCCTCAGAACTAGTACTTGGTTTGGATTCAGTGTAAGGAGACGGATTTGGGGGAAGAATATGGTAACAAAGTTTTTGATTCCCCTTCATATATCCAAGGGTGGCAAACTTGTTTCTAGTTTGATTCCAACAACACCATACCATTCTTAGTCAAAAATTCTTAAATATCAAAATGACATCTATTTTGCTACCAACGTCTGATATCAAGCATTTTGTTGTCTTGGCAATTGTGAGTGTCTTGATTAGGCCATAATTTATAACCTTGTCCTCAAGTGTAGAACTTGGCTCGAAGAAGTGACCTATGAACTGTGAGGTTTGATCCTTCACAACTTTGTTATAATTCACAACATATCTTATATGCTTTTTTATGAGCTCTCCTTCTATCCAAATGCATGAGGTGAAGAATTCACTTGAAATATTGACATTAAAGCCTTCATCCCTTTTGTGCCTCAAAAGATCACCTATATCTCATATGCAAAAACAATTTTGAACTTGGATTGAATAATTTATATGCCCTAAGTTGCAAGTTGTATCCTTAACCCTATGATTCCTTTCATAACGCATTCTATGATACAATTCTTGCAGTGACATAGCATGGAGCAGTAAATTTGAAATATGACCATCCTTTTCATACTTGGGTTGTAACCAAAGTGCTTACCTTCTTTTGCCATAATAGAAATTGTTGAAATATCCTCCACATCTCCATCCTTGTGACTTGAAATTCCCAAATTAGGATCAACCAAAATATTCTCATCAAATGCATGCTTATCAACATAGCTACTTTAAAAATCAATCACATATGGAAGATCGATGATAATTCATGATTTGGCACATCTTCCTCCATCTTGGGCTCTTTGCATTCAACAAATGATGTGTTTTCCTCCTTTGTTTCATCAATAGTTTGTTGACATATGCAATCGTTAGAAGTCAATAAAACATTTTCTTCTAACAAAGCATCCATTCTGTTCCTACATGATGGCTTGTTGCTTCACAATCTTTAGTTTTCACTGTTCTGTCTTCTTTGGCTCATGCATGATCTCTTCTTTGACCACTTCTTGTAGTTTTGATTCTGACTTTTTCTCTTACTTATCAACTCTTTTCTTCTTTCTCTTCTACTATTCTCATGTACTTTAACTCATATCTTTAGATCTCCTTAAACCTATTTGCTTACATTTTGCATTTGTTTTACAAAATCCATCAGATGTTCTATAGAATTTTATTTTTGATTTCTCACTATGATTCACAAGCTAGCAAGATCATTGCTTTGATACCATTGTAATGCCCCTTTTATATAATTTTTGCTATTTTCTGAAACAAACACAACTAGAACAACAACTGAACTTTTAATATAAATGCTGATTACAACTACCAAGTTGGAAACTTCACAGAAATCCTCAAATAATCCTAAATAACACTTAGATCTGATTTGCAATCATTATGACAGCAGCAACAACACTGATTTGATTTAATTCCAGTCTGGAAAAATGAACAATACTGATATACACACTGGAAACAAGTTTCATAATTACAACTTTCCCAAATCAACTCACAAGTGATCAAATGATGAGATTTATGCAATCTGGCTACTGGTAGGGCACTCTAAATGATTTTTCAACACTCCCAAAGTTAGGTACAACACAATAAGTGTCTGATATATAATATAACCCTCTAATGACTGGTATACCACCTTATATGATTGATGTAACCCTCCAAAATGTTGGTACAACACCCTAGATGACTGTGGCAATGCTGGAAATGAATGTTGGCAGCTAGGAAAGGGCGTAGATGTGCTGCACTAGCCTCCAAAGAATTTCCAACTGCAGATCCACTGACAAAAGGTTGTCCAAAGGGCACATTGCCCACAAGAAGAGACTGAAAATAATATAAAATGCTGATCACTGTCTTCCAATATGATTTACCCTTCAAAGTCATGCAAATCATCTCCCAAAATGGCCAACAATGTTGTCAATGCTGGTTGCCTTTAAAATCACACAAATAATGTCGTCAAACAACAACAAACCCTAAAATCTGCAAATAGATAAATATAATGACCTCCCAAAGTGTGGCGCAAGAGGTGGATGATGGAAATCAACTCCAAAACAATGATCTATGATTTTCTTGCAAATATCCTTTCGCTAGAACCTGTGAATGAGCACAAAATCTCCAAATCAGCACACCATGCAACTCCTATGTGAAATTGCCAATGATGGAAAAGGAGGGTTTTTGTCCTCACCTCCAAAATGGAAATCCAAGAGGGTTTTTTCCTTAAAGTTTTCTGAAATCAGCCAAGGGTTTTTGTCCTTGGATAAGTAGAATAAACACATTTCTCAAGTTGCGAAGTGAATGAAATGCCAAAGTGAATGCTAGATACCAAATGAGGCTAGGCACCCTCCTTTTAAACCTTTTCAAAATGGGCCCATGATAAATGTTTTCCCTCCAAAATTTTTAAAAATATTTTTTATAAATAAATGTTTAAAAACACTCTTAGTTAAATAAAATAATATTATAATAGGTTGCCCCTTAAATATAAAATTATTGGACCCAACTTAAAATTATATTAAAAATTATTTCGTTTGCTTTGCTCTTTGGCCTACGGGAAATGGGGATAGGCTAGAGGTCTTTCCCTTGGCGCCATTTCCAAAAAGGGGACATGACAATTGATATGCATCCTTACTATGATTGTTAGTAGTTTAGCTTTGAGTACTAGTTGATGGTAGTGTTTTGGTTTTGGTGGTGTTGTTTTGCATCAAAATCTTTCAAAAAATCTGCTACTTAATATAATATATGTACTTATGTTTTTTGACAAGTGAGTTTTTGATATGCTTCATTCTTATTATTGTGATTGCTTATCCAAGGTGGGCCACCTATTGACAACCCCCGTTTACCAAGAGAAAATATCTTACTAAATATAGAGATCTTAGCAACGAAGATAAAATAGAATGCTTATGATGAAAATATGGGATACATATGGAGCACTATGTGGTTGAATGTTTCATTTGGTAACATACCAATTGTTGAAAATTCCTTTACATGATGAGAAACAGACTTTGTTATTAAAGAACCCTGTAATGTCCCCAATTTTTATGAGTTAGGATATAATTAAATAATTAATTTTAAGTTGTTGAAAAAGATTACATTCAAGGACAACTTAAATTTATTATTTAAATAGTATGCAAAAGTAACTTAACTTTTGGAACAAGTTAAAATAAATTAATCTACTTTCTGGGTGAATTCAAAAAATAATTAAAGTGAAAAAAAGGTAAAACATGAGAATTCAAGAAGTTGGAGGAGTTACAAGGAAGAAGTTGCGGGTTTTGAATTGTTGAAGGACAAATATTTGCTGGTTGAGCAGAGTTCACCGTAGCGATGCAGGAACATCCAGGTCCATGGACAATCGTGCATTGCCCAAAAATACTTGCGTTTTCTTTTTTCTTTTTTTTTGGGTGTGTTGTGGTCGTTTTTGGTGTCTCTCTGCATCTTGTGAGCTCCTTGATTTGATTGGTGAAGGTTTCATGAGCGGATCTTTCACAGTTTGGAAGAGTTAATTATTTTGCGACCTCGGCTAGCAATTTGGTAAAAGTTTTAAATTTTAAAATCCATGAAGGTTTGGGAAAAATCCTTGTGCAAGGGTCCATGGGGTACCATTCCAAGCTTGCACGCCAATTTTCGTCCAAAACGGAGAACTTTGATTTTTCGCCTATCAACATCTGGTACACTCTCTACCCTGTTTTGCAATTACATAATTAATTTTCTCCTAATTCTCATTGCAGGTCCAAGGTGTTATTTACAAACATTAAGTTGGGATAATTGATGCTCACAAGTTGAAATTCTCAAATTTAATTTTTCCAAAAAAATCTATTCATTTGAAATGCTTGTTTAGAGGCTAATTGAACCATTTCCATGTGACCAATTTCAAGCTTTTAAAAGATGCAAATTATAAAATCATTGTATGCAGATTTCAATGCCTATTTAAGGCTATTTTAATAACATTCTGAAAGGAGCTTTTATGGCAGAAAAAGCCACACCCAAAATGGGGTTGTAGTGGCATGGAAAATGGGAATCTTATTGCCCATTTTCTGATTTCATTAAAAACATTTTTAAAGCTGCTGAAGAGTGGGGAAGTGGGGGTTAAGGGTGGCTGTATTAGATTGCAGAAAAATGCTACGTAAGAGCATGGGAGAGGGGAAGAAAAGTAAGGGAAAGAAAAATGAAATGGGGCTGCATGTAAGAAAATGGAGGAGGTTACGTTGAAGCATGAGTTGGGAAAATTTGAGGAGTTAAAAACAAATATACTTTGCTGCACATAAATGGAGGATGGGACGCCAATTATGGAGAGGAACGCTTTCATTTTTGGGGCTGGATAAGGGCAGCAATAACATGAAAATAAAAGATAACAATCTTTAATACACAAGAGCAAGAAAAAGAAGAAGAGGGCAGCATGGGGTTCAAGAGAAAGGTGCAGAAATTTTGGAGGAATGGTATGAAGAGTTTTTGTTAGCAAAAGAAGCTACAGGAAGAGCATGTGGGGCAGATTTGAGCATTTTTATATTGAGCAAATGATGTAATTGTCTCTAGCTGATTGAATGTAACAAAAACAAAATTGATTGTGATTGCATTTCTTTGGTTTTATGGATTGTTATTTGTCGTAGCAGAGTTATGTTACATTGTGTTTTGTGAGCAGCAGTGGGGTATTGCATCACACAGCCTTTTGGAGGATGTAAACTCTTTGAAGGAAGATCAACTCCGGTGGTGAGAATATCCACCCTGGCTGGTAATTGGCAGAATCATTCAGATTTCGCATTTGGAATTTAATGAATGGAGTTTTTGAAATTCGAGAATCTTGTTCCAAGCTGTGTTTCCGAATTTATGTTATGAAAAGAGGAGGATTCAGGGAATGTTTGAAGAGGTATTCATACTTTTCAAGTTTAATCTTTATAAAGCTGTGTTTGATTTTGGAAACAGTAAATTTTTATACATTGGTGCCTTGAATGAGTCGGTTGTTTGAATGAGCGATAGTGATAGCTATATCTACCAGAAGTTTGAAAAAAATAAAGGAGAATTGCCTACTGTATAAATAAAGATTTTTCAGGTTTTCTAGTATCTGTCATTTCAGATAAATTAAGTAACAGGTTTATTTTTATGAGTTACTGTTGCTAATTGTGAAGAAGTGGATTAGTCTCTATCTACGTAGATATTAATGAGCTATGGAATTGGGCAACATCTATGAAACGAAGAATTGTGTGTGAGCAGTTAATAAATCCTTCAAGTGGTCATCACCTGAGGAGAAATTGACTCTCTATACAGATTTCATATTATCCTTAGAAATTATGATTGAACCCTTGGGGCATGCCATGACACGTTGAGGAGTCGTATGGAGAAGGGTTGTTGATCAGATATGAAATGTTGAATGTCATCGCTTCATCTAGCAAAAGCCATTCTGCCTTATGAGGAATCGTGAACACCATTTCAAAGAAACTGTAGCTATCTGAATACTAAGATCTCTATTTATAGGCCAAGTTGAAAAGATTTTGTGGGTTTCAAAAATGAAATCGTGGGAGATAAATTGTAAATTGGGTGCCGATAGAGATCAAGAAGAGATTGCCAGGCCGATATTCCACGATAGCTGTTACTTATTGTTTCAGTGTGGTTGCGTCTTCTTTGGGCAATAGACATTACTTCTGTCGTTGCTTAATCTTTAAGGATTTGGGCCATTAAATTAAATATTGGATGATTTATGCATAACAATGCTTTCTTGGTTGGGAGTTGGGAACACTAAAGAAGCCTAGACTATGCAAGGAAAGTGACATGGAGGAAGATGAGATTTGCCTAACGTTTCTTTTCCAATTAGGATGCTCTTTTCTTGGTCAGCCGACACTTTATATGAATCCACCAAAATTCTTATGTGAGGCGTCATTGATAATGGGAGGGAGTCGAGTTCATCTATTGTCTCTTCTATTCTACTCATTGATTATTATTTCTTTGCCTAGCGTTAACTCAAAGACAAGCGCCGACTCAAAACACGATCCAATATGGAGTCATGCCAATTTTGTGCTTCAGGGATATTAACTGCTGCATATGGAGGGATTTATAACTTCTTTCTAGCTGTTGTAGCACCTCAGAACAGTCACAATATTAAGTATAGAGTTGTTTATTGACATTATTGTTGGTATTAGCAAGGCGTGACCAGTTGAATTATCGGGAGCTCTTTAAATGTTTGCTGTTGCCTTTGAAAATGCCACAGATATTATTGTTGAAGCCACAATGAATATAAAGGATGCTGTATGATATTAGAATAACCATCGAGCAAGGCATAAGAGGCACATGGGTGATTTTATCATTGATAATGAGTGTTGGAGGATGTTGTACAGGTATGAAATTGTTTAGAGTGTCGTGGAGGGGAATTAATAGACAATGAATGAATCATCGCCCCTCGTTGGAGAGTTGTTGATTCCAGTTATTCATTGGAATTGTGATTCTGGACTGAAGGTGTAGGAAGCATTCAAAGAGTTACAGGTTAATCTTCTGCAACTAATAACTCCAGCCCATATATGGCAATACATGTATGTCAGGAAAGGTTGGATTTATCCCTTCTATATTGTGTAAATAATATTGTATTGCACAGTGCTGAACGAATACATTATTCTGCTATCCAAGATCTTGCTTTCTGTAAATTGTTCATGTATGCTAGCTTATTGTAAAGGAAATGGGATGTGCATAATCAATTTTCCTTAGTTAATGAATATCAATCCTAGTATCTATGCATTGTGAAACCTTCATAAAATCTTCACCGAACATCACAAGAAACTAGAGCAAGTGCACATGGAAACTCAGATTATGGATTAGTTATAAATCATTTGCACAAACCAATATCAACCTACAGAGACAAAGTAAATATAAGTTCAGAATAGTGGGCAAACAAGTGTTTGACAAAATGTCAATCTTCATACAATGGTGAATTTGAATTTTTGTTGCATAAGAACATAGGGTGGGTTACTATAAACCCTGAACTAGATAGTTTAAAATTTAAAATTGAAAGCAAATCCAAACTGCTGAACAAACATATACAGTAGAGAAAAACTAACTGATAAATAATCACATCTGCTCCAAATTACATCCTTGCTTTATCAATAAGCAAACAAAAGCTACAATGCTTTGGAACACACTCTGAAATCTGAATAATTAAAACACTTACCTCAGGCCTTCTTTTTCAACTGAAGAAGAGACCCTAGAAATAGCTTGGATCCATCAACCCTTGATCTAATTTTATGCTATGAATTTGTGCCCTCAAGTAGACAAAGTCAAACTTGACAAAAGTAAACTGCTAAATAAAGAACTGCTATATTAAAACTGGAAAACAAGCTACACAAAAGCAACTGCTACAGATGGACAGTCTTGAATAAGACTGCCAAGAATGGAACTGCTGTCTCTATGACTTTATGCTCTGCTGAATTGCACCTAGGTTTCACGTGTGCCCTCCTGAAGGATGTGTTCCAATGTACCATAATCTAACACCAATGCCATTGAAACAACAGATTTTTCCCTATTGCCTTACCTAAGATTTATCTAAAGGGATCGACAACAAATGATCTATAGGTTTTATTAGCTCTGTTTTTGGATATTTTTTAAGACTAAGGAGGTTATTGTACATCTTGATACAAAAATTGATGTTTTGGGTTCTTCTCATTTCTCTTCCAGATGCAAATTTGTTGACTATAATTAAGAGTCATGTTGTAACTGTGCATCATTTATATTGTTACAGTGGATGCGTTTTTTTTTTTGTTGTTGTCTTGACTTTGAAGCCTTCAAGAGACAATTGTTTTATGGTTTTATTGTTATTTTCAACACATAATTTTAGGTGTGATTGTATATGAATTTATGACTGGTAATTGATGAAAGTGTAGGTACAGTACAAGAATCTGAAGATTCTCTAAGAACTAAAATTTGTTTAAAAATGAAGTTTTTTTGTTTGAAGTGATATGACTATTTTGCCAAAAAATTATTAATAATTATGTATGCTTCTTGTAGTGCATTTTGACTGGAGTAAAGGAATTTCAGTTTAAGGAACGTGATAAATTTGAGCTTTTTGTTTACATTGATGATGGAAGCCTTATTTCAGAGGTTCTAATTGACCATCAGGTGTGTTTGAAGCATTTATAAGATTTGTCATGTTTGTTTTCTTTATATAGATTCAGTTGTGAGTAAACATCCTTGTTTGCATAGCTATTGATTTATTAATGCCCTTAGTTTGTTTGCTTCATGACATGCTTAGGTAGTGCAAAATATAATTGGCCACTCACCAAGAGAGGTCACTGCATTGCTAACAAGTGGTGATCGACGTCGTGTGGAAGCTATAAAGGAGACCATGAAGAGTTTCCAAGTGCTTTTGAGAAAATTTGAGGTAGCTGTTTTTCTAGGCCTCTACAGTTGCAATTTTTATAAAAGTGTCATTTTTGTTAGCATGTATTGTCCAATCGTCAATTGCTTTATTTTTATAAGCTGAGTTACATATTTAGTTGATGGTTTTTTAATTTTTGATAGCTAAGAGCCAGCAAGGAATTTAACATGCACTTGCATGCATTTTACTGTGGTTTTCAAAATGTTAAGAAGATTCTTATTCTTCTATTAGCAACCCCAAATCTTCTGATAATTGTAATTGTTCACTTTTAGTGTTATAGATCATCCTACCATTACTTGTATCATTTAAGCTTCTACTATTTAAAATTCTCCAATGCAAGGTCATTTTCTTTCTTATTGGTATTGTGGTAATTACCTGGGAAATTTCAAGAAAGGAAGTTGTGCCAATGAAGATCACGTGGATATTATCAGGTGGTTGATCGGGTTCACAGATCCTTATATTTGATAGGTTTAATAGGACATTCCATAGTTATTGTGTTTTGTCCTTGCACCACTTGTACTTGGACCCAGGTAGTTCCTGTACAGATACAGCTTGGGATCATCTTTTTTTTCATCCGTTGCTCATGTCCATCATGGGTTTGTCTCAGACAAACTCAGAACATACCTGAACAAGGTAATTTGTTCTCTGATTGAAACCAGGCTGTACCCTGGGCCAAACCCAGGATGAATCTGGGTGTCAAAGCAACCAAAAATGAAAGGAAAGCAAATTTAAAATAAAAGAAATAAAAAACTTAATATGCCAAAACTAAAACCAATTGACAAATGCATTGAATTATCAATTTTTTAGTGATGTTTTCTGGTTAAACATTTTCTATTCTCTGCAATTATAGAATATAATTTATTCAGCAAGAATTTTTATATTTATAGTTTTTATATTTTTTTTGTGCAGCTGTATACCCAGGTAAAAGTAAAAAATGAATATATTGCTGTACCCGAACCAAAACTCAAACCAAAATATTAACTAAATCCTCCAATTTTCTGTTGAATGCACAGTTGCATGATTTCATCTCTCCTTGCATTTGCAAGTACTAGCATGTTAGGTCTTTTAGTTTAAGGTATGATTGTGTCTCGCCACTTGTATACAGAGCCATATCTATTGGAATAATATGTACCATGCATTCCTCCTCATGTAGACATCCATAAAAAAATTTTTGCAGTGTAAGAAAAAAATTATTATTATTTAAAAACTGTTAATGCTCAATATTGTTATCATGGAGTGTACAAAAACAATACGATGCTCAGACCATTGTTAGAAGTTAGAGCAAGTTGAAGTAAGCCATAATTGAGAAGGGACCATTGCAATAAAAATAGGTCATGCTGATATGATGATGGAAACTCTCAATGAGGAAATTATTGGGGAAGAACAATCCAGTTCTGTGCAAATTCATATTCACACAAGCGAGTTGAACATGATGGATTATTGCTGTTGGGTGATTGGTCAGAAAGTCCTTATTTAGATAAGAGATAATCACATGTAGCTAGAGTCAAGATGCTGGTTAATAATGCTATGCTACTTGACGACATGATTCTTTTTGAGAAGCCAATGATTGATTAGCTGGATGAATTCTGTAAGTTGTTGACAACATATTCTTAGCTTAATGCTATGGGTAGAGTCCTCAATAAAAAATTGTGCATCTTTAAGGATATGACGAAGTTATAAAGTACCCGTGTTGCTCTTCAATGATGGTAGAATCAAGAACCTTCATAAATGGAGGATTTAATTGGGGAGCATCCTTGCTTATTGTTGATAGTGCAGACAAATTTGCGAAGGGGATCAGATTCGTTATGGTTTGGAGGAAATTGTCAAGCTTAACAATTAAATTGATGCATTCTTAAAAGAGGCTGGTTGAATTACAAACAGTAGGTGGAATCCAATATTGGCAGGTGCAAAGAAAATAAGTCATATAGTACTGCTATCTTATGAAGAATGGGACTTGGTGACAGAAAAATATAGAATGTGGAGCAATAGGTTCTTTTAGTCTTTCAATTATTTTGGCATGCAATTCTTTCAATTGTTTGAGTAATGTGCTTGCGCATGGGCACAATAGACCATTCATACCAATTGATCATGTATATTGTGGGCACACTTCTTGTGAATTGGATGTGTTCATGTGTTTTTAGTTAGCCTGGTTTCATGTTCACTTGGCATTAGATAATTGCTAAGATGCAGGGTTCGTACCCACAGGCCCCGAACCCAATTCGGGTACGCACCCGGTTCGGGTTCGTCTGTAGGTACGTGCTGGTTCATTTGCGGGTTTGTCTGCGGCTTATTTGAATATTTTTAAACTATCAATTGGCATTTAATAATTATTTTTGGCATTTGGCATTGATCAATGATCAAGTATCATACTATGAAATGATTTAGTTTTAGAATTCTGTATATTTCTCTTAACTTTTTTGTATATATAATACATACATACATACATACATATATATATATATATATATATATATATATATATATATATATTTACACACACACGTACCCAAACCCCTAAAAAAATTTCACGTACCCACTTACCGGGTTCTCGTACCCGCACCCGTCCCCGAACCCGAACTGGTAACTTAGGATAATTGAAGTACCACAGAGTGTTGGTCTGAGATCCATTGTCAAAACTGAGCTGCATGCATTACAAGTGTCTAGAAAGATATTGACCTTCCTAGCTTCAAAATCAACTTAAAGGAGCAAGATAGTTGTAAAGTTGTCATGTCCCCAAAGCTGTAACCTCGAAACATAAGTATTTAAATACAAATAAAATAAATATTAGAAACTTAAATATAAATAATCGCAATTTAAATATTATTATAAGTACAATTATTAGAGATAATATTATTATTATGACTATGGAATACAATATTATAAATATTAAAATATGAATTAAATATTAATTAATAAATGTAAGTATACATGAATATAAAATCTGTTATTACTATCATATTAAGTAAAGACTAATATTAAAAAAAAAGAAACAAAACAAATATATAAATCCAAAAGTCAAAAAATACCAAGATTGTAGGACAGCGATGGTATTTCATAACCCTTGGATTAGTTCCCAAAAGGCAGCGATACAAAAGACATGACTATTCAATGGCTGCCAACATGGAAGGGATGCAACCCTTCATCCAACCAAACGGGTATTTAAATCCACAAGCAGCCAAAAGAAAGGCATCGAATGGGAAATAGGAAGGAAAAGGGAGAGAGCAGCCAAATAAGACAAAACTTGTCTTACTCAAAAAGGAGATACTTGTCTTACTTACGTAAAAGGAAGAAAGGCATCAACAAAAGGAAGTTCTAGAGATTCAATGGCTGGATAGAGATAAGAAATGGTGGCTAGAAATAAGTAAACATGGCTGGGAATAAAAGAACTACTGCAGATTGTAAATGGAAATCAGTTGGAAATAATAATATATATATATAAATTTATATAGAATATATAAATTATAAAATCATATGTATATATATATATATAGAGAGAGAGAGAGAGATATATATGTATGGTATAAGGTAGAAGGAGGCAAGTAGGGAATCAAAAAACATGGAGAGATACAACAACTCAGGTGATGTACTCACTTAGCAATATTATTTAACATATTTTGAATATAAGAAACAAATATTGTTAATCTAATTATTGGTGTAATGATTTCTTTAGTATTATCATGATGATAATGATGTTGATATTAACTTAAAGAATCAGTAATAAATGCAAATGTATTTGATTGCTAAAAGATTGTCTTCTGAGTGTTTGCAAGTCTACTAGGGAGGAAGGGCCTGAGAAAAGTGGTGCCTAAAAACCCCACTTAACAATCCGCTGCGGCCATGGAGGGGTGGTAGGCCTGGAACCACTTATAAGCTCCGTTGGCTTCCCCTAGTAGGTTAAGTGTCTTTTGAGGTGATGGCATGGGTAGAGAAAGCAAGTACAAGTGTTTCCTCTATGCACGCCACTCTGAGACGTTCATGTCGCTTGGGGCCAAGGGGTGGGTTGTCTTGATAGGACAATTGTGCTCTTGGGCTTAGATGGATAGCTTCAGACGGCTCTACCCATGCCACTCCTCATATGTCTTTATTATTGATTTGTGATTATATTTATATCTGGATATCTAAATATTAATGCTAACAGATATATGTACATGTGGAAATATTAAATGCAGATTTCAATCCAAGATTACTAAGTCAAAAAGAACATTCATTTGAAAAAAAAAGAAACCTAAATCTAATCAACAAGCGAATTCTAGAGCAAAGTCGGGTAAGGGACATTACAAAAGTGTATCTTGGTTGTTCTATTCAAAACTATGAGCAAAAGAGTTGAACTATTATTTGTAGAAGGTATAGTGTTCGGTGAAAGCTATGGAAAAAATTTAGACACATTTTCTGGAGTTTGTAAGCCAATGGGTTTCCCTCTCTCACCTTTTCCTCCTTCCAATAGCATAAAAGAGCTTATTCAAGAGCTCAAGGAGTAGAACAATGAGATACTTTCTTTGATTGAGGGAACTAATGTTCATTTGGTTGAGTTGAGGGGAACAAGAATCATGTTTGTGACATAATTCTTATTTGTCTCAAAGATAGGAACAAATGCAGGCAAAGTTGGAAGTAATTCAAGCCAACACTAGGGAGGCATGTTCAACAACACTCCATCTACATGACCAAGGAGAGATGACTTTTGAGATCCTTTAGTGTCTATAGGTCAGGTGCTACTAGCCAATTCATGAGAAACCAAATTTGATACCATCCTCTAAGTTACAGTTTGCAAGCAAGCATCATTGGTACTCCCATAGATTTTGATAATATTTCCTTGTTCAATAGTTCAATTTTTGTAGATTATGTCGCTTCCCCACTATTGAATCGGTTAGTGCTTCACTACATTCATCAATGAATTGTTGAAGTCACTCACGCTCTGATACCATGTTGAAGTGAGCAACTAGGATGCAACCACGATCTACGATCTGCAACACCAAATAACCTTCTACACACACAAGCGAGTAGCAACAACAGAAGATTCTATTCCACCGAACAAGAAACACACACAAGAGAGTAGCAACAACAAAAGATGTTATTCCATTGAAGAAGAATACCTCTAGCAAGCTTAAAATCAATAGAAGTTTTATGCAAATCAAAACTACATGGAGAGGTTGTTTCAAGTGGGAGATATGGTCTTCCTAAGGTTGCAGCCTTATAAGCAAGTCTCTATCAAAAGAAGTGGGGTTGAAAAGCTCAAACCATGCTTCTATGGATCCTACAAGATCTTGACGAGGATAGGTGAAGTGGCTTATGAGCTAGAACTACAAGAGGATAGTAGGATCCACAATGTTTTCCATGTGTCATGCCTCAAGAGGGCATTGGGACAACATGTTATACCCTCAACAAATCTAACACTCCTAGATAATGAAGGGAAGCTAATTTTTTAGCTTGATGCTATTATTTATAATAGGGTGAAGAGTTAAGAAGCAAAAGCATTCTAGAGTACCTAATTTGTGTGGAAGAATTTCCTTGTTGAAGATGCTACTTGGGAGGGACTAGAGATTTTGGAGCATCCAAATCTACACTACTTGAGGGCAAACGATTTTCGTAAAGTCAAATTTGTAATGTTCCAAATCTTAAGTATGAGACTGTCAAAGTCATTTTCTACCTTTGTGTAGGGTTTCTAGTTTTCTCTTTCCATCATACCTTCTCTCTAATCCCCACTTTGTCATATCGGTTGGGATTTTGAACTTTCCCATGTTAGCATCCCTTTCCCTTTATTTCCCTCATGTTTAAAGTTCGTTGATTCCTCGCATCTCAAAATTTCAAACTTCCCCTTATTGACATGCCCTAAAGCTAGGAGGTATCCTAGAACATCAAAGTCCACACCTTTATCTTCACTCCATCACTCTTGGGTATGTGGGTTTTCGTGGCCTCCCTTTTTTGTGCGAGCAATTATTATTTGCTATCCCCAATCCTTGACCCTTGCTGGTATTGGAGATGTAGCAATCCTAATCCCCACTCTCTCTAGTAGTAGGTATCTCTTGATTCTGATCCTCAGTCCCTCTTATAACAAGTATCTCAGAAGCCCGAACCCAAACACCCCTTGTAGCAGGTATCTCTTTGACCTCGATCCTTGATATCCCATTTAGCAGACATTCCCTAATCTTGACACCAGACACCTTTCATAGCAAGTATTCCTTGGCTTTGATCTCCACTCCCTCCTACAATGGCTACTCTTGAAGCCCAAAGCTTGAGACCCTTTACAATGAGAATCTCTTGACCTTGATACCTATAGCACATATTCCTTGGCCTCGATTCCCACTCCCTCTTGCAATGGGTATCCCCAAAGCTCAGACTTTGACACCCCTTGTAACGGGTATCTCTTGACCACAACCCTCGATACCTCCTATAATAAATATTCCTTGGCCCCAATCCTCGAAACCTCCTATTGTGGGTGTTCCCTAGCTTCAATCTCTTGCAACATATACTCCTGAAGCGTAATCTTCGACTCCCCTTGCAACAGGTATCTCTTGACCTTGATCCCCACTCCTAGGTATACCTTGCCACAAAATTTGGTTGTTCAAACAAGGGACTCCACCTACTTCAACGCATGACCTTGAATGCCATTATGGCCTCATTTGAATATGGTAAATGGGTGGGAAACTCTCAATGCCTACCAGTGCATGTGGGTCCCATGTGAGGCCCTCAAGCCTCTATTTAAGGCAAGCTACTTGCGTTCACCTTGTGAATCTAAGTGTTGGTTCCCAAAATTGCAGATTGCAAACCCTAAGAGTATGCCCAGTTCTATGGTCAGGTTTAGCAATCTTTTAGCCAACGAATGGAATCAACCAAGGTGGTTGAAATTCCCTGCTCTTTAGGCTCTACTATGCCTAGGCGGGTTTTCCTTAATCGCCAATGCCTAAACAAATTAATACCTTTTGAAGATCTTGTGTGACCAGTTTTTTCAATTAAATCATCCTCAATTCCTTTAATTATATTATCCTCATGTGATCACTACTTCTTCAATTAAATGATTTCTTTTCAGTCTATTTCAATATGGCATGAGGGTTTTAAAATAGATGATCTAAATGTGAAACTAACTTCTACTCCTACTCCTACTGCAGAAAATTAAAATGTGTAAATAAGGTTTTATGAGATTTTTATGTTTTGAAAATAAGTATGATCAGTGCCTTTTACCTATTTGGGCAATGGAGTCAAGATGTGGATGATATGTGTCATTCCTTTTGGCTAAACTCAAATTTGTTTGGCACTTTAAGATGTTTATACCTTGTATAAACATGCAAGATTATAGTTACTAGACTCTTCTTATCGATCCCAATGATACTCCCCAGGTTAGTGTGATTCACTTAAAAGAATTTAATCCTTCCTTGAAGGAACATGTAAGAACCCTTGTTCTCCCTGATATAAAATTCCTTGCAACTGCTAAACTGATCGTTTGTGTTTTTGTAGTTTTTTTTTTTGTGTTTTTGAATGCTTTGTATTTTTTTGTGTTTTTGTGATGCAATGCCAGGAAATACAACTTCTAAACTAAAGCAAGAAGGATAAACTATTGAAAGGTAAAGCTTATTATTCTTTGAATCAGATTTACATGCCTTTCCAAATACATATGAAATCATGCCCAGAAGGAGAATGGCAGATAATGGAGGTCTGAAACTCTGTATCAGCAAGCTGGCACCTCATGAAATCCAATGCCCAGCTGCAAACAATGACTTTTCCAACCATTTAATTGCTGCACAAAGATCTAATAGGCTAGACGCCTCATGAGAGTCATCATACTCCTCAATAACCAAGGCGTTTCTCACCCAGCACTCACACGCCTCATATCTGGGACTGTATGGCTGTCATGTACAGTATGGCCTGGGGATTGCAGAAGTACGGCCCAGCAGCAAACAAACTCCTGATAAATGTTGACAGCAATGATGTTCTTTAATTTACAACGATATACCTTCAAACCCTTGCAAGAAACTTCTCAAATAAGCACAATTTTGACTACAGGATGTAGCCAACCAGCTAGCAACCTTCAGAAGTTATTTCACAACCTCAAGAAGCTGTTACACTGAAGTAGCTATGTTCTCCAATCCCCCAATTTCTGAAAACCCCTGGTTCTCACATTTTCCAAAGCAAAGCTCAAATGCACAAGTGTCGAGAAGATTGAATGAATGAAATATTTTCTTTTGTTAAAACTTTATATATTCCCCTTGAAAGGCACGATTTCCAAGAGATATTAAAATCATTAAAATATATTTTCAAATGTTCTTTTGTTGCACTTTATAATATGTCTCACTTGGATGCCAAAACAATATGCTTTATATTTCACTTTTTAAATATCATTATGACCCCCCTTTAATATAAAGTCAAATAATCATATGATGTACTTTTATAATAATTGATTATTTTTAAAGATTACCTTTAATAATAATTAAATAACATATCTCCTTAATTAAAGATCATTTTTCAATTTCGTTTGAACCAAGAGGTCAACCACTACATCAACTATGCATCCAAGTGCCCCGCTAAAAATAGTAACACTAAACTTCATTAACCAGGTGACTATAAATAGTAAGTGTGCACAACTGAGTCCCAAATCACTCGCAAAGGCCAATCTTGAATGCTATCGAACTTCAGAGAGGAAAATAACCCAATATTTGCCACATGGGACCCTCTACCCATCTCCATTAGCCTACGAGGGTCAGATAATAGGCTAAACCATCTAGAGATTAAAACGAGCTAAAAAGGGGACATTATAAAACTAGTTAAATTAACCGCAAAAGAACAACAAATTGATGAGAGCCATTTATGTCCCATTTTATGCCATATTTTAGCTTATTTCATATACCTTTATACACCTTCCACATTCCATTTTCGTTCCATATCATACTATTTCCCCATTTTATGTTGCATATGATTAAATATGTATAAGTGGTATTTATTAGAGTTTTGGATAAAATATGGAAATTAATGATTGGTTGTCTTTACTAATAAGCATTGTGATTTTCAGATTTGGGAAATAAATCTTGCAGTATGCAAATCAGAAGAACTTCCTGTCACCTTTTATGCAAAATATCTTCCTATCACTCTTTGGTCAGGAACTTTTGTGTATTACTTTGTGACCAACAATTTATTTTTGTTATCTTTTCAAAGGTGATGTCAATCTCTAAGGTGGCATTGGTTATCCCTTTAGTGCCAAATTCGAATAAGCACAAGAAATCGTGGTTATTTCCAAATGGAGATGCAACTACGAGCTATGAAGAGGAAACCGAAAACCTTCACTATTTATTGTAACAAAACAATTTGTGGTCCACAAAAGATGGAGCAGATGCACTCAGTCAAGGCTCCACGTGTGTTATTCTTGTGGAATAAGGGAGGAAACCCGTGCTAGAGATTTGTTCCTAGATAGCTAGAGAAAAATCTACAAACCTTCACGTCATTGCTATTTTCCATATAAAGAGAATAATCTATTATAATAGTTGTGCTTGCCAGCTGTGTGGAGGAGTAAAACAAAAGCACGTCTTCTATTCTCATCTGCTGTTATAGCAACACGGTTTTAATCTGTAGGTTAGCGATCCATATATTTTTTTCTTTTAGCTTGTTGGCCGCAGGCCAAAACAAACAAATCTTCGTATGTTGTTATAAGTTGCGCATATATAAGTAGCGCAAGGCAGCAACGAGAGACAACGATGTACCATTTTTATAAATAAATAAAATCCTTTGGATGAACAAAACTGTTTAAGAGCAACGCTATTCGTTTCATCAATCGGCGGATTGAGGAGGCAGGGCCCACTGCTTAGAACGCCAGTGATTTCTATAATTTATTGTTTTAGTAATGTGTGATTTAATTTTCTGCAATTATTTCTTTCTGTGTGATTTAGTCTTCTGCAGCGTTTTATTTACTATATGGTTTAAAATTGTTTTTCATTAGGCAATCATTTCAGCTATTAATATTTTGCCAATGTTGTTGTGTGTATTTGAAGAATATAGCGCGAATTATATTATGGATTTATGAGAGAGTTTGCTGCTGTTATTTTGCAGTCAGTGACAATTCCTGTCACTGCTGTTTTTATAACAGTTTTTGTCACAGTTCTTGGCGAGTTTCTGAAATTTAATCCAGATCTCCACTTAGGAAATTTATGCGTGTTCTAGCTGCATTTCATCTCCACTCAGCTCACGACTTTAACCCCTTCGATTGGCATATAGCCACGACATTTCTCACAAGCTTACGCCCCCGGATTGACATGTATAGACCAAGCTAAAACTCATTACAAAGTATTAAATCTTTCTTATTCTTTACCCTAGTGTTGGCCTATCACAAATGTGCCTTGATAAATCATATATATCCTTGATACGGTGATTTAAATAACAAGGAAAGACCAAATTGGAGACAACAAGATAACATTTATCAATTAATCTCAACAAACAATTGAAGACCAAAGTTTCGGCCACCAAATTATAACTTCTTGTCCATTAATCTGCTTCAAATGATATTACTGTGCGTATCAGAAGTCTTCTTGTATTTCAAAAATGACATTCTATTAATTCCTTCTCTTTTATGCCCTTTTTCTCTCTATCTAACTATGTTTTTCATTTTGGTCTTAGTTTCCTTCTTATACAAGACGAAGGAAGCACACAAGCTATAGACTGTTACAAAAAGACACAAGTGTTTGTTAATGTCATATTACATTTTAAAACATAATTAAAAGCTTAAAAAATTTTTAACATCTCCATGTTTGCAGACTAATAGTCTCAGATCCGATGATGCTTTTTGTTTCTATGTCGCTCGTGCAATGAACAGGTTGACGTGGGAGAGATGTTCAACATATATTTTGCTGGTCCATGTATCGGTGATAGCAATCAAATCCTTCATAGTGAACTCCAAAGAAGACATCCCATCCAGCTGCAAGTGTGTGTTGTCAATCACCATTAGTTCATCATTTACTATGTTGAGAGCTTGAGGTAGTAACTGGGCCAATTCATCTTTCCACACACTTTGTTCCTTAAGATCACCTTCATCATTAAAGAAGTCAAGAAAAGGCATATCCAATGGTTGATCAAAGCCACTAAGTTCTTCTCTAAGCACAACATGAAATCGATTGTGTGTATCAACCAACTTGTCCCAGGCCTTAAGTGCTTGACCATTGATATTTCCTTTAGTTGTCAACTCCTCCCTTTTTTCTATCAACCTATGTTGTAGTCGATTATGTTCCTAAAGAATAGTGTAAGTTTTGGTTTAAGTCATCCAAAACTTGTCAACCTTCTCGAGTACATTTTCGAATCTTCTTCTTATTAGCTCCAAAACAATCTTAAATTTAACAGATTTCATTTCTTCTTCCAACTTGTGACATATATTTTGGGTCTTTTCAACCTTATGCTTCCAATACTCTTTTTTAGTTACTGCTTCCAATAGCCTGACATCACAATCTAGCTCTTGTGAGTAAGAGCTTGAGGAATATGGAAAATTGTCTTTGTATCTAGCTATTTCCTACCTCAAATTTTCATTCTCAGTAACGTATTTTTTGTTGTCCCTCATCAACTTCTCAACCTGAGCTTTAGTGAATCTAGGCATGTTAATGTTTAGATCTGCAGTCTCAAGTGGATCAGTGTCTCCCACTCTATGCACAAGTAGATGGCCAAAGGCCTTGTTTGGATCATCAATGATTGTTGGTCTCTTATATGGTGGATACAAGGCCCAAATTTGTAGAGTTGTATTATCAGGATTGTATCTTGACCCTGTGTATATTTTGTCCACTCCTTCAGTGCTCAATTTTAAAGTCTTATTTTGACTCCTTCTAAAGCTATCAAACACAATGGCAAAGCTTATGTCCCATCCTGAGAGGAGCATAACACCGACCTCTTCTAGCAATTCCCTTCCTTTCTCCGAGGTAATATTTTCCATCTCCGTATCTACTTCATCTTGTAATTCTCTTAAGGCTTCTACTTCTCTCTCATGGGTGATCTCCTTAACCTTTTCCCTTATCAATTTTCCTTTGTACTCGTAAAAAAATGATTTGAATTTTGGGGACTTAACAAAAGAATCTTCATAAATGAATTTCTGGCTTGCAAGGTGTCTTACATCATCTGAAAGTTGCTTCAAAGATTCTATTATGACCATATTCCTTTCAAGCGGGGAATCATAGTTTTCAATAACAGGTTTAATTACCTGTACACATTCAACTTCATCTTCCACCTCTTCTTCTCCTACCACAAGTTTATCAATAGAAAAGGTAGCATCTAGGGTAGGTTGTGGCAGGATATGGCATAATGGGGTTTCATTCTTAGCCTGCATCCCCATAACATCTTCCATTGCAAGAGCATTTCTTTTTCTTTTAAACACAGAGGATGGTACATTCCTAGTTAATTCAACTTCATGTGAAAACAATTTATCTAACTTTTCGATAGGATCCTCAACTTCGGAAAAAGCACCTGTGTATAATGAATTATTGTATATTTTCTAGGCCTCAACTCCTATCACTATTGTATAGATTTCTTCTTCTAGCTGCATGATGTTCATCAACATTCCTAATTAAATCATCTTCTATAAGGAGCATGTGTTGATATCCTTTTAACCTTTGTTTCACCTTGACATTATTTATAAATTGTTTTGGACCAAAATCCTTCCTCTCATTTCCTTTTGGCAAATTATAATTTTCTAGCTTCTTGTCAATCAGTTCATATCCCTTATCAGAAACAACAAAAAATTCTCCAAAGCAAAGTGTACCAGGCATAAGTAGTTGTTTGTTATAACACTTGAGATGCATAAAATCTGAATAGGCCATTTGGCTCACAATTTCCAAATATGCAAATCCTATTTGGACAAGTTTTTGGTAGGAAAAACGGGATTCCCTCAAAACCATACACTCGAATCTTTGTGCAATCATCGTATGCATACCAGTCTCCCCAACTATGGTTGACCTTACCTCTTTCATCCTTGTCTTTGGGTTGTAGAAATCTCTGTACTTCCTTGACACACCTACTATCCCATATTGCAGTCCACATTTGCACAGGCTTGATGTTTCCGTTATCATCTATATCTTTATCTTTAGATGATTACTACATATTCCTATATTTTGCCCTTTGTGCAAGATGAGATGCATAAATAACGAATAATGTTTGAAACAAATACTTTTATCGTTGCTTTTGATAGAGGTGAGGGCATTTTTTAGATCATTTGCTATGTATTCAGCATAGTCGAACGGTTTTGCATCCTGGTTTTGTATGTTAGCGGCTAAGACCATTGGAGTTGTGGCCATCAATGCAGGAGTATATAGACCCGACACTTGACTAGCAGAGTAATAAGTGTATTGGAAATATTCTTCAAACAAACTCACAAAGAACGGAGGGCATTCTTCATCAGAAAATACTTTAAGTCGATTTCTTTCAGCACATGGTCTATGCAATGGCAACCTCCATCTCTTGTAGCTAGTATCCATGTTGTGATACTCCTCTAGAAGATCTCTAATTTGGAATTTCATGTTTGTACTGGTGTCTAATTGAAACACCGTGGAAATATAATTCTTTGTGATAGGAACGAAGGAAGATCCGTCTGCGAAGTAGACCATATGTGTTGGTGGGTCATCTTTTTGCAAGTACTGAAATGTGTCAACCAATTTTTCCCTTGAATTATCACAACACAAACCAACACTACGCCAATGGATTAGTGTTAGCTTCAAAGGATAATCAATTAAATGCACTTAACGCCAAGAATGTGCACACAAGACCCGATGTGGGTGAGGTGCTATCATATGGTGGAGGAAATTGAATTATAACTGAAAGTAAATACAACTGAATGTAGAAAGAGGTGGTGAACCAGCCATGAGAGATTTCCACACTACCACTTAATCAGTGGGTGGAAAAACATTACAATTCCAAACTAATTCATCCGCTGCGGTAGACATCCACTCAATAGTGGGGATTCTCTACTAAACAATGGGTGATAGATGTAAATATAAGTAATTTCCTCCACATTGGCGGTAAACCGTCCAGGGGTTATAGTGTTCGCATTAGAATTCATAAGTAAATACAGTAATAACAGTGGCTGGATTAGTACTACTAATTCACAGCCTTGCAATGAAAGAAAACTGCAATTTACAAGTGTTACAATGATAGAATCAATGCAAATATGTGAAGGATGAATCTTTCAAGTTTAAACCCTCTCAAATACTGAAATTGAAGCCAAAATCTGAACTTATTGAAGTTTGATAACAAAAACCAGCAAACTGAAAATGTCTAACTAGCAAACTGTCAATCATTAAAATGCTCACAACTCTTTCAAAATACCTCCGAATGAGCTGAAACGAATTGCAAATGCTCCCTAAGAGGGTGACGCCCAAAAACCAACCCTCAAACTGCATCAAAGCTTCACCAAATAATTAACACGACTTCCAAGGCACTTTGAACATGGTACGACCTTCATGAGGGGCGATTTCATTAGATAAAATCAGAATCTTCAAATTAAAATATGCAAATGCACCACAGGGGTCGCCTCTAGCATAGAAAACAAAGGAGCCAATACCCATAAGCAAATTAAAATCTTACAAAGAGTTGTATATGAAAATCTCCTTCAGCCAAACAATAACCAACAACATAAAAACTGGAAATATCTCACCAAAACTCCACAATAATGCTCAATATGTACTTCTGGATGAATCACACTCTCAAACCACCATCTAGGGAACCATAGTTTCAGGCCTGAAGAATGGAGTAGAATTGCTAAGCTTCCCCTTAGCCGGGTTTTGAATTCAATCCAATAGCATTTTGTTATAATTTTCCAAAGAAGAGAAATGAGAGAGAAAAGGCCTTCCTTTATAGAATTGAAGATGATTGTTGGCTTGCCATCTTCCTCAAAGAGGGACACCCATTTTACTTTTGCAATAATTTAATTTTTAAAGCATTTAATTCACCTTTTTTCTCTTCATTTTGGTGTCCAAATTTCCTTAGGGAAATATTAAACATTTAAATGTTTAATTTGTTTAATTCCTTCATGAGGCGTCCTCCCTTAATGGCCCCCTTTTAAAACAACATTAAGTCATTAATCTAGGCCATGGGGCCTAAAATGAATTTTAAAACATTAATGACTTGAAATAAATCATTTCACCAAAATGAGCCTCAAAATGCTGAAAGACAATTATGCTCCAAACCACATTGCCCGAAATGGAAACTGAGACTGACTGTTGATGCTACTGCCCAAGATGGCACTGCCAAAAATAGAACTTACTAAAAATAGTAAATTTTGATAAGTTGCCCAATGCCTTTGCATGTCATACTACTGCGAAGCTTTCTGAAAACCCAGAAAGAATCTGCAATCCAAATCTCGAAACTCCAATGTGTTGGCTAAAAATAGCAAGTTCCGGAAAAGGTTGCCAGATGGAGATGCATGTCACACCATTCTGAAACTCTCCAAAAACCCAGAAGACTCCACCAGACATGCATCAGAAACTCATACATGCAAACCTTCAAAAATGCTTCAGAACCCCTATAAAATAGGAAACCCTAATTTTACCTCTGACAAGCCTATGGGCTTCCGGAAATAGGCTATCAGTCACCAAAGGATGTATAGCTAAAATGGGGACATTACAAGTACCTTGATCAATTCCACATTGACGAACACATTGGGTACTACTAGTCTTCCTAAATTGAGTCTCCATGGGTTGGATACTGGTTGATGCTTATGCATTTTCTTGTAATGATATATGAACAAGTCATAGCCCCTCGTTGGAGTCCATGTATCATCTAAATCCCTTTATCTATTTTCAAACTTTTTGGCTCCGGGATTTAATTGTGCAATTCTTCTAGACCTTGGTCCAAAACCAAGGCATTGATCTACTAGGTCTTGATTCAAGTGTCGAGTTTCTAATTTTTGTCTCTTAGTTTTGGGTGTTTCGGAAGTGCTCCCCATAATATTAATTCACGGAATAAACCAAACCCTTCTTTGTACTTGCTATTTCAATTGGCTTGGATATTGGAAAAAGTCAATTCAAGCTCATGTACTTACTTGAACCAACAACGCCTTCTTTTGTTCCTTTGTCGTCATTCCATTGCTACATTCCCTGTCTCCCTCTTTTCTGGATGCTCAAGGATTTTTCAGGACCAAATAAGCCAGGATTCGATCTATAATTCACTCGGCTCTGGTTCATAAATGTTATCTGATGGCAGCTTTCATGTCATGAAAAGTATCGTCAACGTTTTGAATGTCAACTGTTGATCAAATTGTCATCACCGCCAATTTTCTCCTCGACATAGTGTTGTCATGTCAATAAGGCAGCGAGGTGTTTTTGTTGTATCGAAGGGAACGATACTCCATTCTTGTTGATATCTATCTCTCTCCTCGATAACCTCCTCAATAGTATGTTGTTCCTGTCTTTCTGGATTTTGAAGGGACTAATACTTTGTTCTTGCCGATATTTACTTCTCCCTCCAATAGAATCCTCAAACCAATCATATGCTTATTTGCATTTTGGGATATCGAAGGGACTTCAAATTACTCACTTCGACATCCCTAAGTCTCTTTGAACTTTTCCTCAGAGAAGCCTTACAAACCGTCTCTTTGATATTCCCTTGTTACTTCGATATATTTTTGGGCCCATTTATATTAAATCATATTTTTTGATTTTGGCCGGTGAAGTCTTTTCCTTTTATATTATCAAATCTCAAGCAATAAATGTTATGTTTTCAATGCAAATCATTTCATCGAAGGGACTCAAAACTGTCTCCTCTCGATATGTCAATGTGTCTTTGATGATGTTTCATTCGGAGTATTGAAGGGACGTTGAAGCAAGTCCTACTGATATGGCGCAATCTCTTCGATATAATTTATATTTGGATCCGATGGTAAGTGTGGGCTTAAGGAAATAACTATGGGAGCACAAAATGGGATATTTACAATGGCGAATTTATGTGACACATTGAATAACAGGGTGTACAAAGGAATCATAGCAAGACATAATTTGTTTCCAGCTCGGTATTTGAGTTTTTTAAGGCTAAGTTTATGCAAATTTTGACAGTTCTAACACTAAGGACAAAATTCCTCAAGTTTTGGAGATTAGTTGATGAAATCCCATTGGCTTTCCTAGAGTAAGAGGATGAAAACCCTTCGAGTTCTTGTGGATAGCATCATCTACAAGTTGTGATTGCACTTCAAGTGTGGGAGTTGTCAACAACATTTTGAGCATTTCAGCATTGTGTGTATTTTTGAAATATGTTTGTAATTGCTATAAAAGCTAGCTTATAATCCTTTGGGAATGAAATGCATTTGTGTAATATTTGAATGAAATACTAGTTTGAGCAAGTTTTATTTGTACAATTTTATTCTATCAGTTTATGGGTATTTAGATTTAAGCCTTTCACATCAATATAATTTTATGGGTATTTCAGTACTAGGCATTTCAAGATATATATCTGATCTTGGTATTCTAGATTAGGGCATTTTAAAGAATTTTTTGGCCAATGTTTCATGGGGATGCGTCCCCCCCAAAAATCCCCGTGTTTCCTAGACAGGGATTTCTCAGAGACTTGGGGACTTGGGGGGGACGTCCCCCCACCAGCCACCACCAATGTCGCTGTCTCCAAGACGCCGCTAGGACTTCGAGGATGCTTGGGTGTCCTCAAGACGTCTAGGGGACTCCTAGTTGTCTCCAAGATGTATAATTCTTATACTTATACATCTTTTTATAACTATTTTTTCAAGTACTATATGTATTTCAGCACCTTGTCGCCCCCCCACCGTCGTCCAATACCGTCCCCACACCGCCCCCAAACTTAGACCCCTGTCCCCGCATCCCTGAAACACGTCCCCTACCGTCCCCCCGTCCCCGTCCTCGAAACCCCATGGAACACTAATATTGTCTTAGGGTAATCTCACACAGTTGCACATCTTGGTGAGGGATTCATGCAAGATGATGATATGAGGTGATTGATGTTTCCTCTCATCCTCAAGCCATAATAATTGCACATCACCATTTATGTGTGTGTAATTGGTGTGTAATACCTCCAAGTGGGGTTCTTGGTCTTGCCACTACTATAGTTACTTGCAAGTGGCATCTCTATTTGTAAAGTTGGAAAATAAGCCCTAGCAAATAAGTTAACCAAAAAGATACAATAAACTTTAAAAATTATAAATCTTCCTAAATAAGGAAGACGATGAAAATATAAACAAAACATGAAGTATTAAAACTCTAAAAATGCTCAAATGCAACAAGAATGAAAGGAAAAAGGAAAAACCAAAATCCGAAAACAAAAAAACAAAGAGTTACAAATTGTTGTACCCAAAATTAATTTTTGGCATTTTGCTTAAATTGAGCTAAATCATGTAAAAATGTTGTCGAAAGTTTGTTTTAGGTCAAACCAAACATAAGGTTTTTGTGGGTTTTTGTGAAGGAACATATGTGTAAAATTCTGAAAATTTTGAAAATTAGGGTTTCGTGCCCCTATTTTTAGGGAAACCCTTGAAAATAGGACCTTCCTGGAAATGATTGAAAATGATTTTGATAGGATTAATTGACTTCACAATCACATTGGTCAATTCAGAATCATCAAAAAACATGTTTTACTCTGGTGGGTCTCTTTTCATTTTTCAGGAAGAAAGTTAGGAGCTTCGCAGCCATTAATGGCAAATTGGCCAGTACCAGGTGCTGAGAGCTAAGGTTCAAAAGCTTCAACGAGGAAGCCATGGCGGAAAAGGTTGAAAAAGATGTCGTTTGATGAAGGAGATTCTCAAAACGAAAAAGGCCAAAATTTGGCTAACTCTGGAAGGAAGATGCCTTGCTACCAAGGAAGAAATGCAGTCAACAAGTCAAAAGGTGCCCCTCCTGAAGAAAGGCACCCTTTTGTCTCAAGGGCCAAATACAGTCATCAGATCCATCTGAAGCAATCATCCTCTTCATGTTCATGTCAATTATTCAACGCATCGTCAAGCGAGATCATCTGATTCCGAGATCACCAACAAACGTCAACAAAGTATGGAGATGCTGCAAGCAAGGATATGAAGCAAATCAATGAACTTCATAGCAAAAGTGCCCCTACTGGCCAGGGCGCCCCTCATTTCAAGGCACCTGATGAAGCTATCAACAACTGCTCTATACAAGGCATTTGTCCAACTCTCTTCCAGCTTCGTGATCAATCTGACAGCACGTTCACAGGATATGTCAAACAGACAGATGCTAAGATCAAGCAGAAAACGCCAAAGGTGAAGACTGAAAGAACATGCCAAGAAATTGGCTAAATGTTGGTCAAAAGAGCCCCTCTTGAAGAAAGGCACCTAGTCTTTTGAGGATGTAGATGCAGTCTTTTTGCTCAATGACCTCCAGGAAGACCTCCTCCACTTTGATCATTCTTGACAACGAAATCGTCAGCGAGGACATCTGACAACTCAGTCATCTGTTGACGGAGATCAAACCAAGGCAGTTTATAGCATGAACTTGATCAATCAACAAGTCAAAAGTGCCCTTGCTAGCCAGGGGTGCCCTTAGTTTTGAAGAGCCTAAACTTGCCTTCAGAAGCTGAAAAACTAGTTGTCCTTTCCAGGACTGAGCTGGTTACTCAATGCACAGTCAAGCAAAGCCATCTGACTCGCCAGTCAACGACCATGTCAGATCAGAGCACGAAGGGTCTAAATGGTGAAAACGAAGAACACTCACGAAAATTGACTAAGTTAGAGCTAAAAGCGCCCCTACTGGAGAAAGGCGCCCTTGAATCCGGAGCCTCAAACTCAAGTTTCTGACTGAATGATTCCCAAGCATACCTTTTCAGGATGGTTCCATCTCGACAACAGATCCGTCAGCAGCTGCCAAAGATCAACTGAACGACCTAGAGCAAGGATTGAATAGAGGCACTTCAGCATAAAAAATGATGAAAAAATGTTCAAACTCAAGAAAGGACGCCTAAAAGGTCAAAGGCAATTTTTTGACTTGAGTTAAGAGATTTTGGAGGCAAAAAGAGGCCAAACTCTCCACGATCAGTGGAAATCAGCTTTTTGAACTCCAAATTAGGCTAAATCAGGCCTAAGACATGAGTTGGCGCCCATACTTGATGTATTACATCATTGCCAAGATTATTAGCAAAACAAAACATTACGACTGGACCACCTTGATCAGTGACACACTCCACTAACAAATTACTAGGTTTCTAGAGGCTCATAGGTTCCACATGTGTTCCTACCTGGTATACCTGATTGCCTTCCAAGGCGAGTTCAGGACACTAAGCACTGTGGGGACCTTAGGTGTGCAGAAGGTCCGTGAATACTTTTCGCGTCTTAAGTATACTCTAGCGGAAAGACACTTCAAACGAATGAATGACCTCTTCGTCATGCACACCGTATGAGATCTCGACCATGAGATGCGCGTGTGTATATCACCAACAGCCAAGGAGGCAATGGTGGACTGGGTGGACTGGTTTATCCAATTCCCCACCTTCACCTACATACGTGTGTATGGTTACAATGGACACCCTGCCATGATGCCACAGTACCCTTCAGATAAGGTAGTGTTCATGGAATTCCTAAGACAATTGGCCGAAGTCCACTCTCACCTACGCCTGAAGAAGAAGTCAGTTGCGAACTTTCCCATTCAGATGGGACTCTATAGATGTAAAACAACAGCTGATGCCAAATTGATGAGCCAAGAAACGGTGAGATTCAATCTCAAGTACCTCATTGAGAGGTGGTCATATGATCCAAGAGGGCTCTATGTAGCACATCTAGAGCAATGCCCATCACATGAATCTTCCATAGAAGATTACTGGGTCAATTGTAACAATGAGTTTGAGGTGAGAAGAAAGAACTATAGCTGACTTAAGCTCTCACAAATTGCTGACTTTATGTCAAAAGACATTGAGGGCCTATCCGACGATGAGGAAGAAGTCATTCTCCCTTCCTTCTTCATGAATCAAGTGGACTCACAGACACTCAGCAGAGTGGATTGGTATGCAAAAGAAAATACATCTATAGAGGAGAGAACGAGTAGTGTTGTCAAAAACAGTCGACTCTACCTAGACAGCAAAAGATCAAGGAAGGTAGTACTTCCCCGAACAGAGCCCCCAACGGTTCAGTCTACACTACCTTCCACATCTAGGAAGAAGCCCAAACGAAAGCAATGGAGCAATCCTCCCAAAGGGATGCGGATGTCGGGGCTTACATGGGGAAGAACACAAATTGCTGATGTAAATCAACAAGAGTTATAGGTGGAGACAGCCACCAACTTACCTGAGATAGTAGAGACTGCTGCAACCGAGTCAAAGCCAGTGTTTGAGGCAATCGCGGCCGAAACAGAGCCCATGCTAGAAGCATTTGCAGCAAATACGGTGCTAGTGATAGAGACAAAGCCGCGTACTTCACCACCATCACAGCAGTCACAAGTCCCCATCGACTTGGACTCTCCACCATGACATATCAATGAAGCATAGTCTCATTAATCTAGCATCCAGAGGCCTAGCATTCCTCCTTCCAATGAGGCTAATCTGGCTTGAGGGTCTCCTAGGAAGGAAGAGGGATAGGCCATCCTACCAGCTTGACTTCACTGAGTTCGATCACGTCCCTACAAACATGCCAGCAAAGAAGTTGAAAAAGCAAGTACACGTAGGGAAGAATGTGGATAATGAGTTCTTCATAGAGATTGCTGCCCCACCTGAGGACAGAAACATACATGATGTAGGGGTTGAAGACTTCACATTGTCGAAGTTCAACCTCGGAAAGACCACTCGTCAGGTGGAGGCAGACCTTCTCGGAATTGCATCAATGAGTGCCCAAGAGAGAATGGCTAAGGATGGCCAAGACAAAGCCTTAAAGTCTGAAAACCGACAATTGAGAATTTGCATTTCCAGCTTAATGCACGACACTCCCAACTTCTCTGCTTTGGCATGGGAATTGCTAGACCTCCTCGCGGAGCAAAACCATCATCAGTTGATCACATATGGCAAACACTTGAGAAATCAAGTGGATGATTTTGTTGTTAGAGGATGATGTATACTAGCGAAACATATCAGTTGAGAGATAGAGCACATGGACTTCACTTAGAGATCCAGCAATCAAAACTGAGGACAACAGAGAAGATGCCAGGGGATGAAATGACAGTAGCTGATTTACAATTGGCATATCAATCAGTTACCACCAAAGAGAACAAGCAACATCTTTTTGCTTGGAAAGAACAGCTAGCATACAAGGTGAAAGCCTATGATGCCAATTTTGTGGAACTGATTGATTATAGACATATTGTCGTCGGTATTATCAACTTCTCAAGATCGTTGGTAATATCCTTCCCTCACATAGAATATCAGCACGAGGGAGGAGCACACGTTGAGCTGGGAACAATGCAGAATCAATTTTGAGCCGTCATCCATAGCACATTCCTTGATGATCCTGAGGGTTGCAAGTTGGCCAAGGTTGTAGCCATGTCTATCAAGTTGGATGATGCAGCTACCAAGTTGCCAAGTGCATAGACTATTAGCAGCGGCTTGTGACAAGTGAAGAAATGCTAGGACACCACGTCGTCATCTTGCGGAGCATTGATTGCCCAGGGGCAGAAGAGGTCAATGACTGGATAGAGGCACTGTTGACCAGTGGTGATGAGGTGTAAAGCACCCTAAGAAGGATGTCTTACCCTCCAGAAAGACATTAATTATGATTGGAGTTAACTTGATGCCCCTTTCTAAGTTAACTCCAGATCCCACAAATCATGCATGTCAGATCCCATTAATTAAGGATATCTAAATTGACTTCCACGATTTATGGATCTCAGATCTCCACTAAATGTGGATGTCTATTTTGGAGGCACATTTGTAATTTAAGTTCACTTATAGTTAGGTTTTTGTCAACTGAGGCAGACTTCCAATTTGACTTTTGTTTAGTTTCAGTTAACAGAAGTAGATTTCCAGTTAACTGCTTGCTCGCTCAAGGAGATTTTAGGGTTGCCTAGTCCTTTGAGTTTCTATAAATAAGAGCCTTGGGCTCATTATTTGTTTAACCTTTATTTACTAAGAAAAATTGCTACGCCATAGTTGCCACAAGCTTGCAAAATTATATTTGTTCACTCTTGGATGAGAGTTAGTTGGTTGATCACAATTGTGCATGATTTTGTGCCTTTGCTGTCCCAATCTTTGTAATTCATTGGAAAAGCTTGAAGAAGAAAATTAGATGGCACATGCTTGTTTGATCTAAATATTTGAGTTGTTTCAACGTCTTGTTTTGAATAGCTTATTGTTTCAATCTCCTCCTCGAACAGGGGTTCCTCCTCCTTGGATATTTTGTCATCGATAGTTATCGTTTGATGTTGTTTAAAGATCCATATTTCAGCCTATACTTCAGACAGGGGTTCCTCCTCCTTAGCAATCTTGATATCCATATCTTCGTACCTTGTTGTTTCTAGTACGTTGTTTCCCAACCTATACCTCAGACAGGGGTTCCTCCTCCTTGGCATGTCTTTGATCCAACCTACCGTAATGAGTGTTCGCTTGTATAAAACCTTATCCCAGCATATATCCGAGAGTTCAGAGCCTCGGCCATATTCTAAGGATACGATAGATTTGAGTGATCCAACCCATCTATTTCACTCCTATGCCCTCATGCTTTGTTCATCTTGAGGAGATAGGATAGTTTAGAATCTAGTTTAGTCGTAGTTAAGATCTGCAAAAACCAGAGAAAAGCTTAGCTTGGACGCATTGTGTTTATGCACCCGTGTGTCCTGCCGCTGAGTAATAAAGATAGGAACCTTAGTACCCTTTTGACATACAACATCAGCAAAGAGATATCTTCCTCTCTATAATCTGAAGAGTAGTACTGTAACACTTGCAATAGCTGTCTGTTTCCAATAAGCACTCCAGAGGTGCTAATTGAAATGCCAACACAAATGTTTCAAATCTGGTTAATAAATCTACTAAATCAATCCAGATCACTTGGAAATGAGTCAGGATCACCTAAAAATCAAAGCAATGTTGTCAAAGATTAGAATGCACAAGAGTGTAAATGAGAAAATGAGAAGGAAAGGGGGGTTTTTGACTTTTTTTGCCGTAGCTGCAGCTTTCTGCTGCTAGGTGGGCAAATTACTTGTCAAGTTTTCCTACTATGATCCTTATTAATATTTACCCTCGGCTGTGGGAAAAAGATATCAGTATGATAATCATACCATGAAATGTGAAGGATTTGAACTCCTATCACTAGTGTAGGTTGCTAAAGCAGCTGTTGGAGGTTACAAAACTGGATACACTAGATATGGAATAGATTAAACAAGATCAGAGCACTCTTTCACTGAGGGTATGAGGTCCTTTGGGAGAAATTGTTATTTTGTTGTCATAGATTCTGACGTGGCATCTAGTGGACCTAGATCTGTCTTGTATCAAACAAAATTGGCAGTCACTAATTCTTACAAATGCATATGGCTCTATGTTGTTGCAAGGAAGAGCATTGTGTTTGCAATTTCTAAAGGTCATCCGACTTGTTTATTCGTCTGGAAAATGGATGTTGGGCAGAGATTTTAATGTAGTTCTACCCCAAGTTCAGAGTTTTCGAGCATCTTCTGCTGTGGCTCAAGTTGTCCATGATTTCAATCAATTTTCCTATGACCGTGAATGGATGGATTCAATGAAAAAATAAGTATCTTACACCTTGTCAAATAGAATGCTAGGAAGTGAATTCTTAGCTGAAAGGCTACATAGATTTCCTGTTGATACAAATTGAATCAGAAATTCTGCAAAGAGATGGATTTGACCGTTAGCCTATCAGCCTTTTAAATAGCGGTGAAGTGAAACCTATGAAATGCTCTCTGAAATTTGAGCTTATGTGGTTGGAGTCCTTAAATGAATTGCATATTTATAAAGATAATATTCAGACAAAGCAATTAGACTTCAAGGCCAAATATCTAAGATATATTGGCAGACTTGTATACAATTAATGCATGATTTCCAGGGGCATAAATCAGAGATAGCAATCAAGACTCAAGACCTATTGATCTATCATAAATAGGTAGATATTTATACTCAATGAATGCCTGATTATAGAGTTATAAATCAGAAATAGAAAATAGATCTACATCAGGATCAAGATCATCATTGTGTGCATACCAAAATCAGAGGCATATGCATAATAACAATATTCCATAAGCTCTTACATTAAGACCTGCCTCATGGAATCATATCTGATTCTCTTCTTGTAAAGAAATTAGACTACATATCAGAAATTCAAGAGGGTTATTGTCAACTTTATCTAATAGTCTATTATACATTTGTGATTGTTCATTTATTATATCTATTACAAACTTTAAATCAATTTTAGTAAATCTATTTCAAATGTTCTTACTGGGGACATTACAGATAATTCCTAATCCAAAACACTGGTCAAAGGCTCACCATAGCCCCACGGAGTACCCCTATTTTGATTTTGATTATCACACAAGAAATAAAGGTTCATATCTCCCATCTTCTGACAATCATAAAAGCATACCACTTGGAAGAAGTATGAAAATGCCACTCTGAAATAATATATGAACTTATCATCATGCTAGTTAATAATGCTATGCTACTTGATGACACGATTCTTTATGAGAAGCCAATGATTGATCAGTTGGATGAATTCTGTAAGTTATTGACAACATATTCTTAGCTTAATGCTATGGGTAGAGTCCTCAATAAAAAATTGTGCATCTTTAAGGATATGACAAAGTTATAAAGTAACCGTGTTGCTCTTCAATGATGGTAGAATGAAGAACCTTTGTAAATGGAGGATTTAATTGGGGAGCATCCTTGCTTACTGTTGATAGTGCAGACAAATTTCCAAAGGGGATCAGATTTATTATGGTTTGGAGGAAATTGTCAAGCTTAACAATTAAATTGATGCATTCTTAAAAGAGGCTGGGTGAATTACAAACAGTAGGTGGAATCCAATATTTGCAGATGCAAAGAAAATAAGTCATATAGTATTGCTATCTTACGAAGAATGGGACTTGGTGGTAGAACAATATAGAATGTGGAGCAATAGGTTCTTTTAGTCTTTCAATTATTTTGGCATGCCATTCTTTCAATTGTTTGAGTAATGTGCTTGTGCATGGGCAGAATAGACCATTCATACCAATTGATCACGTATATTGTGGGCACACTACTTGTTGTCAATTGGATGTGTTTATGTTATTTTAGTTAGCCTGGTTTCATGTTCACTTGGCATTAGATAATTGAAGTACCATAGGGTGTTGGTCTAAGATCCATTGTCAAAACTGAGCTGCATGCATTACAAGTGTCTAGAAAGATATTGACCTTCCTAGCTTCAAAATCTACTTAAAGGAGCAAGATAGTTGGAAAGTGTATCTTGGTTGTTCTATTCAAAACTGTGAGCAAAACAGTTGAACTATTATTTGCAGAAGATATACTGTTCGATGAAAGCTATGGAAAAAATTTAGACACATTTTCTGGAGTTTGTAAGCCAGTGGGTTTACCTCTCTCACCTTTTCCTCCTTCCAATACCCGTGATATGCTTAACAATTAAATGGGTGAAGAAGAGGTAGAAATGGGTGACAGAGATAGGGATAACAGGGGTAATGAGGAACCAAGTACCCGTGATATGCTTAATGATATGATGAGAGGGCAGCGAGAGTTTCAGCAAGGGTTACAGCAGACCTTGGCGCAAATGACAGCCCTATTGACATAACATATGGCAGGGAACAACAATAATAATAATGGCAACAATGGGGGAAACAACAACAATTGCAACAATGCAATAATAATGGGAATAATGGATATTCTGTGAACAACAGACCTGTTGGTTAGCATACTAGGACAGCTTCATCTAGGACTCTTACGCCTACCTTTCCACCTAGAGTCCAACCCCAAGTTGGAAATGAACCCACCTTCAATGATTTACAAGATGAGTTCTTACAAGATTGGAGGGATTCAAATCCAGAGATCTGTGCAGAGATGTCTTTCAAAGACCATTGTGACCTTAGAATGAAGCATAGACCTCACAAGGGTGGAAGAGCACATAACCATGATTTATAGAGGAAAGTTGGGAAGCTCACAATTCCATTTTATGATGGCACAAGTAAGACTATTGTAAGGGCTTGGGTGCAGAAGTTGGACACTTATTTTCAGCTTAATCGCATGCCAGAAGATGAGGCCATCAAATATGCCTCTATTCGCTTGGATGGGATTGCTCATGAGTGGTGGCATCATGGGATGATTACCATGGGGCATGATCAAATTGATACATATGCAGAGTTCACAGAGAAGTTGATAGATAGATTTGATATGAAAGACCCTGAATTGCATTTTAAGGAGTTGGTTCAACTCAAACAGTGAGGTACTGTGGACCATTATGTTGCAGATTTCCAGAGACTTTTGTTGCTTGTTACAAATATCTCAGAAAGGAGATTGGTTGTTCTTTTCATTGATGGGCTTTCGGATCCCTTACGTGGTTGGGTTAAGGGACTCAATCCAGCTACTTTGTAGGAAGCCATTAAGAGGGCTAGGGATATGGAGTCTTCCACTTCTAGAAGTAAATTTCATTCCAAGGGATTTATGCATTAGAAAGATAAAGACAAGAAGCAATTTCAACGTGATTCTCAGCAGCCCAAACAGGACCCAAAAAAACTTGATAATGATCAGCTTAATGAGCTTCGGAGGAAGAAATTGTGCTTCCATTGCAGGGAACCTTGGGACTTATCTCATAAGTGTAGTGTGAAGGCTAAAGCCAAACAATTAGAATACTTTTCTGTTGAAGAATCTGCATCAGAAAAATCAGATCAGCGGATAGATTCTGAGAGTAGTGATAAGGACAGCTCTTTAGAAGAGGAGCAAACTAAAGATGGGACCATTCCCCAACTTTCCAGTAACCAGAAAGCAATTACATTCAAGGTGAGAGGTGTTTTACAAGGACAGCGAATCATAGGTCTAATTGACACAGGCGCCACACATAACTTCATTGATGAGAAGTTCGTGGCTAGGAGAGGTCTAAAGACAAAAGAGCATGATGGGTTTAAGGTGATGGTAGCTGATGGGTACAAACTTGCTTGTACTTTGAAAGTTTTCAAATCTGAAAATTCAATTAGGTGAATATGAATTGGTAGATGAATTCTATGTAATTAATATAAGGGACACTGATATGGTATTGGGAATGCATCGGATGAAGTCTCTTGTGAAGTTCTCATTCAACCTTCAGGAGATAGAAATGAAGTTTTAGGCCAATGGGAAGAAGATAGTACTTAGAGGCCTATCAAATGGGGGGCCTAGAGTGGTGTCCTTCAAAAGGATGGAGTGGCTAATCAGACATGAGCAAGTTGAGTGGGCAGCTGAGTGTCTCATCATGCCTATAGTTGCAGATCAGCAAAAGAATAATTACCATCCGAACATCCAGAAGTTAATATTGCAGCATAGTACGATATTTGGGAGCATTCCTCCTGGGGTGCTACCAATTAGAGGGATAGAGCACATCATAGAGAGGGATAAACTAGTGATGACTACTCCTTATCGACATCTTAAGAGACACAAAGATGAAATAGAAAAAGCAATTAAGGAGTTGTTAGAGATGGGGCACATAAGACCTACCAAAAGTCCATTTGCATCAGCAGTTGTTTTGGTAAAGAAAAAAGATGGGACTATGCACATGTGCATTGATTACAAGGCCCTTAATAAAAAGACAATAAAAAACAGGTACCCCATTCCCATAATAGATGAGCTAATTGATGAGTTACATGGTGCTTGGTATTTCTCCAAAATAGATTTGATGTCAGGGTACCACCAGATTCAAATGAGAAAAGAGGATATAGAGAAGATGACTTTCAGGTGCCATTTTGGACATTTTGAGTTCCTAATGATGCCCTTTGGTTTGATGAATGCCCCAGCCACTTTTTCAGAGTTGCATGAATCAGGTGTTCAGGAATCAATTGAGAAAATTTGTTTTTGATATTTTTTTATGACATCTTGATTTTTAGCAAAACTTGGGAGGAACAGTTGCAGCATCTCGAGGAGGTTTTGAGCATCTTGGAGAGTGAGTCACTCTATGCAAAGCAGTCCAAATGTGACTTCGGTATGACAAAGATTTTGTACCTTGGTCACATTATCACTGCAGAGGGGGTGATAGTTGATCCTGAGAAGATCAAGGCTATTGTTGATTGGCCTCCACCGACGAACCTCACTCAGCTTAAAGGGTTCATCGGTTTGTGTGTGAAATATACCGGCCAATTTTTTCAATTTTTTCACACACTAATTTCACCCATTAACATTAGTGAAAACACAATCCAACTGAAGGGAACCCTTTCCTCTGATCAACCCAGATCCCAATGCAGGCAAGGTGAGAGCATACTCGAAAGGGGATCGTTAGCGCAACCAAAACTGCTAAAAGAGTAATGAAAGGAGATAACAATCAACTCAACCACTTATTCAGCGGGAGGACTGAAAATGAACGTACATTACTGAAATTAAATATGCAACTTGACCACTTGTTTAGCGGGAGCATGTTGACGGCTCAGCCGATCAGCAATATGATGAAGTGATGCATTACAATATATAAATAGGTGGCAAGCCAGCCTCTTCCACTTATTCAGTGGACGATGCAAGAAATGAAACTTGAAACTATAGACTGCAATGATGCCAGTCTCTTCCACAAAAGTGGGGATACAAAATATAAAGTGCAGAAAGTAAAGAGCTGATCAGTACTACTGATTCAGCATTACAATGCGATAAATAATCTACAAGATGTAGATAACCAATGAACTCCAGAATGTTAGGAAATGAACTCCAAACAAGTACAAGTTATCCAGCATATGAAATATAGTAAAAAGGACTGAAATATCAGGTCTCATATAAAAATTGCAGCAATCAGAAATTCATACCAACAAGCCCTAGAATCACCAAAACACCTTTGATTGATGTAAAATCAAGTGCAAAGGAAGCATAAGAGAAGGGCGACCAAGTACAAACCAAGAAATAGCAGCAAGCAACCTTTGATATTTTATGCACGCTTCCCAATGCAATGGCAGGCAAAGTACAACCTCCAAGAAAGGGCGACCAGCAAGATAAAATCCAAATCACCTCTGAGAAATCTGAAAAATTGCAAGAAGGGGCGCCCCAGGTAGACTTGAACAATAAGACAATACCCAGAACCAACAAAAAATTGTGCAAGGAGCTATGATCGAAAACGTGCTTCAGCCAAGCACCACACTAGCATTACCAAAAACTGATAAAAGAGCAAGAAACTCAACTACAATGTGCTCAATCTGTTCTCAAGGATTAAGAACAATCAAATCTCAACTAGTTGCTATTTTTCAAGCAAGAAGTCAAGCCAAAGCTAGGAGGTATGCATTCCTCGAAGCAACTCACTAACCATTCCGGCAGCATAACATTACTGTAGATATAAGATGCTGAACTAAGAGCCCAATGCTCTTATTTATAACATTTCCTGCCCCAAATTCAAATTCAATCTCCCTCCAAATGGACGCCAAAACCAAACTCAAATTCACAATGCCCATTTAGTGTCATTTGCATTTCATTTGTCCAAGTCGTCCTCCTCCAAGAAGCATTATACTTTATTAAAATGTCAATAAAGTATATTATGGCGTCCAAAATAATAATAAAGTGAAACACTTTATTAAACTGATTTAATTCCTCCAGGCTAGGCGTCAAAACAATAAAGTGAAATATAAATATAATTGACCACTTATTTTACCAAGGCGTCCAAACATGCCTTTTAAATATTTCACTTAAAATTATATTCTCATCAAATATCAAGCTTGCCAAAATAATCACCTCAAATGCTAGAGACCAATTGAATATACTGCCCTCCTCGAAACAGCCATAATGCCAAGTTGTTGAAACACTGCCAAAAATAGCACCAAGGGTGTTGGAGACCAAACTGCTTGAATTGACCTGCCAGATATAACCACTGAACTGAACTATAGAAACCTTGCTAAAAATAGAACTTACTGAAAATAGCATACTGATAAAAATAGTAAGTTGTTCCAAACTCATTTTAACCACAATCCAAGCAGTCGTCGTACTTACTAAAAATAGTAAGTCCGAAAAAGTTCTCTAATTCAATTGCATGTCACACAATCGCGAAGCTCTCTAAAAACCCAGAAGGAATCCAGAATCCGATATGTAAAGATCCAACATGCAACCATCGTAACTTACTAAAAATAGTACGTCCGGAAAAGTTCTCTGATTCAGTTGCATGTCATACCACTGCGAAGCTCTCTGAAAACCCAGAAAGAATCCCACAACCAATTTGCAAAACTCTAACATGCAAACCCTTGAATCCTCAAAAGAAACCTCCAAGTAGCTGAAAACCCTAATTCTGCCTCTGACTAGCCTGCGAGCATCCAAGAATAGGCTAACAGTCACTGGAAGATGTAGTGATAAAAATGGGGGCATTACAGTCCGCCCTTCCCAAAATTGCTTGTCCTCAAGCAATACCACCACAACCCCAAAAAAATTGAAGCTTATCCATTCCAACCCGAATACGCTCCCTCGGTCCTGTTGTGACCTTTTCACACATCACCCCATTCCAGATGGGGACCCCCAAATTTTTGCTCCATTTTGGTCTTTTGGCTTTGGTTTTGCGTCTCTCTCTCTCTCTCTCTGATCTTTTTGTCCTTTCGGGGATGTCCTATTCTTTGACCTAATTTGGAATTTTGGTTGTCTGTGAAATTAGGGTTTTCATTCTTCAAGCCAGTTTGAAGTTAAATTGAGTTGGCTAATTGACATCTGAGCTTATCATTGTTGTCAGAAGACTTCCAGTAGATTCCCACTGAATTTTCATCATGTTCTGACGACTTACTATTTTTAGTAAGTGGTCAATCTGGGAGCTTTTCATCAGGATTTTGGAATTTTGACTGCTTGAGCACATTTAGGGCACTTTCAGATGCTCGTACGCAAAATTTGAGCAGAATTGGACAACTTGCTATTTTAGCAGTTCCGGCTTCAGGAGCCATTTTCAGGGTTCACGCATGTGCTTTTCAAGTGCATGTCTGGAGATTACTTATAGGTTTTTCAAAACCTTCTCAATGATATAACATGCAAACCGAGATGAGGACTTTCAACAGTTCAGCCATCAGAGGCTATTTTTAGGGTTTGCATGCAGAGTTTTTCAGTGCATGTCAGGGTATTCTTTATGGGTTTTACAAGAGCTTCGCAACGAAGTGACATGCAAGCAAAATTGATCATTTTTCAGGGACTTACTATTTTTAGCCAGTGCATGCATGTAGACCAGTTTTCTGGGTTTTTTTGGGTTTTTTGAGATCCCTCAGTCAGTGTGACATGCAATCTCATTCGACAGTGGATTGATCACTTTTCAGGCAGTTTCTATAAATAGCAGGTTCACTCTAGTAGCCACCCGACACTTCAATTCAACAAGCAGAACGACATGCAACAAAAATCAAGTCAAACGGAGATCATTTGAGGCACATGCAAGTCAGATTAGGGTTTCCTACTTCGGTGCCTAAAAAGTAGGGTAAAAAGCCAGAATTTCAAAAAACGAAGGTATCCCACTGCGATTAGCATCCTTCAAGCAATCTATTGGTAAAATTCAGGCGCAATCCGAGCACTTACTATTTATATTAGGTCGTCTCCAGAACAGGGCTATAAATAGTAGGTCAGCACGAGGGGCAGGTGTGAACAAGTTCACCAAGCGATGAGGACCACGTGGTGAAAAATTCAAGTCAAACGGAGCTGTAGAAGACAAGCAATTTTAGGGTTTGCTAAAAAAATTTTGGCGCGCTAAAAATAGAAAATGAGCTTGGGCAACAGGTATAAACAGGGTAGCGAGGTCACGAGAAACATATCACGCCAGCTCCAGGTTCAGAATGAATGAAAAGCCACGAAGAGTCACACTTCTCCAAAATTTGCCAAAAATAGAATGGCAAGAGGTAGCTGGGGCGTTGAAGATTTTCAAGTTGAAACTGACATGAGAAGGTGGTAAATGTGCCCTAAGAGTAGCAGGTCATGGAAAATCTTTCAAGTCATCAAAATTTCCTGAGGATCCCTCATATGCGCCCTTGATGGAGGAGGCTGGAGGAAAGTTGCTAAGGCACTGGAAAATCCTCCTCAACCCCCCTAAATGCGCCCTAGGCATCAAGGTGGAATAAAATTATCTCTAAGACAAGAAATGGAAGTAGCACCCTTCAAATGCGCCCTGGCAGAAGAGATGCATGAAAAAGTTTCTAAGTGTTCAAAATTTCCTCCTTCCTATGTAAAATGCGCCCAAGGCTAGAAGGTTGGCATAAAAATTTCCAAGGCATGAGAATTCCTCTTCATACCCTCAAATGCGCCCAAGGTGTGAGCATGCATGGGGATGAAAATAATTCTAAGTGTGAAATTCCTCCTCCACCTAGGAAATGCGCCCAAGATGAAAGGATGTTAAAAATATTTCTAAGGCATTGAAATTTCTTGAGGACCCCTCAAATGCGCCAATCTAAGAGGAGGCTTGGGAAAATATTCTAAGTGTTTGAAATATCCTCCTCACATACCTAAATGCGCCCATCATATAAAGAGGTGTTTGAGAATATTTCTAAGGCATCAAGTGGAAGCTTGCATGTGGAAATGCGCCCAAGTTGTGAGGAGTCCTCAAAAAAAATTTCTAAGTGTAGGAAATGGAAGCTTGACCCCTCATATGCACCCAAGATGAGAAGGCAAGCTAGAGGCGTGAGAAATACTCTAAGGCGTGGGAACATGAAGCCTGACATGTAGGATGCGCCCAAGGTAATAAAAGGTTGAAGAATATTTCCTAAGGCAGAGGAAACACGTTGCATAAGGGTCAAAATACGCCCTAAGGCAAGGTGGCTGAATCTTTCTAAGGCATTAAAGCAAGAGGATGTTTGATGAAATTTCTAAAGTATGAAAGCTCAAGCCTTCATATGCGCCCAAGGTGTAAAGCTTAGTGAAGGTGTTTGAAATTTACCTAAGGCATTAAAAGTAATGCTAGAAGGAGTAAAATGCGCCCAGCAATCAAATGAAGGTGGAGAAATTTCCAAAGCCTTCCTAGATGCGCCCTTGAAAGTGGAAGCACATAAAGTGGAATGCGCCCAAGGAAAATTGTTAAGGCATGGAAATGCCTAGGGAGCTAAAGTGGAAGTTGATACATGAAAATGCGCCCCCCATGGGTAAAGTCAAAGAATTTAAATTCCTCTTAAGGTATTTTCAAGGGTGAAAGTGTGAAGTACGCCTAAGGGGTGATGTTAAAATTTCCAAAGGCAAGGTGAATTGTGCCCATAAACAGGAGGGGATTTCTTCAGGAAGTCAAAGGAAAATGCAAAGGCATGAAAAATGAAGACTACAGGTGTGGAATGCGTCCAGAATAAAATGGAACCAACCTTAGCAAATTTTATTATTTTTCAAAACTAATAAAAATTAAACTTACCCCTTCGTCCAGATACACATGAAAATGATGATTTCTGAGGGGAAATTTCTTCTGGGTATTGGACATTTCCCACGGGGAGATGATTTTAAAATTTTCCACACCTCGCTCAAGATTTTTCGGCAGAGATTTTAGCCTAGCGCCTATTGATGAATTTCCTAGGCGAAAATTAAAATTTCTCTAAAGCAAATAAAAGAAATGTTTTTACAAATGCCTCGGCTAGTGATGTCAGAATGAATGCCTGGATTACGTTGGTTGAAATTTATAAAGCAGATAAAATTGTCTAAGGAAAGGGAAAAGAGAACAACTAGGGGTCGAATACACTCACAAGGAAGAAGTGAAAATTGTCTATGGCATGGAGGAATTTGAAGATGAAATGAAGACTCGAAACATCAAGCATTCAAGTGCGTCCTCGAGGTAAAATTATTTCTAAGGCACAAACTCCAGGCACAAGGTGGTGGATGCGCCCTGAAGAGGACCTCATGAAATGAACACCACGCACCTAGTTGTCGAAAAGTTATGAAGGTTTGCTGGAAATTATGAACTCTATCACATCCGGAGATCAATCAGTCAGAACATGAGAACTAGGTAAGTGAAGTGAGTGTATATTATAACTGTTTTGATGCTCTTCTTTTTGTTTGTTTTGCAGGAAGAAGATGTTGAAAGAAATGGCTAAGTGTTGGGACAAAGTAAAGATGAAGAAACTAGGTGAAAAATTTCCCAAGGAAAGAGAAATGGCAATGAAGATTTGGCTAAGGCATTAAGAACGTGATGCGAAAGAGGCAAAGGCGCCCAAGGCAGTGGGCTGGAGAAATATGAAAGTTACAAATGCGTCCAGGAATTAAAACGACAAGAGGGATGAACGCGAACGACTGAGCGATCAAACTCTGGAGACAATCTTAGAGACTCTTTTACCCTCCTCCTAGCGCAACAGAATTGGCAGGCAGAACAGTGGGAACACATTTCTGGACGAAAATCTTCTGATGATAGTGGGCATTAATTGCTCATAGTAGTTCCTGCGGAGGAGTGGAGAATATTCTATGCATTCATTGCCCCACTCCTCTCAGTGGCGGTTTTTAGGGGAAAACCCTAATTAGGGCATATGTGGCTCAATCTGAGCCCTTCATTGTAATTCAATCTAAGTTGTCCGCTAGACTGGGCCAACTATAAAAGGGGCATCCCCCCTCATTTGTAATCAATTAATTTAGATTAAGAAATCAGAGAGTAGAGAAGATAGAAGTTAGGATAGAGAGTTAGCTTAGTTTGAAAAGGAAAGAAAGCTTTCCCTTTGAAAGTTTTGTAAGAAGTTGTTGTGGAAAACTCTCATAATACAAAGGTTTATCATTGCCTAGTGGTTCTATCTTTTATTGTGAGTAGCTAGCAAGGCTTTTTCGTCTTTCCAATTCAAGTAGGTTAGAGTAAAGTAGATTTTATTTCATGCAAGTAGCTGTTAGCTGTGGAATGCGTGTTTAGTTTGAGCAAGTTTCATTCATCCATACCACTAGTGGGCTCGTTGACGGTGAGTTCGCCCTGTGTGGTCAACTGGATTATTTTGCACTTAACTTTGATTGTGACTCATATGTCCATATGCATCGTTGTGATGGTATGTGCATGTCATGTCACAGTTTGAATATCCTTTCCATCCTTTGAAGATTGCACCGGTTTTGTAGAAGTTGTCCGAAGGGAGGCAAAGCAGAGCTTGGTTTGATGTTTGCAAGAATTGATCTTTGCATTCCGCATTTAGAGTAGATGGTAGCATCTCTAATCCTTACATCCTTTTACATTCAGCATTATCCGATTAATTTAAGAACTCGAGCGTCATTGACAAATCTCCCGAAATTTGAGAATCCTTTCTTCTGAATGAGCAACTCACGTAAGTCCCCTTGAAATAACCAGCAAATCACATCAAGCCAACTGAGACTATCCCCTTGCATAAGGAACCTTGGAGTTGAACGCATGGTCTTTCACGCAATCTTAGCATGCGGGACATTTTGATCAAGAGATGATAGAGCGACCGTTGGGAACTTTATTCTATGTTGGTGCGGTCATAAAACACCCGTCAACAGGTCCCATGTTTGTCTCAAGAAGGAACCACCATGCTGATTTTGCACCACTCTGATCACATTAGTGAAAACATCATGCCAAAACTGCACTAACCTCCCTTGTGACTCCCAAATGTTACTATCCATGAACAGCCTGTAAGGACTGAAGTCAACACCTTGCAGCATCTCATGCCTCAAAGACTTTGAGTCATCAATATCAACCATACCACTTTCTATCACAATCTTGGGCAACGGGAAAGATAGTCTGCTCCACTCGAAACTATAATCCTCAACATATCTCCATAAGGTAACTAACAAAGCCACAACTGCAAATGTGACCTCTTCGAGTTCTCTTGCAAAGAGGAAAGCAATCCTTTGCAAGAGCTCATCAAAGTCAAACTCATGATTCCACATGTATCTATGATGCCTCAACTGAATTATCATTATACAACCTTGAAGACTGTAGAAATTTCTCACAATTTTAACTCCAAGAACCTCAGAATGATGAACCAAGGCAATTGAATGTTCGCTGCCCCAAGTATAAGTACAAGGGATAGCATAGGAGTAGTCACTGGGAACAATCTGAACACCTCCCGAAGACAGATTCGGATTACTTTGAATCATCACCTCTTGCATTTGAGGCCAAAAATCAGTCCTCATAGGAGACTGTGAAGTCAGAAGATAAGTATCCCAATTGTCCACCATGATTGAAATGATTGAATTATGATCTGATTTAGAAATAATCAGCATCCTAGAAGATGAGCTACTGCTGCTATACTGAAAATCATCATCCCAATTAATGCATCTACTCGGGGTTTCTCTCCAATACATTTGTCGATGAGCAAACAGAACCATCAAGTGACTGGTAATGAAAGTAACAGCACCAAGGAAGTTGATAATTTGATTCATATCTCTCCATGAATTCATCTTTCCACAAGTTTTTAGCCCCATCAACCCCTGTTGAAGATCCCAAGCATGGATACCCAACTGAAAATGACTTTCAATACACTGAAAAGAAAACTCAACACAACCCCAAGTGCTAGTCAAAACCAAGTGCATCCTCATGAAATCGGTATCTCCTCTAGTGAACCTTTGAAGCCTATCCACGAAAGCTTCAACAATAATGGAGTATGGAACAATAGATGTCTTCAAACCCAACTCCCAAGATAGACTTGAATGAGGTGAAGCATCTCTCAAACCAAGGGATGGGCTGTCAAATATGCAATCAACATGCTTTCGTCCTTCTTTCTCCCATTCTTCATGAGTAACTAGTTTGAGACCTTCACATGTTTTATCTTCAATCACAAAGAGAGGGTTATCATAAGTTTCCTCTGCATCCCACTTCAAAGAGAGGGTTGTCAAAAACTTGGAAGTCATTCGTTTCATCTTGCTGCTCCAAATCTGCACATACAACTTCTAATTTTCTTGAGATGCTTTCAAGATCAAACTCCTCCTGAAGACTATCAAGCTCTCCAATCACTTGCTCGATCTCTTCAACTCGTCGTGCAACCTCTTGCTCCTTGAAAAGTTTGAAGTCAGCAAACTGGTCTTCAACCTCTGTTAGAGCCAATTGAGTTTCTTTCAACATGACTCTTGTGGATTCGAGTTCCATAGTGAGCTCATCAACCTTTCTCTCACTTCCCTGGAAAACACAAATGGTTTTCTTTGCAATTTTGAAGGCATAATCTCGATCTTCAATCAAGTGTACGTATGCTGATTTCAATGTCTCCATGGAATCTCTGATAAGTTGCCAATTGGGAAGAGCAACTTCATCTTTAACTCCTCTTTGTCTTTCTTCAAGTTGAACCTTCCAGTAGAGATCTTCAACCAAATTGTGTGTGTGATCAAATAGGGATAGAGCTTGCACTTCTTTTTCAAAATTTACCTTGCTTTGATTTTCACGCTCATGAACATGCAAGGTTGGTGAATTGCTGATAGGCTGCAACTGAAAATCAGAACCTTGTTTCTCGTCTTTGCTGCCCTCATCGCTGCTCCAAGACTTTTTTTCTTCACCTCCCACTAACTGAAATTGCTTAATGTCATAAAGAGGATCAAGTTCTTCTAATTCTTCAACCCTTTGCTTACAACCAGCTTCAAGAATAGGTAAATCAGATTTGTGTTTAAGAACACCTTCAAACTCTTCATCACCCAAAGCCATATGGTCTTCAAGCTCCACTCCCACTTCACTGTCTCCATGATCAAAGGTTATGGCAGCCCCCTCATAGCTTGCAAAGCAATCAAATTTTTTATCTTCATCAGGATCAAAGGGGAACTCATCCCACACCGTTTTTTTGCCATCAGTAAATGCCTTCACACCTGGATCCCAAATGCTAGGGGATTGATTGTTTTGATCAACAGGAAGGTGCTCTTCGTACCCTTCTTGGAGTGTTGACTCTTTGAACAAGTCACCTCTTAACTCACTTAAACTGATATCTTCAAAAACAACTCTCTTCAAGGGCGTAGTTTGATAACCAAACCCAATGCCACCCATGTCACTATTATTGTATAAAGAATCATCAAAGCTGGTTGCTTTGAATGTTTTATCATTATTTTCTTCAATGGACAAATCATGAGTAGGTGTGTTACTGATTTCATCATTAGCAGCCCAATTCACACCAAGGTCTTCATGGCTACTTGACATAAATTTGTCTTGTGAAAGCTCTTGAGAAGTTGTGACAGCAACAAGAGGAAAATCCTTTATCACCAAATCTTCAACATGATCTTGCATGAAATCATTGGAATCACCACCAACAATATCACTATGGTAATGATCATAAGCTGGTTCAAAGATACCACTAGTATTTTCTTCATCGTGCTCTTCTTCAACGAACTCATCCCACACAACAGTACTTCCATCATCTTCTGTGAAGTCATTAGTCTCAAGACCTTCATTGGATGAATCCAAATTAGGATTCAAGACTGCTGTTTTGTTCTTATCGCCAAAAAGATCTTCATCACTACCAATCACATGCAAGTCTAAGGGATTGTTTTCGGGCTCTACCACACATCCTTCACATCTCAAGGCAGCCTTCCCATCCAAACATTTAGATTTTGCAGCAATCCATGAGTATGCCCCTTTAATGTCAGGATTCCCATAAGCGTGGACAATTCCTGTATCAACTCTGTCACTCAGCTGACAATTGAATCATTGAATTTTTATTTTTTCACAGGATGGCAAGATCTTGGCTTTGATACCATTGAAATATACCGGCCAATTTTTTCAATTTTTAATACACTAATTTCACCCATTAACGTTAGTGAAAACACAATCCAACTGAAGGGAACCCTTTCCTCTAATCAACCCAAATCCCAATGCGGGCAAGGTGAGAGCATACTCGAAAGGGGATCGTTAGCACAACCGAAACTGCTGAAAGTGTAATGAAAGGAGATAACAATCAACTCAACCACTTATTCAGCAGAAGGACTGAAAATGAAAGTACATTACTGAAATTAAATATGCAACTCGACCACTTGTTTAGCGGGAGCATGTTGATGGCTCAGCCGATCAGCAATATGATGAAGTGATGCATTACAATATATAAATAGGCGGCAAGCCAGCCTCTTCCACTTATTCAACGGGTGATGCAAAAAATGAAACCTGAAACTATAGACTGAAATGATGCCAGTCTCTTCCACAAAAGTGGGGATACAAAATATAAAGTGCAGAAAGTAAAGAGCTGATCAGTACTACTGATTCAGCATTACAATGCGATGAACAATCTACAAATACAATGAGATGTAGATAACCAATGAACTCTAGAATGTTAGGAAATGAACTCCAAACAAGTACAAGCTATCCAACATATGAAATATAGTAAAAAGGACTAAAATATCAGGTCTGATATAAAAATTGCAACAATCAGAAATTCATACCAGCAAGCCCTAGAATCACCAAAACGCTCATAACTTCATCAAAACACCTCTGATTGATGTAAAATCAAGTGCAAAGGAAGCATAAGAGAAGGGCGACCAAGTACAAACCAAGAAATAGTAGCAAGCAACCTCTGATATTTTATGCACACTTCCCAATGCAATGGCAGGCAAAGTACAACCTCCAAGAAAGGGCGACCAGCAAGATAAAATCCAAATCACCTCTGAAAAATCTGAAAACTTGCAAGAAGGGGTGCCCTAGGTAGACTTGAACAATAAGCCGATACCCAGAACCAACAAAAAATTGTGCAAGGAGCTATGATCGAAAATGTGCTTCAGCCAAGCACCACACTAGCATTACCAAAAGCTAATAAAAGAGCAAGAAACTCAACTACAATGTGCTCAATCTATTCTCAAGGATTAAGAACAGCCAAATCTCAACTAGTTGCTATTTTTCAATCAAGAAGTCAAGCCAAAGCTAGGAGGTATGCATTCCTCGAAGCAACTCACTAACCATTCCAGCAGCATAACATTACTGTAGATATAAGATGTTGAACTAAGAGCCCAATGCTCTTATTTATAACATTTTCTGCCCCAAATTCAAATTCAATCTCACTCCAAATGGACGCCAAAACCAAAGTCAAATTCACAATGCCCATTTAGTGTCATTTGCATTTCATTTGTCCAATTCGTCCTCCTCCAAGAAGCATTATACTTTATTAAAATGTCAATAAAGTATATTATGGCGTCCAAAATAATAATAAAGTGAAACACTTTATTAAACTGATTTAAGTCCTCCAGGCTAGGCGTCAAAACAATAAAGTGAAATATAAATATAATTGACCACTTATTTCTCAAGGCGTCCAAACATGCCTTTTAAATATTTCACTTAAAATAATATTCTCATCAAATATCAAGCTTGCCAAAATAATCACCTCAAATGTTGGAGACCAACTTAATATACTGCCCTGCTCAAAACAGCCATATTGCCAAGTTGTTGAAACACTGCCAAAAATAGCACCAAGGGTGTTGGAGACCAAACTGCTCGAATTGACCTGCCAGATATAACCACTGAACTGAACTGCAAAAACCTTGCTAAAAATAGCACTGCTAAAAATTGAACTTACTAAATATAGCATACTGCTAAAAATAGTAAGTTGTTCCAAACTCATTTTAACCACAATCCGAGCAGCCGTCGTACTTACTAAAAATAGTAAGTCTAGAAAAGTTCTCTGATTCAGTTGCATGTGACACCGTCGCAAAGCTTTCTGAAAACCCAGAAGGAATCCAGAATCCGATCTGTAAAGATCCAACATGCAACCGTCGTAACTTACTAAAAATAGTAAGTCCGGAAAAGTTCTCCGATTCAGTTGCATGTCATACCATTGCGAAGCTCTCTGAAAACCTAGAAAGAATCCCACAACCAATCTGCAAAACTCCAACATGCGAACCCCTGAATCCTCAAAAGAAACCTCCAAGTAACTGGAAACCCTAATTCTGCCTCTGACTAGCCTACGAGCATCCAGGAATAGGCTAACAGTCACTGGAAGATGTAGTGATAAAAATGGGGACATTACAGTGTGGGTTTTATAGAAGGTTTGTTAAGGGTTTTTCTCAGACTGCATCCCCACTCACAAATTTAACTAAGAAGGGAGCATTCGAGTGGTCAGATTCAACACAGAGGTGTTTTGAGTACGTCAAACAGGTGATGTCATCATGTCCAATGCTAGCTATACCTGATTTCTCCAAACCTTTTGAGGTGGAGTGTGATGCATCAGGAGAAGGTATTGGTGTTCTTTTGATGTAGGAGAAGCACCCCATTGCATTTGAGTAGAAAATTGAGAGGTGTGGAGAGAAGCTATTATGTTTATGATAGAGAGATGTTGGCCATCATGCATGCCTTGGCCAAGTTTAGACCATACCTAGTTGGGGATAAATTTATATTTTAAAATGACCACAATAGCATCAAATATTTCATGAACTAGAAGGACTTCAATGATAGGTAGCAGAAGTGGGTAAGCAGACTACAGGCATATGATTTTGACATTATATATGTCAAGGGGAAAAAGAATGTAGTTGCTGATGCACTTTCTAGGAGACCTCACTTATGTTCTCTGGTGGAGATTTTTGCTGATTGGAGAGAATTGATTGCAGCAGAGCATGCCAAAGATTGTTGGGCAGCAAGGATTGTAGAGGGCACAATTATGATGACAAGTATACCGTGCTTAATGAGTTGATTATTTAGAAGGATAGAATTTATTTGGTTCCTTCTTCTCAGCTTAAGGAAAAGTTATTGAGGACATTTCACAATGCACCTATGTCTGGTCACTCGGGGTTTTTCAAGACATACAGGGAAATCTGGGAGAGATTCACTTGGAAAGGGCTTAATAATGAAGTCCTTAAGTATGTCAGAGAGTGTCCTACTTGCCAGTAGAACAAGAACGAGCATACCTATCCAGTTGGTTTACTTCAGCCCTTACCCATTCCTAATGAGAAATGGGAATGCATTTCTATGGACTTCATCATCGGATTACCCAAGATATAGGGCAAGGATTGCATATATGTTGTGGTTGACAAGTTGACCAAATTTGCCCATTTCTATGATATTTCAGCAACATATATTGCAGCACCATTGTTGATCTCTTCTTTAGAGAGGTATTCAGGTTACATGGGATGCCTAGGAGTATAGTTAGTGATAGGGACAGCAAGTTCCTCAATCTCTTTTGGCAGGAGCTCTTTAGATTGAGTGGGGCTGAGCTCACTCCTAGCACTAGCTACCACCCTCAGACGAATGGATAGACGGAGATAGTGAACAAATGGGTGGAGGGGTATCTCAAAAATTATGTTTCAAGACAGCAAAGGGCTTGGATCAAATGGTTGCACCTTGGTGAGTATTGTTACAGTACTACTTATCACATGTCCATCGGGATGTCACCATTTATGGCTTTGTATGGGTACGAGGTGCCTAACTTCTTGGATTTGTTATTTGGAGATAGAAGAGTGCCTAAGGTAAGATATTTATTATAGGAGAGCCAAGATGTGATGAAATCCTTGAAGGAAAATTTACAGCAGGCACAAAATCAGCAAAAGCTTTATGCTGATCAGCACAATACAGAGCGCAGTTTTGAAATTGGGGACATGGTGTATTTGAGGCTTCAATCGTGTAGATAATCTACTCTCAAATGGAGCGGAGCGGAGCGGAGCGGAGAAGCTTAAGCCAAGGTTTTATGGTCCTTTTAGAGTGTCCAGAAAGATAGGAGAGGTCGTCTATGAGCTTGAGTTGCCAGCTAGCAGTAGGGTTCACAATGTTTTTCATGTATCCAGGCTCAAGAAGGCATTGGGGCATAATGTGGTTCATTCATCTAAGTTGCCACCCTTGGATGAGGAGGGTAAGTTGATTCTAATTCTAGAGGCCATCATAGATATTAGAGAGCCGACTCTTCGGAGGAGGATAATCAAGGAGTATTTGGTCAAGTGGAGGATGTGACGTGGGAAAATGAGTAGATTTTACAGCATCCAGAGTTGAGATTGCTTGAGGACAAGCAATCTTGGGAAGGGCGGACTGTAATGTCCCCTTCCTAGCCTTTTCAACAAATTATCAGAGTTAGCCTATTCAATCGTTCTCGTAGGCTAACAGAGAGTGGTTAGGGAACTTTGGTCTCCGTTTATCCAGCATGGTGTGGTGGAGAGTTGTGTAATGGCCTTTTCTGGAGTATTTTTGGTGTTTTCTCCCATACTATTTTTAGTAAGTCAACTTCGGGCATTTGGGAAGCCAATTATCAGTCTTGCTATTTTTGGCAGTGTCGATGGGTGTAGTTGGCATCAATATTTCCGTGTTTTATGGTCCAATGCAATTATTTAAAATAACATAATGTTATTAAAGTTAAATTAAAATATTTAACTTATGTTATTTAATAAAGTGACTTTAGAAAGGGGGCCATGGGAGACATAAGTGAAAATTAAAATATAAAATGTTATTAACTTAAAGTAGGATGCCTAGGGAGGCATAAGGGGGTGAAATATAATTTAAAATTAAATCTTTTATTTCCCTAGAAGGGGTCATGGGGTTTTGGAGAGGCTATATATGAGCTTTTTGAGTTCATTCTTTCTTTATGCTAGATGAAGATAATGAATTTGGTTCTAATTTTGGAGGAGAGCTTTCTTCTCAAGGTTTGTGAGGACGAAATCCCTTGCAAACAGCATTCTTTATGTTGTTGAGAGAAACAGTCTGGAGAATAACTTGGTGGTTTCATTCAGAGATCACAATTGTGCTTCATCAAATATCATTGATTTATTTCCTTCAATCACAAAGCTAGTTATTGCAGAGATTATCCAATGAGATGGATTGGAGGAGTTGTTCTAAATGTTGGGTTGTACGATTGCTAGAGCTGGTCGTACCACCTTGGGAGAGGGGTATGTGAACTTGCTAGCTAGGATGCCTAGGGTTTAAGCTTGTTTAGTGTTGGAATTGAGGCACCTAGGGGTGGTTAACACTTTGTATTCACGAGGGGAGCGGAGACATCAGTATTTGAGAGTTTTATCAGACATTTTCCTTGCTTCCAGATGCTCGTTTCTACCACAACACATTATCAAAGTGGCAAACATTTTTTGGGTATGTTGGATTTATATATTAGATGGTATTTTATGAACTGGGTTGTTATAATCGAGAAAATCTCAATATTCTGATTGTAATCAAATTCTAGAATTTTTCAGCTAGTTGTGACATTGAAAAAAGTGAAATTTCTTATTATTCCTTTCTTGCAAGTTCTTCAGTTTCTGCACTTTATTTCTGTTCAAAGCATTCATAAACATTATCAAAACACAAGCAAAACCATTCATCAAAACAAAACAAAAAAACAAGTGCAAAACCGGGCTGCATATTGCAAAATCTTTAAATATTATCAATGTTGGACGGAAAATTCTTTAGAGTCCTAAATGCATTACAACTCCTACAAAGCCATTGGTAGCCCTCAAAACAATCTACACCCTCATTACAATTGATATGGAAGTTCCAAAAGATGCGGTTGGGTATTTAAAAATGCTGCAACTGATTTAAACCTATGTAATTCCCTCCTAAATTTTTAAATAAATCTTGTATATGTGTATGTTGGAAATGTTGTCATTGATGTCAAAGGTGATGTTAAAAGAAAAATATAAAAATAGATTTATGTTGGCCGGCCTATGGTTCTAAGTTTGGCATCTATCTTGTGAACACAAAAATCAAAATTAAAATTATTTTTATTTTGGGCCGACAACCCACTTTTGAAGAATTTAAAATTTAAAATAAATTATTTTTTCAAAGGGGCCGACCCCTCTTGATATTGGTGCCCACATGTGGAAGGGTTTCTAAATTAAAATAAAATTATTTGATGCATGTGTTGTCGACCCCCTTGAAGAGTCACCCCTCTTGGATGAAAAGACACTTTGGCGAGGTATAAATAGAGGTTTGTTTGAGAGTTAGAAAGCAAGCAATTTTTAAATATCATTCATATGAAGAGTAGAAATAAAAAGATATCTGAGCAGATTTACAAAAGATATGTGAGCAGATTTATAGGAGATTTTTAGTATCAATTTTGTAAAAAGAGGAGAAATAAAAGGAAGACACATGGCAGATTTATGAGTAAATTGTTGAAGATTTCATGACAGATTCTTGAGCAAATATATATTACAGATTTATGAGCAGACATTATGGCAGAAATATTTGTGGAAGCAGTGCATTTTCAGATTTGTGAGTGAATTCATTGCAATATTTAAATCAGATTTTGAGGAAAGATAGTGTCATATTTATGATCAGTTTTGTGAAAAGAAGAAGCGCATGATAGTGATCAAATTTGTGAAAAGAAAGAGTGCATGATAGTGATCGGATTTGTAATTGGATCAGAGCTGTAATTTGTGATCAGATTTGTGAAAAGAAGAAGTGCATGATAGTGATTAGATTTGGAAGGAAGATTGTGATTTAAGTTTGGATCAGATTTATATTTGAATCATATTTGTGTTTGAATCAGATTTGGATGGAGTTATTCATATCAGCCATAGAAGAATTAATAGGTTGAAGCCTATCAAATAGAGGTTGGAGCCTCTTGTTGGGTTGGAGCTCAATTTGTGTGTGGGTTGAAGCCTCCAATAGGTTGGAGTGTGTGTTTTTGTTAAGTGAAGATTGGAGTCTCTAGTAGGCTGGAGCCTACAAGAAGCAGATGAAGATTAATTTATAATATATAAGCAATATTTTGTTGCGGTTTTTCTTCCGAAAGGGTTTCCATGTAAATCATGTGTTCTCAATTGCTAGATCTTGCATATGTGTGGTTGATGTGATTGATTGAATTTGGAAAAGTAAAAGTTTGTATTATACTGATTCACCCCACCCTTCTCAGTACAATCGTGTGCTCATCAATGTATATCACTAAATCTTACAATTGGACATGAATAGAAATAAGATATTTGGACAACTCTCCAATATGGAATATCTATTCGCCTTGTAAATCCTTCTGATAAATCTATGCAATTGTCATTTAAGCACATTCATGAATCCGATGTGAATCCTCTTGATCAGTTAGGTGGGATTTCGTTCACAAAATTGATTTCTAGAAGGGTTTCTTTCCTTTGGTTGAAGAATGAACCAAGTCCAATCTCTCCAGATTGGGGTTTATAAAAATAAAATACAAAGAATTCCTTTTCCATTTATTTTTCCTCCTTTTCTACACTTTTCCCCCCAAAAATTAATAAAATAATCTTCAATTTCTTGCCAAGTGATTTTATTAATTTAACTTTATATTTTAAACCTCAGAAAGTCACTTGAGCTTAGATAACTTAATTTAATTAACAATTTTAATTATTTTACGCACAACCACCAAAAATATGGAAAATAGTAAAATACTTTAGTATATGAATTTTGACCCAACATCAACACCCTAAGTGTAAAGGAGATTGATCTATGTGCAAGTTTGCATTCTCCCAAGATGACAGATTTCTCCAATAAGTGTGGAGTGCTCCTAGAATGTTAAATTGACACACAAATGGTACCACTATATTCATCTTGGCTCTAGGAATACTTTGTCATTGCCAGAATACCTTCACAATAACCTAATGCTCCCCAAAAAAGTTGGAGGTTTCCAAGGATGTTGGAATGGACTAGAAAAGGGACATTACAAGTCCTCTTGCCCCAATATTGCTTGCCCTCAAGCAATGCCTGATCAATTCACCAACAATTCCAATTGAGTGACCCTTCTACAAACATTAGAATTTGAAACACAGCTCATCAGCCTTTTACTAATACCCCATTGTAACTCTTGAACCAAACTGCAGCTGGAAATTTCAAGCAAATGCAATCTTCAAACTTCCAATTTTACTGTGCCAAAATATGAACCATATTGTAGTGCCCATAGAGTCTAGATCTTTCTCCTGTCAAATGACATCTGTCTTGCTATAGAATTTAATGAAGACTCCTATCCACAATATTCTTATGCACTTTTTGAAATTTGTTCACCTTCCCGAGAGACAATTTGTTCTCATTGTATGGGCTGTAAGAAAAAAGATGTGCATATCTCACCATACCACGAATACAAGCTATCCATCTTGGAACCAAAAAATATGAGGAAACATTTCAAATATTCCTCCTTGATCTATCATCTTTCTATCTTCCATGATTCAAATGATAAATGAAGACTAAATTTCAGTTGAAGCTGAAATGAAGTCACTAAACAATAAACTGGAACTGCTGAATACTAACCTGAACTGCTAAAAAAATAATATATGTACTGAAAATTGAATATATGTAAGTGCTGGTCACTTACCAAAAGAAATCTGAAAATGATCTCTTCAATTGTTAACCACACAGGTTGGCAAGAAAACTAACTCTAATACCACTGTAATAATTCAAAAAAAAAATGTTGTATTTTGATGAATGTTTGACAGAATGCCAACTGCTTAGGATGGTGATATTTTTTGTTACTTGTGAGTTTGTTTCAACAAATGCTTAATAGGATGTTCAATACATAATAATATAAAATAAGAATTGTCACTCAACCCAAAACCACAATTTACATCACCATTGACAAGGCGTTAACAATATTCAACATATAATTTTTTTACATTCATAATTATGGCTGCAAATACCTGAATAGATAATAAATGTCTGACCTTTGATAATGAGTTTAGGCTGGGCTATTCTTTTAAAAACCTCTGTATGCAGCAGCAACCACTCAATTACCAGCTACATCACCTTTTTCCTTTTATTGATTGACTTGTCAACAGTGACAAAGGCTCCATAATAAATCGAACTCTGTTTTCCTATGTGCTGCAATCTCCCTCTTTAAAGAATTATTTATCATAAATGATGGGCAGCTGCAACTAAAATTCAAACCCTTTTATTAAAGAGTCCTAATATTTCCAAACTCTGACTTATGTGGGCTGCGGTACCATTATTGAGTTTTTGAAGAAGTGAGTTACTAGAGAAAGATTTCTTATTTAGTGTTGATTGAAGCTACTTTACCGTTTCCAGTATAAGTTATGAAGAAATCAAATTGAAGCCAGAAGTGTTGATTTTTCAAAAATCCTAAATGCAAATTGTTGCTTCATACACAGAGATTCCAGCTACTAATATTTCTCATTGAATACTTGCAATATCAGTACATTCATTCACCATATAAATGCCCACACATGAAAATCAACCAGCTTGCAGGCAATCTTCAACCTTCAATATTTGCCAGAGATATAATCGTTATTTCCCCAAATTTGTCTCTGAAGGAGACTCACAAATTTGGAACCACCACGTTATCGTGCAAGTGGAAATCTTTAATGAATCTGCCTGAATCTAGCTAGGGTGGAATTTTTCACCACTGAAACTAGATACCCGTAGGAATTCCTGCTTATGGTTTTGGACTCCGAAGAGCTCCACCATAGACCAAATAAAATAAATAATCCAGCATAATGAAGAAATGAGCTCACTTCTTTTTATAACCATCCGGAAATCCCTTTTTAAATTTCTCGCCAAAACCTATTAGCACTTTATTATAAAGTGACTTTATGAAATATCTTTTAAATATTAACTCAACGTCACTTTATAGTAACACCATAATTTAATTATTTAATATTACCCTTTCACAGATACTTTTTGCAAGGCAATATCGAATAATTAAAGTAACTAATTAATTTAATGCCCAGGTGGCGAGACAGAAAATGGGGACATGACATGCTATGATGAATGCCAATTGTAAAACGTACCTTTCATTAATAAGAACAGAAATTGGAAAAGATATTATAATATGATTTGACATAATTTTTCGCTTGCAATTCCTCCAGGTGGCTTCAAGCCTTCAACCAACATGCTTCTTTGAACAATAATGATGCTTCCCACCAAATTTGCTTGCAGTCGGTCATGAGAATGCTTCATTGTCTGTTGGAGGTGACTCTTCAACATCTGTGCCAAAGTTAAGGGCTCCAATTACATGCAATACTGTTGCAAAGGATGTTACATAGATTCTTTCAGGTGGCTCTATGGCTCAGATTTTTACTGCAGATTTTAGTGGTTCCTATTCCCTACCAGGTTGTATTTATCTTAAGAATGTAGATGATAGCTCACTGTTAGGATT